>CAJNDT010001363.1:0-61637 GCA_905221615.1 Symbiodinium sp. CCMP2592 | reverse complement strand
AAAATGGCATATACATGTGCCAGGGTGTTCTGCAAGGACCGTGGGATTGCAGTCCATGCTTTACTGGAGAAACAATGCAACCATGCATGCAGAAGATCCAAAGGATTTTGCGAGAATGCTCGCCTATCATCTCCAGACTGGCCTCCCACAGGAGGTAATCGACAGTGTTGTACTCACCGGTACAGGAGAATACAACTACGAGGAATCAGTACCAAACCTGGTACAAGCGACAGGATTGTCCAAGGAGATGTGTTTTCACATCCTGACAAAAACCAATAAAATTGGCAGATGGATGGCACACCTTACCAGACATCTTCACCAGAAGAGACCAGAACTGTTCCGTGGAAGTCACAACTATATCTTGCCCACGGACGTCCTGGCAGAAAACCAACTAGCCATGTATTCTCCACAGGAGATGGCATTGGGTGTCATCCTGAACACCAAAAGTCGATTCGTCGTCTGGATGGATTACGACAGTGACGGACGACGGATTACGACCAACCCTGGTCTAACCATCCCAAGGATGCGAGTGTGCCATCTATGATCAAACTATACCTCTCCGCAACCGGAGGACAAAGCGCAAGACAAGCTCTACCAAGAGCTGACGAGCCAGATCCTGAAGAAGAGCGCCCAAGGTCACAAATGACCGTTGGCGACTTTATGGCATCAGGGATAGCTCCAGTGCAGTCTCGAGCACAACGAAGGTCCACCAACGCTCCGAGACCTCAAGGCATGAAAGACTACGTCCGACAGGATGATCCAGTCTATATCATGCATGCCACTGATCTTCAGGCTCTCCTGCCAATTCTAAGGCACGAGATAGTACCTTCAACCCTCTTTATAAAGGAGGTGGTCACATCACAGAGCTATCAAGCTCTTATCGAAAGCAACAGTCGTCCCAACAGGGACAGTGTTCAGTTCACGGCCTTAAATCTCAAAAGCCCTAATCCAACAGGATTGAGAGCAAACAAGGCATTGCTGTTGGTGTTTGATGCCAACAACGTGATCAATGCTGTGACTAATCCCTGGCACTCAGATGCCGGGATGTTTTCCACTCCTGAAGTGGTTCATGCCAGCACGCTCAGTGCCCTCTTCGCACCTTCGGAGCAGCTGTGGGTGTCCCCACAGTACGAAGAACTCAAACGGGTTGGAAAATGGTGGTCCGACCACTGTAACACAGAAATGCCATCCCTGGCACGTGAGTCAAAAAGGTGGTGTGACAATCATGGGAAGGACCTAGAAGCCCAACTGCTAAAAATGGCAGGGCGGAGACAACCACCAGAGCCTCCCAAGGCTCGATCCTCTCATAGGAAGTCCTTCTCTCTTCCACATGCCGAAGATGACAGGCCTCCGAACACGGAGCAACCTTCATCCGCGAGTGCAGGACCTCCGAAAACGGAGACAACCTCAGAGGAGAATTCTGCCGCAGCCGAAATCAATCCCAGGTCTAAGCTTGCGAGGAAGGCCGAAGCACGAAAGGATCCTGAGAGTCTTCTCGGAAAACTGTGGAATGCAGATGGTTCCGCATGTTCCACAGAAGTGCTTAGAACAACTTCCTCACATCTGCCTCCAGATCCTATCCAGGATACGGTAGAGAACGTAGTACCTCCGAAGGCGGAGTCATCTTCAGGTGAAACAGAACCGGACGAAGCAGATCCTACTCAGGATGAAGATGATGAGTCTGATGAGGACTCTGACTCAAAGAAGTCAAGCTCATCTTCCTCCTCTGAACTCAGAGTGGATGTGAAGTCTCCACCAACAAGAGATGCTGCTCCTTCTGAACCAGAACAACCTTCCGAAAGGAAGAAGAAAAAGACGCCATCAGAGGAACTCTGAAAGTTTAAACCCTTATACCAGTATACTTCTTCTAACCACGGCACGAGCTTGGATTCTTTTCTCACTCCGTGCTCCGCTGTCGGGCTGTCTTGAGCCTACGTTTGACCTGCGGTGAAACGCTGGATTCCTGTATGTAAATGGGCATGAGGGAAAATTGAACTATCTGTTACGCCCTCATCGCATACACAGCTTTGTCGTGTAATGCGATCCTTGTGAAACTTTTCCTACTTCTACCACTGTTGTCGCATGCTCCTGTGAGCTTTATCCTTGACCTGTGAAGATCAAGCTCCCTTGTCGCACGCTTCTTTGAGCACTTTTTGAACATCTTTACCCTTTTCTTCCTTTGGTCTTCATCCTCAATCTTCAGATGTCCTATAACAGATTTGCGAATTTCCACTCCACACACGATTGGCATGGACTCACTCAGAATCTAAATGCGCACTCACTTTTTCTTCACGTCGCGTTTCGCGATGTAGGTCCATTCTTGCTCTTC
Source organism: Symbiodinium sp. CCMP2592 (assembly GCA_905221615.1). Taxonomy (NCBI): domain Eukaryota; class Dinophyceae; order Suessiales; family Symbiodiniaceae; genus Symbiodinium; species Symbiodinium sp. CCMP2592. The sequence goes on along the minus strand of CAJNDT010001363.1, from coordinate 59,308 downwards.
GGCAATCTGGAAACTTTGGTCTTAGGCCATTTGCCTCTTTTGAAACACTTTCGTTGTGCTCGTAGTGCTTTGTCGTGGGTCTCAGCTTTTGCTGTCGTGGCGTCGAACGCCTTTCCGTGAAATTCCGCTCTTCTCTTTGGAATTCACTTCAGCATAGCTTCCCTTTTCCACACGAAAGGATAGGCCTTACTGCCCCTTCTTTCATGCATTGTGAAACTCTTTCGCTCCTGGGCGATTTCCGCCCTCACGCTTGCTGCTGGGCGATTTCTTTTCTTGTATTAAACCGCAACCTTGGTTTACTCCAGCTCCTTTTCTCCACGCTGTCGCTTCTCAGCTCTTGCTTGATCAAACGGAGATTCGCTCTTCCGCTTCTTCTCCTTTTCAGCCTTTTCAGCCTTTTCAGCCTTTTGAGCTTTCTTCTCTTTATCCTTGTCCTTGCTCTTGGACTTGTCGGCTGGCTTTTTCTTCTTCGCTTCCTTGTCATCTGCTTTCTTTTCACCCTTTTCTTCATCACTTTTCTTGGGCTTCTTTGGTTCTGCTCCCCAACTGTCCTTGTACTTGCAGATGTCCCGGGTATGTGTACCCCACCCCTTATACTTGAAGGTTCTGTAGTTGATGTGCGTGAAATTCAGAAAGCAAAATTTGCAAAATATTCTTCGCTCGCTGTTGCTGCTGTCTGGTCTTGTCCCATCGTAGTACAACTTGACGGCTTTCTCCATTTCCGGACATTCCGGCACTCCGGGACTTTATGCTGGTCCGTGGCCTTGCAATAGAAACAATGCAGGTACTTTGTCTTCTTGAACGACTCTTCTCTTGGACCCTTAAGCCAAATCGGGTTCACCTTTCTTGGTGGCGTGCCTTCTGGCTCGCTTGGCTTCTCCTTGCTATGATCCACTTTTGCCTTCGCTGCTTTATCGATCGTTTCATCAGTTGCTTCTTTGAACGATGCTCTTAGCTGCTGCTTCAAAGCTAACTGCTTCTCCAAAGTATTCGCTGCTTTCCTTTCTTCCTCTGTAATTCCTGCCTTGAGGAACTGAGGTACCTTCTTTGGCATTGGCTTTGCCTTTGCTGCTGGCGTTGCTGGGCTGCTTGCCTCACTTTTTCTTTTGATCGTCGCCATCAGCTTTGCTAGGGCTTGTCGCTCCTTTTCTTGATCTGGCTCTGGCCTTGTGTACAAATCTAGGCTTTTGAACTCTTCGCTTAGAGCTGACAGTAGCTTGTCTGCTGTCTGCACCACTTCGCCTAGCTTTTGTAAAGCACTTCTCACATTGCTTGTCTTCTCAACATCTCCTCTTGCTGCGACTGCTTCCTCTTCGAGCTCTCGCACTTTCTTAAGCTTTGCCTCGAGCTTTTCCTTCATCTCCTTCTTGAGTTCTTGCTCGTATTGATCCATCTCTTCTCTGGCTTGCTTGTAAGCTTCTTCAGCCTTCCTCTCGTCTTCTGTCAACGTGGACATACTCTCCATATATTCTTGCATATCATCTTCGACTTTTACTAGAAGTTCCGAGGTCCTTAAGCCGTACCCGGATGGAAGTCTTGAGACAGGGCGTCTCATCTGCTCTTGCCATGTCAAGAATTCCTTTTCTAGGTTTGTGGTTGGCATGGCCCGTCGAATGCTTTCGACGTTCAGCTGTCCCATAACTGTTGGGAATATAGACATTGTGTCTATGTTGAAACCACTTCTTAAGGCTTCCCGTGCCTCGCGGGCTTCTTCATCAGAGGATTGAACTACCGCTTCTTCGGCATCTTTCTTTTCCTCTTTCTCCTTTTGCTCTTCTTCCTGCTTCTCTTCTTCATGCTTCTCTTCTTCTGCTTGCTTCGCTTCTTCTTCTGGCTTCTCTTCTTCTGCAGGCTTCTCTTCTTCTTTTGGCTTCTCTTCTTCAGCCTTGCTTGCAACTTGATCTGCTTCTGCTTTTACTTCTGCTCTTCTTTCCTTGGCTGCTGCTTTCATCTCTTCAAGCTGCTGTAGCTTTTCATCCATAATCTCTCCTTGCTTCCTTATCCCTTCCTGGATGTCCTCAGGGATGTTCACCTTTCTCTGCTCCAACGCTGCGAAGTTAGTCTCCTTCGGCTTTGTCAATCTCTCCGCTTCTTGTGCCAATTCTTCAGCAGTTTTCTTGAACGTTTCCAAATCTTCTTCCTTTTCTTCTCCCTTCTTTTCTTCCTGTGCTTCTTCTTCGTCGTCCTTTTCTGCTGACTCGCTTTCCTTGGACTCATCGGACTCTGGATCCGACGCTGCTTCATCTTCTTCTCGCTTCCTTGGCTGCTCTTCCTTCTTGCTGTCAGTCACCTTGACTTCATACTGCTGGTTGAGAGCTTCTACCTCCTTCCAGAGGTCATCAGCACTTGGTCTTTGTGACCTATCTTTCTTGAGCACTTCTTCGGTAAGTGGTTGCCTCGATGCTTCTGCTGCACTCTGTAATCATGTACTTGACTGCATCATCGTCGGCCATTGCTCTTGTCCTATCTTCTTCTTTTTCTTCTTTCTTCAGGACTTCTTTCTTGAGCAAAACGGCTGCGCTTGCAACTTTATGCATAATCGCTGCCATGAACATGCACAACAGTATGCAAACTACACTTGCTCTTCCCAGTCCTTGTTCACCTTCTTCACCGAATCTTCTTGCTTCAGTCAACGATAACAACACTGCGGTCGTAACCGTCTGGATAATCCTTGTAATCATCCTTTCATCGAATCTTGCAACACTTCTTGTTCTTGTCCTTCGCACTTCAGCTTCTTGAACTTCTTGATCACTTGGTGTCAAAAATTCACGTGTGCATCCTAGGCTTAGCATATACTTGCGTATCTTCTCCCGTGTCAGGGATTTGGTCCCTAGGTCTGAGGGATTGTCCATAGCCTTTCTAATGAGCTTCGGAATTCTTTGGATCCATAAGAGGTCCACTTGTAAATGGCGTGCTCTGCCTAAGCCTTTTCTTGAGATCAACTGACTTGAGCTTGACGAATCACTGTATAACATCAGTCTTGGCTCAACTCCTAGGATTCTCTTCAGCAATCCTTTCAGGAATACACCTTCGCTTAAGATTGATGTCGCTGCGATTGTCTCGGCTTCGCAAGATGACAATGCTACGCTCTTTTGCCTCTTGCTTTGGAAATGAACCAGGTTTCCATTCACCATGATCACTCCGCATGAAACACTTTGCCTTGACTCTCGATCTGCTGCCCAATCACTGTCGCTTATCACTTCTATGAGCGCTGGCATCTTGTAGTTGTCTCTCTCGGCCTTTTCTTCGTTGCTTCTGTTCTTCACTTCCAGAAAACTCTTTCCAGGGTAGCTTTCCTGGTGTACCAACGTAAGTTCAGGCGATCCTTTGAGATACTTTCCAACATACCTTAGCAGCTCCATGTCTGCTTCAACGGGTGATGCGAGCTTCGTTGACAGCTTCTTCAAGACATACATTATATCTGGCCTCTCGGGCGCAAGATACAGTAGAATCCCTACTCTTTTTCTGAACGTGTGGTGATCTTCTGTATTCAGGGGTTCCATTCCACCTTCTTTTGTTTGAAATGATCTTCCATTGTCCGCTTGACACGGTAGTTTCTTTGGGTATGCTCCTTCCAGCTTGAGCACTTCTACCAGTCCTTCAACGTACTTTGAATTCATTGTAATCTCTACGTTTCCATCACTCATCGACTTGAAACTTCTCTTCAGGAAACTCATTGATCCTTCCTTCTCATCCAGTGGCCCTTCCACTTTGATCTCCAATCCTTTGCTTCTCAGGAATTCGACCAACTTCTTGAATTCTTCTCTTGATGCGTATAGCTCCATGTCATCTACATGACTCAGCACGATTATTCCGAATCCTTCTTTGTCTGGTGTTCTTGAGAATAGTGCCGGGGGTCCACTATCACTTGTTAACCCGTACTCTTCCAGGTAACTTTTCAACTTTCCGAACCAAGCTGCACTCCCGATTCGCTGACCGGGCAACGTGAATCCCAGTTCATAGTATTCTCCATCGACTTCAACCACTGTTGGTTGGTTCTTCTTGCTCCACCATCAGGTAGGCATCTCCAACATCGATACTTCCAAGTGTATATCCTTCTGAAGACGCGAACAGGGCTGATAGTAGCTTCACTGTGCTTGCTACACCGGTTGGCGAAAACAAACTTGCAATATCTGTATCACCTAACCACTTGAACCCTCTTGCTACCAATCGTCCTCTTCTTCTCCACTCTTTGTCTCTGTGTCTCCAGTCATACACTATCTTTGTCGACAGAAACTTGTACTTTGAAATGTCTGTTCCTTCTGGCAACTTGTTCAGCACTTTCATCTTTTCCAGTCTTTCCAACTCGTGCTTCTTGGACACACCTTCAACTTTCTCCATTTCTTCATCATCTAACTTTGGTGGTCCGCTTTCGAAATCATTCGACCATTTTGGCTTATCTGCTGGTATCTCTTCTTCACCATCTGATTCTTGCCATTCTTCTTCTTCTTCATCAAACTCAGCTTCCATTTCTTCAAATTCTTCCAACTCGACTTCTTCATCATCGTGACACTGCGGAAGTTCCTTTCTTAGGAATGGTTCTATCTTCTTTACACTTCTCGTGTCGACCACCCTTCTCACTGAACTTGATGCTTGTCCCGGAGAAGCATCTCCTATGGCAATAAACTTCTCTGGTCTCTCTTCAACTTGCGTTGTTCCTTCATCCACTTTCTGTCTCACCGCTTCTGGCTGCTCGCCTTTTTCCAGGTTCCTCTTTGGCGATGCTGGCGGTGGATTTTCTCCCGAAAACAGCTCATCGGATTCATCACTTCTTTCGCTTCTTCTTCTTGTGACTCCTTTTCCGCGGCTGCTTGAACTGCTGCTTGATGATCCAACATGTCCTTCACCTGGATCTTCGTCCATGTCTTGTTCAGTCCCGCTTGGTGGATCTGATGCCGCTACTTGACTTGGGCTATAATCCTTCAGTTCATCTTCTTGATCTTGGCCTTCTTTCCTTTCTTGGAACAATCTCTGGCTTGTCACCAATTGCCATCTCGATTCCACTGTGCGGTGGCAATCTCTTCGTTGCTTTTCTTCCTACCAATGTATCTTGTGTGTAGTTCCACGGTGTTCCTGTTGCTTCTGCTAGCACTTCGACATCATACAGTGGCGTACACTGTCTTATCGTTCTGCTCTTGATGATTCCTTGCCTTGTGCTTATCAGATTCAGGTTGTTCACCGAGTCCTTTCCAACAAGATTCCTTTTCTCCATGCTTCGCCCTTTTCCTTGACTTTTGGTACTGGCTTTGCCAATACTACGCTTCCCCATGGTGCTAATGTTCCTTTGTACTCTCTGTCGAATAGCACTTCAAAAGGTGTTGATCCTTTCTTCACAACAAACCTGTTCAGCAGGAATGCTGCATGTCTTGCTGCCCATGGATACAGCGTACTTTCTGAAGTAATCTTCACTTTCGCTTGCGATTCAACTCCATACACCAATGTCTTGGATAAGTTCCGAACCGTTTGAACCCATCTTTCAACTTGCAATCCTTGGTGTTCATCTGGTGCTACATCTTGTATCTCTGTATCCAGATTCTTCATCTTCCTTATTCCTTGTACTTTCTTCCTCAGCGAAATCATTGCTGGTTCTGTGTCAGTTCTCAGAATGACTTTAGAATTCAACAGCATAAGCACTCTGCAGACTTCTTCAACAACGTATGCTGTCACTTCTTTTGTCGCTACGGGAATGACGTGTACGAACTTTGTTGCTTCATCAACCATCACCAGTCCGATTGTCAATGCATCTTTGTTGTCTTTTGTGTTCTCCTCGTCTCGGGTTCCAGTGAACTTGAAATCCATTGAAACTAACGATGCTTCATTTTTCTTCTCTGACACATCGAAGTTGTCTTCTCTTGATCTTGTTGCTTGACAGCTTTCACACCAATCAGCTTTTGGTAGGTGCGTCAGTTCGTGCTTCTTTCTTTCTTCTTCTGTTGGCATTTCTGGTCTCTTCTCTCCTTTTGGTTCTCTTGTGAACTCTAGCTCCAGTCCTTTGGAGATTTCAACCAACTCCTTCATCTTGTTTGCTGATATGGCTTGCTTCAACCGTTGCCATATTTGAGACTTACTTCCAGTCTTTCCTATCTTTATCTTCAGGAATTCACATGCTGTTGTCATTTCCTTGAGTGAACTCTCTGGATTGAGTTCGACTCCTGCCACAATCATCGCTTCTTCCATCTTCTTTCCTAAACTTGGCAGTTGCTCTTCAATTTTCTTCCACTCCTTCATATCTTCTTCTGCAGGCGGTTCACTCGGGAACAGGTTCTCCATTGCTTCTGCTGCTTCCTTTTCGACTTGTTCTATATTCTTCTTTGTATCACTTCCTTCTTTGTGAACCTTCATCTCCACGTCTCCTGCTTCCACTTCTTTTTCTTGTTCCTTTTTCTTCTTCTTAGGGACTGTTCTTTCATACTCACCATACTCTTCAAGTACCAGAGACTTTCTCTCCAAGATCGTGATGATCACCGAGTTCTCTTTAACTGCATCTATCACAATCTCTTCTCGGTCTTCCCACTTCTCAGCGCACTCCACAAACTCCAGTTCGCTCCATACGATGTTGTCGCCATCGTACCTCGATACCAAAGTAGTTCTGAACTTGAACGCTTTCACGTCGTCATTTGTGGGATCATATGTGATGTACTTGTCATAATCGATCCTTGCTGGCTTCCCATCTGACATGAAAAACCATCCTTGGTGACACTTCATCTTCTCGAAGTCATCTTCCATCTGCTTGATCAATGTGAGCTTTCTCACTTGTGGTTCATCTCTTTCAACCTTCACTTGAGCTCTGTAAATCTTGAGGTCTGTCACTGTTGAATTTCTTGCAAACCTCACTGGCACTCTTGCTAAACCTTTCTTTAGGTAAGCATTGAACTGGTCTAGAGGATCAAGTCCCCATCCGACTTTCCACAACTTGCCTACTGCAAATAGTGGCTGTGTTACATCTCCGAACACAGCTGAATCTCTCACCTTTATCACTCTTCCATGAGTCCTTTGGAATTCGAATGTGATGTTCGCTCTTGTCTCAGTAGTTCTTATCCTGTTGCCTTGGGCATCTTGAATAACCATTCTCAAAGCTGGGAACTCAACTGTTCCTAAGTCTTCACTGTAGTAGCATAGCGGAAGTACATGACAATCCGCTCCACTATCTAGAACGACTTCAACGAGTTCTGAGTAGCTTGAGTTAACAGCTCTTACTCGATGCACTTCTGGCTCTTCATCTTGAACACTTCCGAAAAGCCTTTCTCTTTCTCTTGCATGCTTGGCATTCTGCTTGTCCACTTGCAGATCTTCATACCACTTGTGAAGTTCATCCTTCTCATAATCTTCTTCATCACTTTCATCAGTCATACTTGACCACATTGTGCTATGGTCAACTCTCACTGCTCTTGCAGCATAATCCATCACCATCTCTTCGAACATTCCTACAAGATCGACGTAGTCATCATCGTCTTCGAACACTTCTTCAATCACTGGCATAGGTGTTGTCACCAACCTACGCACTTGCTCGTTTCCTTTGGCTCCTTGTGGTGGCCTGGCTTGCGCCTGTGTAGAAGAACTTGGTTGCTCTTCATACCATTCTTCCTCACCTGTCTCTTGGACATTCCGAGCTTTTCCTTTTCCTCCTTTTCCTTTTCCCTTTGGTGCCGACCAACACTCCGAAGAGTAATGTCCGGTCTTACCACAATTGAAACATACAGGTCCATTCTGTCCACCTTTGCCTTTTCCTTTGTCACTTTCGTAGCCTTTTCCTTCGGCCTGCCTTATGCTCTTTCCACCTTTCTTTCCAAATCCTTTTCCTTTTCCAAAACCTCTTCCTTTTCCTTTTTGTCGGGAGGCGGCGAGCGTCCGCGGCCCGTGGGCCATCGTCGTGCAACAAATCAACCGTGCTTTGCACGGTCATCCTCCTTTGGAGGGCATCGCCCGTGGGCGGAAGAGGCTACAGCCTACGGGAGAGATGCTCATCCCTGATGTGCAAAGGAGTGCAAGCACGTCCAGGGGAGTGTGACACGTCCCCGCCCTGAGCTACGGCTCTACGGCAAAACTGACAGGGCAGCACATCGAGGAGTGTAACACGTCCTCAAACCAGGAGTGAAGCACGTCCTGGAGGGAGTCGAAACATCCCATACCTCTAGCCCTCCGGGGGGCCCCCTGAAAGAGGCGAGGTATTCTGCGACGGCCAGCACGTGAGCTGCCGTCATGAGGTGTGCTTGCATATGTTCCGGGCTGGGTGCCCTCACACGACACGCTATGCACCAGAGCATGTCCCCTTGGGCTGTGGTGGCATACAACCTGGCCGTGGTCGATGGCACCCTCATACTCATACACAAGGGGTCTCCCAGAGGGATAGGTGTCTCCTCTAGGAAGAGACGCAGGGCCCCCAAGTTATAGCCCGTGCGCATGTGCAACCTTTCCAGGACTTCCCTGGTATCCTTCCCTCCGAGGAGGGGTACTGGCCTGAGCGGGTGCTCAGGCGGTTGCTGCGGCGGCTGCTCTGGCCGCGAGGTTCCCTGGGCGGTTGCACCGCCCTCGCCCCGGGTGGCGTAGGGGCGGCTTTCCGGGTCTCCTCCTCCACCTCTACCTCCGTGAGGTCTGCGGGAAGTTGGCTCCCCGTCCGGCGTGCCCATGGCATCATCTGCCTGCTCCTCCTCCAACTCCCCAGCCTCCAGGGGCGGTGGCTCCTCCGCGGAGATCGGAGCCTCCGATAGACTCGGCGTCGGTGGAGTCATCCACCGGCAGCGGCTGAGTTGTGCCCGGGTGCGGGAGTGGGCACTTTTTCGGCACTGGCACCGGGGCCGTGGGCGTGGCCGTCGCGCTGCGCTGGTGCTTGCCTTGGCCTCCCGCCGTGGCGCCCCGCCCACTGAAGGCAGCTGCGGTGTCAGCCGGCGGCCTAGTTACGCGCCCAGCTGGACCGCGGGAACTGCGTGGCATTCGGGTTGGCTGCCTTGCGAGCCGTTGCCCGCTCCTCCTTTGCCTTTCCCGCGACCTCCTCCTTTGGTTTCCATCCTGCTTGCCGAAGAACCGGTGCAGGCGGGTAGCAGAACTACCACTACCAGGGGCTCCTACCGGCTTAGGGGACTGGTGGGGTTGACGGGAGGTCCTGGGCTGGGTTCTCGCTTTGGCTTCGGGAGGGGACATGCTAGGGGGCGTGTCCCGGTTTCGAGCTTCGAGCCTGAAACAGCTGCCGGATTGGGCTTCGGGCTGTGCTTGGGGCTTAGGCTTGACCCTTTTCCTGTCCACTGCTGGGCACGCCTTGGGGTTTGGAGCCAGAGAGGGGGTAGCCGCAGGGAGTGAGGAACTAAGCATACTCGCGGCAATCTGCCCCTTCTTCAAACGAGTAGGCACACACACTGGCTAAGCAGGGTCTTTGAAGCTTTAGAATGCCCTGGCCTAAGCTGCGCGCCACACTTTTTGCACATTCACCTGTCGCCGAGGTTGTGCATGTCGTGTGACCCGTGCACTTCCAGCTCTACTGGAATGGGGCATTCCCTGTGCCGACACTGGTGGGCGGCTATGCGGTTGAACCGCCACAGGGGCATGAGCTGCTTTATGTACAGCCCGCACACCGAGCACGCCGCGGAGGCGATGGCAGTGGGGTGGGCCTCCCACTTGTGCCCGCCGGTGCCCTATCTCTAATGAGGGCCTCGACCCGTTGGCGTTTGTTCTCCCCTCCATCTGCAGCTGGCCTGTGCCGGTGGTGAGGGGGCTGTGTTACAGGGGTCGCAGGCTCATGCGCGCCCTTGGGGGTATGCTTCTTCCCCTTCCTGCGCTTGGGCTTTCCTTCCGGGGTCAAATCCCACGGCGGTTGCTCTTGGGAGACCAACAGCACGGATGCCCTGCGCTGCAGGAACACCGTGACCTCGCGAACGAGATCATCGATCTCGTCCGGGCACCATTGTCCGGCTTGGGCCGTGGCCCGGGCCGCCGCTTTCCGGCAGAGGTTGTCGGCCGCGTCATTGACCTGCTTCCTCCAGATAGAGGACTCCCCGAATTCAGCGCGGACGAATAATTCGTCCGTGACCTAACCCAAGTCAGGGAGGCGTGCGCGCGGCGATCGCCCCCCTGCAGCCACGGCCAGGTGATCACCGAGGACTTCTGACCCCCGGGGTGCGAGCGCAGACGTGCGCGATCGCGTATGCTTCGGCCTGGGGCACCGTGGTGCCCGGCGGCAGGACGCCGCACGCGGACCCGACCTGCCACCCCGGTGACCTCCTCGCTCTCCTGTAACTGTGGAGCTGGGAGGCTGTTGCCGGGAAGAGGCGGGTCCAGAGACACTCGAAGACTCGAAGGGGTAAGTCTCCCTGAGTCGCGCCCAGTTGGCCGGTGCGGGTGGAGAGCGGCCGGTCCACCACAGGCACTCCTGAGCCATGTGCAGGGGAGTAAGCCCAACCCTGCACAAAGGGCACTGTTCACCAGGCCGGATCAGCCGGGAGCGCATTGTTTTTTGGTGCACCATTCGGAGAGCACCTGCACGGGCGTTGCTAGTCCTGCCCTTGGCCAGCTGGCGCGGGATGGTGGTCGATCTTATTATCGAGCGCCTCGCAGCCAGTCTGCCTGCTGATGGCCTCGTGCCGCCTTCTGTCCGGCAAAGCGAGGAGGCACGCCTTGATCGGCTGGTGGGCCAAGGGGTCCAGGGGATTAAAAGCCACCTGGTGCGTTCCCACCTGCTGGCCGGCCATCGTGGCGGGACGCAAATCCTCCGGGAAGAGCCATCGGCGAGGGGAGGAGGCCTCGACCCTCAATTCCAGCAGGTACCCGATCATGCCCCCCCACCGGCCCGCACAGGACGCTGGAGCTGCGTCCACAGGGTGCGCCACGTGCGCTCGAGCAACTGCTCGCGAGCGCGCAGAGGACTTTGCCGAGGGCCGCCCAGTGCTGGCCAATGATGGAGGTGCGCGGGTCCTTTGTTGAGCCCCCAAGCTCAAGCGCAACTAAACACCTGAAAGCGGAGGCTCTTCATGACCTTGGGCGAGACCCCTTGGGACTGGTGCCCCCAGTTGCCAGAGGCCATGACGCTCATGGAGAAAAGCCGGGGCAGCGTAGCGATTGAAGCTTCGCGAAACGCCGGTTGCCCTTTAAGCGACGCGCCGCCGACTGGAAAGTGGTGCGTCGTCGCCCGGCTGCCGTTTCCATGCCAAGGTCCTTGGTGGTTTGGCGCACCGGGGGATCGCCCTTCCCCAGCTTCCGGCGGAGTGCGCGTTCCGCTTCCGGTGAGCTCGCCATGAAGTGTGTCTTTGAGGCCGACACCTCATTGCCCTCTGCCTCCAGCGCCTCGTGGAGGCGACGAAAAAGGGTAACGATCCCGGTGGCAGCGCGCTCCGGGGTTTTGTGAACGACGTCGGCCGAGACGTCGTCCACCCAGCACCCTACGTAGTCCGCCAGGGTGCCCGCGCAGGCAGCCCTGATTGGCTTTCCTATTGATAGCTTCGAAAGGAGAGGAGCTAGCGGACAGCCCGCTACTATTCCTCTAGAAGCGTAAACGCAAGGTGATGCGACGGAGTCGGCAGTCACGATGCGACCGCCACGATAGGCTTGCATCCCTAAATTGAGAAGAAGCGGCGGAAAGCCCCATTGGGCTGCTTCTTCGCACAACTTTTCGTGGCTCACGCGTTCATAAAATGTGCTCAAATCGAAGAAAATGGTGCAGCGGTGCACCTTGTCGACTCTGCACGCTTCGTACAGAAACGCGCGACGCAGGGATGCATCGTGGGTGCTGCGGGATGGCAGGGCAATCCCACCACAGAAAGGGCCGGTTTGCCTCAATCCACGAGCTGGCCAGCTCCCACCGGCACTTACCTGGAACCCTGAAAGTGAGGTAAATTTCTGGTCGAAGCGTAGGCGGGCGTATTTGTGCGTAGGTCAACCCACCCGGGCGTAAATGTCCATAATGCTGCTTTCTGTGTCTTATTGTGGGATGCCATATGTAGCCATCTATCCTATAGCATTCCTGAACCCAAATGGTATCTGTCAACCCTAAATATCCTTCAAACCCCAAAACTCCTGCCTCCCTACCTTGAACCAAGATCCCAATCCTGATGAACTTGCAGCCCTGGCCGCTAATGACCATAAATTTACGTAAACAACCATAGAAAACCATAGAACCATAGAAAACCATAAATTCGCACCGAGCCCACCCCAAAGCTAACGCAAATTCAACCATAAATAAGCGTAGGAAATGCGTAGGAAAAGCGTAGAGCGGCGTAGAACGGCCATAAAGAAGCGTAGGTCAAGATCCCAATCCTGATGAACTTGCAGCCCTGGCCCCGAATGACCATAAATTTACGTAAACAACCATAAAAAACCATAAAAAACACTAGACCAACCATAGAAAACCATAAATTCGCACCGAGCCCACCCCAAAGCTAACGCAAATTCAACCATAAATAAGCGTAGGAAATGCGTAGGAAAAGCGTAGAACGGCCATAAAAAAGCGTAGGTTGTGTAGCGTAATTCTAGATCTTCCGGCAGGGTTTAAGGATCAAAACCCCAAGCGTCTATAGCCCCCATGAGGATGAAACGTGAAACCCGTAAAAAGGCCTGCAACCATAAAATTCGTAAACCCGGAACCTCAAGCGTAATTGTGCGTAAAAAAAAACACCGGGCGTAATATAACCAAATCGGGGGTCCAGGTAATGCCTAATTTCAGGAAGGTGGACATCAGGCCGATTGGCCTCTCCACCTTCTCGTTTTTCGGGAGCATCACGTACTGGGTGAAGGAGGCTTGGTGTGGAAGGACGCCCTCCAGCTCCACCTCTCTCCATAGGTCGGCGAGGGTATGGACTTCCTCGATGGAGAGGGATTTCAAAAAGGGAACATCCCACCCGTCAAGCCCGGGGGCCTTGCACGGCATCGAGCGGATGTACCGATACATTTGTTGCCCCGTGACCGCGGGCAGCTGCCATGCTTGCTCCACGGCCTGTTGGCGAAGCCCTGAGAGGCAGGGGGCTGGCCTTCCCCGGGCCTGCCACAGAGTGGCCCAGTACTTGAGTCGCTCGTATGGCCTCGACTCTGCTGCCACCTCGGCGAAGGGCCTCGCCACATTGGTCTCCGCCTTAGACAGGCAGCGAAACAACGGTCGCATGCCCCGCCGGGTGCCCGTTGCGAGCCATTCGGCCACCGCGTCGGTTTCGGCCTTTCGGGCCCTTTGGTGCTCCTCGTCGCGGAGCTGTCGGACCACTGCAAGGGTGGAGGAACGGCCCCCCTCCGACGGCCCTAGGGTGCAGAGGAAATATTGGGGAGAGGAGGCCTCAATCCCTTGCTGTGTGAGGTGGAGGGTGGTCGCCTCCACCGCCTCAGGTGGCATGTTGCTCACCAACACTGCAATGTTCCGGATGTGCTTTTCCGGCTGCTCCCAGAAAGAGGCCATTCGGCTCCAGAAAGCAGCTGTGCGGCCCCGCCACGGGTAGGACCAATCTTGCTGCATGAGGGGCTTGTGCGGGAGGGGGTTGTTGGTGCCTCTCCCTCCGTCGTTGGTGAAGTGGCGTGCCGCCATCCCGGCGGTGATGCCCGCGAACCGACAGGTGAGGGGGTCCGCCCGGATGGGTTGGGCCCCTATCGTCCCCAGACCCGGGGCCACATACGCCGGGTCGGCGGGAGCCGCAGCCAGCGGCCTCGCCACCAGGGCATAATCGAGGGTATTGCCCGTGTTGATGGTAGGACCCTCAGGCGCGAGGAGGGCTCCTCCCACGGAAGTGCCCTGAAACTCGGAGGGAGGTGAATTCCAGTCCCCAACCACGATCCATATTGCAGAAGTCCCGGAGCGCGGCCTGAGGGCCGCGAGGACTTCCATCCTCCGTGGATCCCCACTGCGCTTTGAAGGTACACGCAGACCACCATGAGGGTCCATCGCAGGCGCGGGAGGGCAACCGCTACGAAACCGCGGCCCTCCTCCGTGATCATGCCCCCACAGGCCTGCCCCTGCAGGTTTGCTGGGACCAAAACGCCGATGCCACCACGAGTGGGGTAGGGTCGGTCACCCTTTGGCGGCGTGAAAAGGTGGAAACCACACTTGGACGCCTCAATGCGGAGTTGAGTGAGGCCTTCGGCGTTGAGGTGCAACTCCTGCAATGCTAGGATTCCCTTCGTGGCCGGGTGCCAAGTGAGCAGTTCCTTCTTCCAGGAGGTCACGTTGGCGCTGGTGATGTGGATGGGGTCGGCAGGGGAAATGGCTCCTGAGCGGCAGTGTCATTGGCGAATGCGGCCGCTAAAGGGGGATCTAACCACCCCGCACTCGAGGAGATCCCATCCGAGGCGGTAAGCGAGACTGCCTTCAGGCCACGATAGCCTCTTCAGCGTCCTCGAGGCTCTCGGCCTCAGTGCAAGCGAGGACGAGCCGCTCTGCAGTGGGCCGCAGAGGTGAAGGCTGTCCTGCGGCTCCTGCGCGCCGCTTCCGGGGAACTCTCCGAGTGGCCCTGATGTTGGTTTGGGACCCCATGCCGCCGGAGGTGCCCAGTCCCACACGGAGGAGCACCGCCCAGTGTGTGGCTGAGTCGAGAATGTGGTCCCTCCCTCGTTGGTGAGGGGTAGCTCTGGCTGGCGAGGGCCGCCACTCCCGAGCAACCCGTGAGGGGCATGCCGCCTCGTGGGCAGCGACTTCCCAAGAGTGCTGCCCCTGTCTGAAGCCAGAGCTCGAAGGACACTCCGACCCGTGCAGGGGGTCCAGGAGTGAGCACCACATCCTGTAAGCAAAACCCATGTGTCTCTGGGCTCGATGGCTCGGGGTGCTCCTGGGCCTTGACAGGGCTGCCACCCCTATGTTGCCCAAAACACGGCGTTGGATTGGCGGATCCGGCTTGCCTGGAGGGCGTGACGGCTCCGGCGATTGCCTCGGTCCTCCGGCTCATGCCTGCGTCCGGGTCGCCGGTTGTGGGGAGACTCCTCCCTGGGAGTGGCAGCCACAATCCCATTGTCAGACTCGGAGAAATGGGAGGGAAAAGTCACCTCCGAGTCAGTTAAAAACTGCTGTGGCGAAGCCACGAAAAAACCTGGGGCCACTAACACAGTTATCCACTGAGGGCAGGGCTCCGGGTCGCTGTTTGCAAAACTGGCGGCTACGGTGGGCCGGATGCTCAAAATCATGAGGGGTGTTTTGGCCTCCCTCTTCGGCGGGTGCTGGAGTGGCAAAACCACCTCCACTCCCCGTTCCGCCGTGGAGGCTCACGCCCTGCTCTGTGCTGTGTTTGTTGCTCTCCTCCTCACCAGCCTGGCCTTCGCCGTTTGGGTGCAGCTGGCAGGGGTTGGGCTCCCTGCTGGGCTGGTGGCTGCGTGCCCTGCAGTTCGAGGTTAGAAGGCGGGCAGCGCTGGGGGCGCCCCAACCTCAGGAGGCCTCTGCCTCTTCTGGGCTTTTGCGCGGTACTCGGCCAGCTTCTCCTGCTGCTCGTCTGAGAGAGTCAGGCCAAGGATGGTGACCAGTTCGTCCACATCCATTGGCTCAGGAGTGACTGGCACGTCCTGTACCCCGGCGGGGGTCCCCACAGCCTTGGTGAGCTCGAGCTTGGCCTTCTCCACTGCGTTCTCGGCCTGCTGGAGCTCCTGCAGCTGCAGGCGGAGGGATTCCTTCGCCTCCTCTATGCTCTCGAGCAGCTTGATCTTCTTGTGGATCAGCACTCGGAGGCGGGAGCTGGCCTTGGTGAGGTCCTTGTTGGATTGCATGGCCTTTTCTCCCGGAGACGGTTCTAGGCCTGTGGTCGCCTCCACAAGCGCGGTGCGGATGTCCTCCGGTAAACTCGTCCTGACGTTGCACCAGCAGGCTCAGGAGAGGGTCGGTTTGGGACTCAACCGCATCCTTCTGCTTGGGAGGTCCTTTCCATCCCGCTTGCACGAGGCGTGATCGTGCCTCTTCCGGGATTTGATCCCAGATGGTCGTGACCGCGCGTTTGAGGCGGCTTTCTTCCTCGCGCCTTTCCTTGCGATCGGGGTCGCGCTGAGGAGAGGGGGAAGAAGACGGGGACTTCGGGTGCTTCTGCGGGCTCCTGGGCTGCTGGCGAGCCGGAGCCGGCGGAGCAGGCCACTTCTTGCCACACTGCTGGCAGTGTGTCTGGCCCTGCTGCACCTTGGAGCACCACGTCCAGGCGCCGCACTTGCACACGAAGTACTGGCCCTTCTGGCCCATGGCTAAGGAGCGATTGCTCACGTCCTTGCTGTATTCCAGCCGGTCAGGGTGGAGGGTGGCCCCTATCCACTGCGGCTTCAAGAAAGCAAGGGGTGAGCCACTCCCAAGCCAGGGCACTATGGCTCAAAAGGAGGCTGAAGCTGGGATTATGAGGGCCTCGAACCTGGTCGCACAGCCGGTTGAGAGTCCCAAACCCGTTAAGACAGCACTCACTACGCCACAAAATGTGGCACTCGAGCCGAAAACTTGAGCCATTCCTTTTCCTTTTGCTTTTCCTCTACCACCTTTTCCTCTTCCGTATCCATATCCTTTGCCCTTTCCTTTGTCTCTTCCTTTTCCGTAGGGGCTTCCTTTTCCTCCTTTGTCACCTTTTCCTTTTCCATCTCCTTTACCTTTCCTCATGTGCAATCTATCGAGTTCCATTGGAATTGGTCCTTGATAAGCCTTGTTGCTTGAGTGTGATGCTGGGTCTGGAACACTTAATGATCCTAAGATGTTCTCAGCTGACCACGTCTGATTGCTTCTCTCATATTGTAGCAGCTTTGCTCTTGACTCTTCATACGTGGTCTTATCAGTGATATCAACCATCACATGCTGCTTGAGGTGCTGTGGTATTCCTTTCAGCAGTGTACCGATCTTCAAGTTGTCATCATACTTCTGCCCTGAGAGTTTTTCGTACTCTGCTGTGAGCTTCTCGTATGTCAGGACGTAGTCCATCAGCGATGCTCCTTTGCTCATGGCTGGGAATCCAACCAATGCTTGTGCCATTGCTAGACTCCTTGAACGAGATGTCGGCTCTAGTTCGGCCGTCAACTTTCTCCACACTTCAAATCCATTCATCCCGCTCACACTTCTCAGCACTTTCAGAGGTCTGTTCTTCAAGTAACTGCTTAACACTGAGTAAAGCTTCGTCCCTCTGTTCACTCTCGCTTGATCACTGTCAAAGAATTTGTTTGTCACCTCCGATGTTATCACGGCTTTTTCTCCTTCTGCCGCTTTCAGGTCTTTCAGGAATTCTTGGTCCATGAACGCTAAGAAGTTCTTGAACGTAAATGACCAGTCACTCCATTGTGACACTTCTTATTCAATCGTCGCAGGATTGAACGCTTCCGGTGGCTTGAGGATCTTGCCTCCAGTATCGAAACTTACTGAGGCTGGCTGGCTGCCTGTGGGGGCTGCCTTCGGTGATGCTTGGGCTTTCGCCAGTGCATCCATTGCTGATGCCAATTGTGCTTGTTGAACTGCGGTTCCTTGCGCAACTCTTGCCATAGCTTCTGTAGCTTGACCTAACGTATTCATCAGCTGTTCCAACCTTACCAGTTGAGGGTTCGGTGGCTGCTGTGGCTGTTGAGCTTGTTGTTGCTCCTGCATCTTTCCAACACTTTGGCAGGTCCTTTTGTATCTGGCTCAAGGTCTTCACTTCCACGCTTTTCTTCGACTTTGCAAGGTGCTCTTGGCTTAGCCGTAACTCCTCGCTGTTCTCCGGCAGGATGCTCTTGGTAAACCGTAACTTCCTGCTTCACACTTTTCATCTTTTCCAGCTCGTAGCTGGCTTCCCTGGATCTTTGCTTGATCAGCTGCTGGTCTTTGCCAACAGCTCCGCTACCATGAAAGTTTAAACCCTTATACCAGTATACTTCTTATAACCACGGCGCGAGCTTGGATTCTTTTCTCACTCCGTGCTCCGCTGTCGGGCTGTCTTGAGCCTACGTTTGACCTGCGGTGAAACGCTGGATTCCTGTATGTAAATGGGCATGAGGGAAAATTGAACTATCTGTTAAACTTGCAGATGGGATGAGTAAGGTCAATCTTGACCAGCCTGAAGTCATCCCAAGTTCAGACGAAGAACTCGAAAAGCCAAAACCTCCTAAAAAGGAGAAAGAAAGTTATCTTGTTCTCTACGACCCCGACAACGGTGGTTACTACAGAATCAATCGGAGCAAACTGAACCTCGAATACGAGGAACCTGCTGACGACCAGGACCTCCTTGAAGAACGTGAGCGTATCAACGCCAGACTGAAGGAAAACCAGAAACATCTGGTGGCAAAGTCAAAGGTCAATGCAGCCATGAAGGAGGAGGTCAAGGAGAGAATATACGTCAACCGGTGGAACAGAAAGAGGCAAAAGCCTCTCATGATAAAGGACTCCGATGCTCCGGACGACGAAGAGTGGGACCAACCCAAGGAAAGTGCGTCTTCTTCTTCACAACCTCCTAAAAAAAGGAGAGAACAGTGGGAGTCCGGAAGACCACAATCAGCCTGAACCAGAAAATAAGATCATGTCTCATATGCAACCAGGAGACAGGCTATTTCTGTTATCAGTGCGGAAACATAGTCTGTGCAGACTGTAGACTTACCCCACAGGGTAGACAGTCCATGTGCTCCTGTATTTTGCTTGTTGAGTGCCTCCAGGAATCTAAAGTCTCGGCCGGAATGACTTCCGAGGATTGTCGGGTTTTATACGAGGCAATCCTCACAAATGAGGAGTTCGACGAGGCCGTGACCGAGATGAACAAGTACTGCCAAATTGCTCGGAGAAACTTCATTCACGCCAACCCTGGCGTTGATCCTTCTACAGTGGAAGACATCCGGAACAAACCACCAAGAACGTACACCAGTACGACGGAATCTCCAACTCCGGAGGAATACAAGATGATGAACAGTCAACATATCAACATCCGAGACTCTAAAACGTGCACTAGCTCCTATATCCCACCACCATCCCCGGATCTCCACCAGGACGATAGTAGTGCGAAAGTAGATAGCTAGCGAGCTAGCCGAGCGACGACCAGACGGACAAGCAACACAGCTAGCACGGACGTTGTTTTGTCTGGAGTGGCAACTATCCCAGGTTGCCTGGAGATAACTGATAGCCTTCGGCTATCTATCCCCAGGGTGGGCAGGGTGGGTACTTCAAAATTACCCCCCCTGATGGGGGACTTTATCCAGAATGGCCACGGTCACACACCGTCGTAGCCATTCCAAGTCACTGCTATCCTGTCTTCGCATGTCAGATGCAACTCTCCTGCGAGCGACGATAGCGAACGAAACTTCGTTTCTAGCGAAGCTACCTTCGATAGCTTCGAGTAGTAATAGGTAAGCTAGCACACATAGTCGTACCTCGTTCCTCGTCACGAGGTACGTGCACTAGCTCCTATATCCCACCACCATCCCCGGATCTCCACCAGGACGATAGTAGTGCGAAAGTAGATAGCTAGCGAGCTAGCCGAGCGACGACCAGACGGACAAGCAACACAGATAGCACGGACGTTCTTTTGTCTGGAGTGGCAACTATCCCAGGTTGCCTGGAGATAACTGATAGCCTTCGGCTATCTATCCCCACGCATCGCCACTCAGGCTACCAGGGATCTAGCTTTCTGGCCTTACGGCTAAACTTGGACACCCTATCCGGGGTCCCGCGCTTTCGCGTGCCTAGCTCCTGGTAGAAGCTATCTGCATGCGCGAGTAGCCGGCCCAGAACACGCCACTGGAATTCCTCTCCTTTCAGATCTATCCTCTGAGAGGGATCGAATTCCTTGAACTCCTCGTTCGTGAGGTCATCCGCTAGCTGGTTGATGTCTCTCCGTATCCACTGGAGCTGTAGCTCACAGTTTTTCTGGGATAGCTCTTCTGCTATCTCCATTAAAACTAGCATGGAGGGATACTTGGTCGTCATAGCCTTCTTCACAAGTGCCTCTTTTTTTTGCTTGTTGAGTTCTCGCGCCGCTCTCGCGAACGTGAACGACGTGTCAAGCTTCACTCTTGAAGAAACAAGAACCGCCGACACTGTACTGCAGGGGTTGCGAGTCTCGAAAACAAAAGCTATACAGGATGCCAGCTCGCACGGTAGCCAGAGGTCCGACGTGAGAAGCTTTGGCACTCGGGTGAGGAAAGCTCCAATGCTACTTTTACAAGTGGCCTCGGGAGCCTACGACTTTCAAACATGTGGCTACGGAGTTCAGGGTGTACAGAGGGAACTCGTGAGCACACATAAAGATGAGCAGCAAGCTCAACAGTCTTCTACGGCTAGTTCAGCAGCAGCAAAGAGGGCGTGCTCTACCGTAAAACTGTACACGGCGGGTCAGTCGCGACGGCGTTGTGTGAGCTCAGTCCACCTCGCTTCAGCAGCCAGCAGCACCACGCAGCGCCGCAGCAGCAGCACAGGCCACTCGCCCCAGCAGCACAAAGGCAGCACCAGAAGCGCCACCAGCCACGCAGCGGCAAGCAGCCCGGCTTGAAGCTCGAGGGGAGACAGAAGAGAGTCACGGTAGGTCACTCGAAGAGTGGTCGGTCAAACCACAGCTCAAGTTTCAGAGGCTACTGGAGCCCACGGCTCGGCACACAGCAGCTCCGGGCACGAAAGTGCCAGCACACAAGAGGGTGGGAAAACCCGGGCCTAAACCTTAAGGACCAGCCCCCGGGGGAGGACTGGTGTCGCAAACAGTGTCAGTTCCAGCTCGAGGAAGACGTTCAAGGAAGCAGTGGAGCCTTTCTGCAGCCTTGGCCGAAGCTTTGACCGCAGCCTCCTCCCAAACTTTAACACGAGTAGCCTCGGCCACCCATTTTTCTCTAAGAGACCCTTTGAGCCGCCTAGCGACACAGTCCTTGGCAGCACGGTCGGCGGCATCATTCAAGGATCTCAAGAAGGCAGCGCTGAAAGAAGAGTGTGTTGGGGTCCATGACGCCTTGCGATTGTGTGCCGGAACCCACATGAAATGAAGATCAATTCCAAAGCAGCGGATCTCGGCAGAAAGCTGCTGGAAATGAACAGAAAACAATGGGAGAGAGGGACACGAAAAGCGAGCCTGAAGGGCCGCTGAACAGTCAACAGCTATCGTGATGCTCCCCCTGGCTCCACGCGAAGCGGCCACAACCACAGCTTTAAGGGCCAGGAGTAGAGCGCATAGCTCGGCTCGAAACGAAGACTGGTCTTCACAACTGTTGCCACCAGCGAACGCTTTGGCACATCGATGCACAACGACCGCATGGGCCGCCACGCCGTCCTTTGCAGAACCATCGGTCGCAATCGCAATGGACGTGGACTCCTGCAGCTCGGTCTGAATGGCTTCAGCCGCTTCGTCAATCAGCCCCTCAGCATCCACAGCGGGCGGTGGAAGCGGAGGCTCGTCGAGGTGTTTGGCCAATAACCGCTCCTCGCCCCGGTGCTGGGGGCCATCGAGGCCACTCCTGAGGTCGGCAGTGGAGGGGCACACCCAAAGCAAGTGAGCACGGCTCGGTCGCAGTGCCCCGCACAGGCACCGGAGGTGCAGCTGGTCACGGCGAGGCCCCACACTTTTCTCGAAGTGCCACGTGGTGCCACCTGAAAGAAAGGCCGCTCTACGATGGAAAAGCGACGATCTGTCAGCGAGAACTCGTTTGTGGCCTTGCAGTCGGATTCGAAAGCGGAGGTGCCGGCAGCTCGAGACCACGAGCGACACCATCCTCAAGTACCCTGTGCATGCTCTGGGACACTCTTCGGCAACGGCTGAGGTATTGTTGACGGTAGAACCCTTCGAGCCAATCCTGGACGATGCGAAAACTTTCAAAGCCGATGTGAACAGTTCTGAGGGCTCCAGCAGCATCCCTTCTGCACAAAGCAGTGGCGTCGCGAGAGAACCACCAGCCCGTGCGAGCCAGCAGGCTCTCAGTCTCAGGAAGTTGCGCATGCCAACGCCCTGGGCAGTGTCCAATCGGGACTTCTTCCAGCCATACCGGCGGCTTAGAGACCCATCGCCAAAACAGTCTTCACAAGTGCCTCATTGGACTTGTTATCCGTATAGCCGCGGATGGCCACTCGCGAGGTCTTCCTATCCTCGCCCTCGGGGACCCAGAGACGTATCCCCACGAGGGTCGCTAGCAGTTCTAGCGCAGCTATCACTTTCTTGGGGTCGCCTTTGGCAAAGGCCCACGGAGCCCAGGCCCTATCCACTTCTAGGGAAAACCAGGGACCTGGCTTCCCTCCGGAAATCTCCAGGAAGCCACCTATCCAGGCGCTATCGGACTCAGCTTTAGCATCCGTGAAAAAGCTCAGTGGAGGTAGCCCGGCGTAGAGAGTCACGGACGCTGTAGCCTCTCTCCTTGGTCAAGCTTGTCGGCTAGCCACCGCATCAGCACCCGGAGCATCGTCGGGATGATGAGGTAGCCGGACTTCCCTTGAATGGCTGCGCTCCACGCGTGGAGCGGCCCCAAGAAGGGCCTCTGCCAATCCAAGGCTATCGCAGCAAAGCCTAGCCGACCTAGCCCCTGCTGCATCTCCTTGGCCGCGAAGGTCACCTTGTCGTTTAGCCACGCCGATAGCCAGGACGCCCGCTTCTTGGACATCCCTAGCCTGTAGGAGGAGTACTCTGTCTCCATTCCCAGCCACTCCACCCTATAGCCACCACGAGTCTTCGCCCATTTGAAAGGATATCCCAGAACAGAGAGGAAAAGGTAGCTCAAAGGGATACCCTTCCTCCCCTCCGTTCCTATCCCCAGGGCCTCGAGGTCATCGGCATATAGAAGGAGGTCGATGGGATAGCCGGGGCCCAACAGATGATGGGTTGCCCGTAGCCCACATGCGGCTATCCGGGTCCACCAGTAGCTAGCCGGCGAAATTGGCAATCCGGGTCCCCGGGGATCGTCTCCTCGGTGTCTATCTGGCAGCCCATGAAGCCGTGCTCGCTAGCCTGGTGTTTGTATCTCCGGTGGGCCTTCGAGATATCCCCCACGACCGAAAAGGCAATCTCGCCACAGCGTATCAGCTCTCGGAGGATTTGCTTCTTTTCTCTAGCCCCCGGCGCCCGGATCTTATCCCGACAGCGTATCCGGTGGTTAACCCGGACGCCGTGGGTCGCGTCGTGGATTATCCGCTTCTTGTCCTTCTCCTCGTCCTCGACTATCACGGCCAGGGAGGCGATAGCCCGGTCCTCGCCGAACCTCGCCTTGAACTCGCCGAGGGTCATCCTCTCCATGAGGCCTTCCTCGACGTCCTCGTCGAACTTAGCCCGCACAAAATCCCTGTGGTCGCTAACCGAGGAATAATTCGGAACCCATGCTAGCGCCGGCTCCCAAGGGGCGTTGTCTAGCCTCCAGGAGGATTGCTCCTCGAACACGTGCGGTGTTCTGGGTAGCCCCTCCAATATCCCAAGTGGGAGTCCCTCCTCGGCCCGACGGAGGAAGTCCCTATCCGGGTCGCCTGCCGCCTCGAGAATCGCACGAAGTAGCCGTAGACGAAGGGGCTGCCCAGGAGGAATATCCAGTAGGCCAGGTTCGCTGAGGTCCTGACCTTCTATCCAAACTTGCAGGAGTTGCAGTAGCTCTTCGTGTAGTTGACTATCCCGGACGAGCTTGCAGGCCGACTCGCCTCCCATAGCCATTCGGAAGGCCTCCTTTTCTAGCTCGTTCTCGGATCCCACTCGCCTGGTTACCATCTCCCGGATCTTAGCCCTCAGCCAGTCCCAGGACTCGCCCGCGGCATGTCCACGAGAGTGTCGGGGCCAGCGCCCAGGAGAGCATAGCCCGCCACCGTCGTGGAATTCCTTTATCCCGTCGTTTTGATGGCATCGGCGGGGGGGTCCCGTGCCACCATGTAGCCGTGGGCCCTCTGGTTGGTTTGTAACATAGTCGAGGTCGCCGGAACTCACCTTATCCTGCACAGTCGGTACCCCCTCTCCGGAGGCAGTCGGAGCAGTAGCCGTGCAGGTTGCCAGGGCCAACTGTGCTAGCCATCGGCAGAAGTTCGAGGGCCACTCGCCAAGCGTCTCCTTAGCCAGCATGGGGCTTTGCGGCGTCGAAGAAGTAGCCGCCTTCGGCAAGGGGCCCAGATAGTAGCCATCGTTGTCGAAAGTGGGGAGGCCTTCGTGCACGGTAGCCGGCATTTCCAGAGGTGTCTTCAGTAGCAGTCGTGTCGGTTTCGCCGAGGGTGCCCCGAAGTTATCCAGGTGCAGGGCCACCGAACGTAGCCCGAGGCCAACTAGCCGTGCATGAGCCTCCCATTGCCACATGCTGGCCGGTCGCCGGCCTTTGTGGGGGCCAGCCGGCATAGCCCCCAGGTCTTCTGGCTGCTCCAGGACGAAGAAGGTAGCCGAGGAAACCGCAGCACTAGCTATTTCAAAAGAAAAATCAGCAAAAATGTTGCCAAGAATAGCCCGGTCTCTCTCCTTGGCCGTGAGTGTAGCCAATCCTCTGGGCTCGTCGAAGCTCCGGACTGGCCGGGGACCTTTACGGTTAGCCGAGCTCGCCCTAGAGAACGTCGCCACAGGGGGAGACATAGCCACGATGTCGTAGTGGCCCGATTGAACTTTGTGGAGGTACTTCGCCCTCTCCTTGGAAGTAGCCAGGTCGATGGGCGGACTCCTCGCCAGATCCACACAAGAGATATCAATATCGAGCCCGTAGGAAGAGACTAGCCGGCGGAGGTGGCTTTGGAAGCTCCCTAGCCTTTCTCTTCCCGAGAAGAGGTAGAGAGCCTGTAGCCGCCGGTGTGTAGGTGTCGCCTCAGGTGTAGCCGAAGTAGACGGCTCAGGCACCGGTAGTCAGTTGGCCGCTGTCGACGTCGACGGCGTAGCCGCGCCGGGGCAGTTGATAGCCGAATGCGGTCCCCGACACTTCGTGCAGACATGCACGAAGTGGCACTTATCCCCTTTCTTGCAGCCACCTTTCAAATTAAACCGAAAACAAATCGGCTTATCATCCTCGGTGCGGTGGAAGGTGGCGGTCTTAGCCTTCTTGTTGCTATCCTTGCCGTCCTTGCCCTTGCCTCTGCCCTTGCCCTTCTTGTTGGGCTTAGCCGGCGGGGTGTTGGTGCTATCCCAGTTCCAGGGCTGCGGCCTTTTAGCACAGAGGGACAACGGAGTCGTGAAGTGCCGCTCCTTGGTAGCCGCGTCCTTCCAGGACTGGACTAGCGCGTCCGCGAAGGCTATCCCCTTGAGGACCATCTGCTTGTAGGCCTGTTTCCGGATAGCGTTCTCGTAGGATAGCACCAGGGTCCACGGGGGAGCGAGACTTCCGCTAGCCTCGTTGGACCGTAGCCCATAGCAGAAGTCGCCGAGCAGATAGTCTTTGTATTTCTCAAAGAGCTGGAAGTCGATATCCTTGAGTTCTGCTCGCCCTGGATGCTGGAGGCCTATCATGAGAAGTGCATTCTGCATGACTGTTAGCCGTAGCCGTAGTTGCTCCGGTCCGGATGGCATCGCCCCTTTCGAGGTAGCCTTCTTGAGCACGAGGGCGGTGCCCTTGCTATCCCACTGGGGAACTAGCACATCCGGGTCTATCTCGTCTCTGGACAGCACCTCGTTCAGGGGCTCCGCCCTGAACTCGCCCGTCTCTAGCTCGTGCAGCTTTCGCTCAATATATTCCTTAGCCGGAATATGCTTATCCTCGGGCTCGCCAAACTTCTGCGAGAAGGACTGGCGCATAGCCATGTATTCCGTTTGGGGGATGGGCTTGGCCCATTCCCGGACCTCGCTAGCCGCTTCTCTATCCGCCTGCTCGCGGGTTCTGGCCTGCGCGGCTCTCCATGCAACCACGAAGGCAGCCGCTAGCGCCCTGTTTGTTAGTGTTTCTGGCTCTATCGAGAAGTCCTTGGCTAGCACCGACTTGAGGTCGGCTTCGTCCTTGAAACTCGCCAAACTTCGCTATCGTGTCTATCCCGGCTTTGAACAAGGTAGCCTGGGAGGTATCCGGGACCCGATTCTGGGTCAAAAGGTAGCGAAAATCCGTGGAGCCCTTCGCTAGCTCCGCTGGGTCGGGCGGTGAAGCCATTCAGGATTTAGCCCGCCAACGGGCTAGCTACCTTTCGGCTACTGTCGTTCTTGAAATCAAAAGCTCTAGCCATGTGGTCGTTCAGCAGGGCTTTCCCCCCCCTAGCCGGAGAGATGGGAAGGAAGGAGTATCAACCCGAGACCCCCCCCCCTAGCCGGAGAGATGGGAAGGAAGGAGTATCAACCCGAGACCCCGGGCCCCCGTGCCCCCCCCCGAGACCCGAGAGGCCGACCCCCCCCCCCGTCCGAGGTTTCACGTATCTTGGGAAAACCTAGCCTGGCACTCTCTTCTTTCTGGCAAACGGAGGCACTAGCCGACATGAAGTGAAAGCGCGAGGTCCACACACTATCCGCTATTTTCGTCACTAGCCGCAAGTCTGGGAGATCTAGCCATACGACCGTGCTTTAGCCCGGGCCCTTTCGGCCCCTGCCAGCTCCCTTAGCCGGGCCACCGTAGCCGGACGGGGGCCGGCAGCTATTGCACGTATGGCCTCTATCCCCATGCGTATCCAGGCAGTACCACATCCTTTTGTTGCACTGCTCTAGCCGACAGTGATCACAGACCACTATACATCTGAAGATAGCCCCGGCAGGCTCCCATCGGCCTACCCCAGGGGTAGCCCCTTGGGGCCTGCACAGTATCCATCCCTGTTCCGGGATCGCTTCTGTTAGCTCTTTTGCGTAGCCGGACCGGGTGCTAACCGCGATGAAGTCCTCATCCTCTAGCTTGTATATCCAGTTGGGGTCGTGTATCGCCCCCTTGCCGCTGACATCGCGGCCTCTATCCGACAACTGCGATAGCCTTCTATCCTGGCGACCGCCCTTCTCGTAGCTCCCCAGGGGCCACTGGGCCCTAGCAATGTATAGCCAGGTCTGATCGATCATGCCGCTATCCGGGCCGAGTGGTCGCCCCTTGGCTTGACTAGCCACTGGCGGGGGCGCCATTATCCGGTGCACCACATCGGGTTCTTCGCGAAGTAGCCGTTCGGTGGGCCTATCCAGGTTGATGTTCACCGCCGCTCCCTGCTGGAGCGCGGGCCTCTCCGGAGCTATCCGGCCGTCCGGCCATAGCCTCCCACTGGGCCTCGTTGTATCGGCCCGCTCCTAGCCTTCTGTCCAGCGGGTGGCTGCTATCCGGGTGGATGTAGCCACGGTCGCTATCCCCACCGCGTCCTTTGGTGGTGCTCTTAGCCTGCGGCCTCAAGGGCGGAAAGGGATCGTATCCCGGCTCGCCCTTGCCTGGCCGGCTGCTGTCTATCCTGGTTGCTATCCGGACCGTCCTGAAAGGTGCCTATCCGGAAGACCTCCTCCATCCTAGCCACATAGGCCGGGACGTCCGAAGGCGGGCCACAGTAGCCCTGCATGCATCTAGCCAGAAACTGCTTCAGGCTCTCGCCCTGGGCGGGGTACTCTGTACTCGCCCTTAGCGGTGTAGCCGTGGTCTCTGCCGCGGCTGCCCTAGCCTGCTGTAGCCCCGACCCGGATTGACGACCTGGACCGGGTCTAGCCCAGCCGAGAACGGCAGGGTGGTAGCCGTTTCTTCTTTATCCGCTGCACTCCCCTGCCGCAGCTTGTTCTTAGCCTTGGACTCTTGGACCGTCGGCGGGTCCCTAGCCGGCTTCTTGGGCCTCGCCGCTGTGCTATCCCCTGTGCTGGCCTCCTCTGCCCCAGGCTGGGGCTCCTCTTGCCTAGCAACAGGGGTAGCCGTGCCGCGGACCTCCGCCTCTAGCTCCTTGAGCTTAGCCATCATCTCGTGTAGCATGTCTAGCCGTTCGGGTGGCGGCCCGGCGCTAGACCAGGTAGCCTCCGGGGCCTCCCCCTGCCACGGTGTAGCCTCCAGCTCGTTATCCGTGACGCTATCCTCCTCCAGGGTCTCCCCTGGTCGGTGTGGTCGTAGCCCGGCCAGCTGCCGATTCTTCTCTATCCTCTGCTCAAGGTATCTAGCCTCGGTGGTGGACAGGCTAGCCTCGAGCTCCGCAGAGATATCGTCCCAAGACTTAGCTCCTTGGAACTTGAGTAGCCTGGCAGATAGCCGGCCGCCAGGCTGTATGCTAGCACCCTCCTGGCACTCGGCTAGCCTCATGTCTCTAGCCTTTCGCACTAGCTGGAGAAGCTCGTGCTGCTTATCCAGACTTAGCCGATCGTATATCTGCTCGGCCAAGCTCGCCGGGTCAGTCTCTAGCCAGTCCTCTAAGAGACGTAGCACTTCTATCCGTTGCGCCTGGACGCTAGCCGACTCAGTCTGGTCTGCCCAGCTGGGGGCAGTAGCCATGTGCCGCTAGCCGGCCCGAGGGCACGCAGGCTCGCCCACCTAGCGTGGGCTCTCCAGAAAAGCTGGTGGTCCGTTACTCCACCCTAGCCACAGTAGCCGCAGCATGTGCATTTGTGCCGTGCCCTAGCCCACAAGTGCACACTCAGCCGGACATGTGCGCATGCAGTCTAGCCTGCCTAAGAACCTCGCAGCCTACGTCCTAGCCAGCAGACAAGACAGCAAGTGCAACAACGTGATTCTCTCCTCTCTCTCTCCTCTCTTCTCTCCCCTTCTTTCTCCCCCTGGGCCCGCCGCCCCCGGAGAGATGGGAAGGAAAGAGTATATCCCGAGAGGCCCCCCCCGGACGTATCCCCCCGTTGTCCAGCCCCGCTGCTTTCCCGGCGTTTCTATCCCTTCAGGCAAAAGGCGGTCCCCAGCCGAACGGAATAGCCGGCAACGGAGCTATCGGCAACTGGGGTACTATCCCCGGAGGTACTCCCTGCAGCTCTGCTGCTGGGACCTCTCCGAAATCTTCTTCCTCTCCCTGCTCCGGCTTCTGGTCGCCGGTGCTAGCCTGAGAGGTGTCGCTATCACCAGACGGGGACTCTTCGCCTCGGCCTTTCGGCCAGCATAGCCTACAGACATGCGTGTACTGGTTGGGTTCGGGCCTCGCCGAAAACTCTTGGGAGTTCTTAAATATCCTACGGCGGCCCATCCAGCACCCGGCCTGGCCCCCCTTGTGTAGCCTGTACTTCTTCCCTGGAAGCTCAACTATGATATAGCTCGTGCACCTAGCCTTCTTAAGGAGCTGCCTCGGCCGGTTCCGGTTGGGTTCCGGTCCCAGCTCCGGCTCACTAGCCGAGGAGTCGGGTCTATCTTCGGGAGGATCGCTCGCCACGACTTCTTCAGGTATCCCCGGACCAGCCACCATCTCCACGATGCGCTCGCTAGCCCACTCTCGTCGCAGCTCTCCCGACAGCTTCTCAGCTTCCTGCTCGCTAGCCTTGCCAGTCCGGAAAAGCCAGCCACCAAGATCGCCGGCTATCTCCCTCTCGTCTAGCTGCTCTTCTCGGTCCCGAGCCCTAGCCGCCTCTGCATAGGTAGCCTGGAGTCGGGCGACCCTTCCGCCATAGGAGCGGATGTAGGTATCCGAGCCCTCGGGCTTCCAGCGTCCTAGCATATCTCTATCTGCCGGCGGGATCGGCTTTAGGCTCAGCCCGGTGGGTAGCACTGCTCTCTCACTGTGCTCCGACCAGTAGCCTCGGGCAACCGTCGGGATCCCCACCATAGCCAGCAGCCCCGCTGTTGCCACCATCGCATCTGCGTAGGTAGCCATCTTCTTCTCCAGGGCGCCTCTCTCGCCTAGCCTTGGCATGAGATAGTCCCGCTGGTAGCCCGCGTGGTTCTTTAGCAGGTCGAAGCCCGCCTGTAGCCAGCCAGGGTCCTCGAAGTAGGCTCTCTCCGAGATGCATACAGGTAGCTCCCGTATGCGCCTGTTAGCCCCGGTGGTTTTCGTCCGTCGCAGGATGGTGGATAGCCGACCTTCCACCATAGCCAGTTCGTTTGGGACCATAGCCTGGAGGTCCGACCATCGCAAGCTGCCCCAAACCTTTAGGAGCTTAGCCCAGGCCCAAGCTCTCCAGCCGACGGCCACAGTTGTATCCAGGACCAGGCGCTCCCACCTAGCCAGGATAGCCGCAGGATATCGGGGGGCTCGCCGCGTCCAGGGCGCCTTCCAGGATAGCCTCTCGACGACCGTATCCTTGATCGCCCACGCTATCCTGCCTGAGGTAGCTCTCGACTCGGTCGCCCATTCCGCGACCCTCTCTATCCAGCTGATGGCCTTGAGGATCGCCTCGGGGACTGTTCGCCCGCAGGGCTCGTCGCCCCTAGCCATGATGTAGTCGGCCAGGTCGGCTGGTAGCCCAGGGGGGCGTCCACTCTTAGCCTCCCGTAGCCATAGCCGCCATCTCACGTGTATCGAGACGTAGCGCTTGAGAGTGCTAGCCCGGGTTTTCCCCGCTAGCGCTAACACCGCTCTATCCGGGTCCAGGCACCCCTGTAGCTTCTTCAGCACCGGCGCCTCGCACAATTCTAGCTCTTCCTTGAGCTTAATAGCCCAGGTTGCTTGTAGCCTTTCCTCCCTAGCCTGCGCCAGGGAGCCCTCGTTGACCAAGCGCTTCTGCCTATCCCCTTTCGGGGGCTCCGGCTCGCTATCTTCCTGAAGGTCGATGCCTTCGATCGCCGGCCGCTTGCTGAGGTTAGCCCAAGCTAGCGAAGTTGCTCTGTATCCCGACGATCTCTCCACCAGGTCTCTAGCTTCCTGGGCCTCTTGTATCCACAGGTAGATCGAGTCGCCGATGTACTCGTCGTAGCCAACGCCCAGCTCCTCAGCCACCTGGTGCCCAATATCTTCCGCGTCCTCTAGACCGAGGGTAGCCAGCTCAAGCACACCGAAGCCCCGCGACGCCAGATGCTCATGGCATCTATCCAGCACCGCACGCTTCTGCACAAGAGCGCTATCCAACAAGGACGGAAGACCGATGGGGGTCCCTATCCCTCCGGAGGGAGTAGCCGGTCCGACGCCCTGCTCTTCCGGCTCAGCCGTGGGCAAGACGGTTGGACTCCCTGGCTCCTCGCCCCCAGGACTAGCCGGAATCACCGTAGTAGCCGGAGACTGTGGGCTAGCCGTCCGCGAAGCAGAAGGGGAGCGCGGGGAGGCCATTCTCGCTTGGCTAGATAGCCAAGTTCCCCTTCTATCCCCCACTACTTCAAAATTACCCCCCCTGATGGGGGACTTTATCCAGAATGGCCACGGTCACACACCGTCGTAGCCATTCCAAGTCACTGCTATCCTGTCTTCGCATGTCAGAGGCAACTCTCCTGCGAGCGACGATAGCGAACGAAACTTCGTTTCTAGCGAAGCTACCTTCGATAGCTTCGAGTAGTAATAGGTAAGCTAGCACACATAGTCGTAACTCGTTCCTCGTCACGAGGTACATTCTTCTTGGGCGGTGTCCTCTTGCGTGGGGAGTCAACCGTGATGAGCTCGATAGCCTCGGCCGACGCATAGCGGAAGAATGATCTTTCGATCCCTCTCACGCACGCATTTGCCCCTTCAAGACCACCCCAATTTGGGAAATGATTTGGATACCTCATCGCTATTGTAAGAAGCCCGAGTGCCAGCTCCAATGTGTCGCCCAAGAGT
This sequence comes from Symbiodinium sp. CCMP2592, assembly GCA_905221615.1. Classification (NCBI taxonomy): domain Eukaryota; class Dinophyceae; order Suessiales; family Symbiodiniaceae; genus Symbiodinium; species Symbiodinium sp. CCMP2592. The sequence continues at coordinate 27,999 of CAJNDT010001363.1, read as the reverse complement.
TCCTCCTTAGGCAAAGCTGACCCTCTGTAGCATTCTTGGCGCTCTTCCGGAGTCAAAAGCATTCTCATGAAACCAGCATAAGCGCAGTTCCCGGCATCGTAGTAGCAGATGTAGCAGGTCTTCCCTTCGGAATCGCATCCTCTGTCCCATGCCAACTGTTTGGCTTTTCCCCATGCCGCGTACTCGATGGCCTGACTGGCTGTAATCCGGAGACCACCGTAGTGAGAAACCGTTTTGCCAATGTCTTCGTAGGTCACTTCCGCACATGCTTTGAGGAACTCCTTGATGTCCTGACGAGGGTCCACAAATTGAAGCCTCAGGTCATAGAGATGCTTTGCGCACGCCAAGGTGTACTTCTGGGACGCGACTAAGTCGTTGAAGGAGTTGATGAGATGCTGCACCTTCAAAGCTGAAGTGTGTGCGCATCCAATGCAGTGTCCAGGGTACCCGTTTCCCGTTGGCTTGAAGAAGGCTTGTGCGTAGCACTCAGCCAATTTCATAGCGTCACAGCCTGGGCAATAGAACGCTCTCCCTTTGACGTAGCCAGTGTTTGCGGTCGCGTAGGTGTCGATCCTGAACCAGTAGTGCCTGTTGTCATAGTAGGCTTCGGGAACAGTCATGGCGATGTCAAAGTCCTGCCAAGTGACCGTGGACGACTCGGCAACTGTATCGCCCTGGGCACCGGACCTGATTTGTTGTTGCTGTTCTCCCGTGAACCATGTCTGCGAAATCTTTGTGGACGTGGTGACTTCACTCTTGTCCTCCCAGATCTCGACGAGCGACGGGTGCGCAACTGTATCGATGCGGACACTTTCGTCCCATGAGCGGATTCTCGATGCCTCGACAAAGCACGCTGATACCATCTGCTCGCTGAACAGTTGCTTCTCATAGATAGCGTAGCCCAATTTGAACCTGACTCGAGAGTCCGGTGCTGGCAGCTTTTCGGCTGACAGCGAATGTACGCTCGACGACGAATGTTTCATCTGGCTGTACATTCTCGACCAAAACGAAGATCCATGAATCACCACGCATGCTCGGGCCCGCAACTCCAGTTCAATGTACATTCCCAGCGCGTGGAAACCGTTGAACATAGAAGCCTTCTTGAGAAGGTAGTTGCTAGCTGCTCCAACGAACCGTAGGTCGTGGTTGATGTTGACAATTGGAGGGCGCGTGGTACGCTTCCCTGCTGCGATGATAGGGTCAACGTACGTTTCCTTGAGCTGTTGCTGCAACCTGACACGGATTGCCGCTCCGTCACCAACGTCACTCATCGGAAAGGACATATTCTCGATGAGGATTGCTTGGAGAGACAGATGGTAGTGCAACGTGACGGTTGCGATTTGCTCTTCGGACAAGCCGTCCAATGTGGCATTCACCGATTCCAATGACCCTTTCGTAACTTGAAAATTGTAATTTGCACCTGTAGTGATCGACGGGCTCACAATGTGAGTCTCGCTCCATCCATGCATGCTGAGGTTCTCTCTCAGCGTGTGCGTTGATCCTCTAGTTCTTGCGATGATGTCAAAGTCCTGAACGAGGATTGTGCACTGAGAGCGCATAGTCACGGCGTCGGGTTTGCCACCCATACCCAAACTATTGCGAAATCCATTCAGCGTGTTCATGGTGTTGACCCTCGCCTCTTCCGGAACGGAATCGCTCTCGACAAAGTCGCGATCTGCCTCGATCATTACTGCCGAGGTAAGCATAGGAGGAGAAGGAAGATGCACGCACGACACCAACGCCAGCGCGTGGTATAGTCGTGAGTACATCCGAAGCCACGCCTTTGTGTTCAGCTTCACGTAGACCTTCAGGTTGAGACCTTTGTCATCACTTTGGGAAACGGAACGAACCCTTGCCAAATAGGTCACCAGTCTTCTGACGTAATGCTGAATAGGCGTGGTCCCCACGTCGTGGTTGGCCACAAACTTTGGCGTCTCGTCAATGGTAGCCAGGTACTCGTCGCGATCACGGATCGTCGCCAGCAAAGCAGAGCGACAGCCCTTCTCAATGATGTTGACATAGTGATACCAGCTTTCCTGAGCGCCAGCAGGGATCGGAGCTTCCTCCCATGCCGGTTGCGTTGGTTCCTCTTCCGGTTGTGGAGGCTGTTGTTGTGGAGGAGGTGCTGCAGAAGATGACGATGCCGATGCCGTTGCCTCGTCCGTCCTTGCCCTCTTTGGTCCGTGGCTTGGAGTGGCACGAGGTTCTGTGGCGGAGTCCCGCGCTTGCCCCGGCGTCCTTCCATGCTCAGGGTGCACGATTCCTTCCGGTTCGAGATTGCTTGCCGTAGGCATCGCAACTCTCCCCGACGCGTATACCCAGTTAGGATGCCGTTGAAGATTGGGCGGAAATAGGCCATCATCTTGCATCAGCGGACTCGGTGCTCTCATCTGTTGGAATTCAGCTTCCCATATGCCCAAGGTGTCACGTTTGGTGGCGCAGTCAGCCACGTATCCAGATTCGACTCCGCATTGGTTCCAGGCGTAGCCACGGAACGTCTCCGGCAACTGGAATCCGGACATAGGAATGAAGCACGTAGAGACATATGCTGAATGCCTGGAGCGAATTCATCGCAAAGGCGAGCGGATGTCCCATGCCCTGAGGCATTGTGCGCATCATCAAAGCCAGCTGGTGGACATTGATCGGCGAAGCGCCGTCGCTGCTCGCTGCACATTCTTGGTTGTAGGTTCGAAGCCCATATCCAGTATGCTTTGCGAACATGTACATCAGCTTGCACACCCTACGTAACGTAGGCTCTCCCAACAAGTCGGATTGGTCGGGTGCCCTGCCTGACATAGGCAACTTGTGGTAGTAGTCCTGGTTCACCGTATACCACTGCTGAATTCTTGTATCTGTCACGGCCTGGTAAGGCGTCTCCACGGAGTTGATGAGGACGGCGAGATTGTAGTAAACATCCGCGTTGACAATGTTCCTGGTCGCGGTGTTCAAATCGAACCGAACTTGTTGCCTTTCTTGTTCCAGTTCAACCACAGCCAGCTTTGCATCATCACGGATCACTTCCTCATCCACCATAAACCTTGTGATGGCATGGAACTTCCCTCCGTAATCAGCAACAACGTGCTTGAGGCCTCCACCAAATTTGATGACCATGGCGAGGATCTCCCCATAGGGTTTGTTCATGTACTCCTCCGGGGCGGCAAATAAGCAAGCCTTGAGGATCTCTCGAACTCGAATGGACAGGTCCCCTCCTGACGACAGATTTGCGCAAGTGAATAGCAAGACCAGCGGTGGTGCTTTGAATGCTGCCCACGTGCGGATGAGATCATTGTCGACCACTTTGTCTTTCGTAATCTTTGGCGGGAGCGATACGCTCTGCGACGAATCCTCAGAGTACATCTGCAGAAACGTGTGGAACTTCATGAACGTCCGCATCATCCCACCAGGTGGGAAAACTTCTTCATGGGCCACTCCTTCGAAGGACAGTTCATAGGCATTGTAGCTTTCTTCCATGGCTCGGGACCCGGTCCTTCCTCCGTGGGAGAGAAGTACCTACCCCTATACGACTTCACGGTTCCAGGTACTCTGTAAGAGACACCCTTCCCCGATCTGTCAGGTCAGACCTTAGTTGTTCCTTAGTCGGGGCTGTCTAGTAGCCCCTCCATCAGCGTTTACACACTGACGTTGCTGCCATGCAATGTCCTCAGATTCATGTGCGTCACGACTGAGACTAGCATGAGCTCGAACAAGGCTGCGAACATTCTTCGCAATTGACCGCCATGACACCTCAATGCACTGCGACAAGCTGTTCCCCGTTTCATGGTCCAAGCAACCAGATGATTTCACCATCAAACGATCCGCCTCAGGCATGTTAGAGAACATGATCCTGCGTCCACCACCATCGCCACCAGCACCAACATGATCATCAACCTTAACCTTTGTCACCTTGCCACTTGAAACAAGAGCATGCAACTCTGGCCAAGACCAACATGAACATGAAGAAGGCATGTCAAGCGAAAAATAGACGTCGGAAAATTCCGCACACTTCTTCAGCAGGCGTTTGAGAGATTTCAAGACACTTCTGAAAACCTTGTACTTCCCACCGGAACGCTTCTCACCCCCCACGCAAGCCCCTTCGCTACCTCCAGGACTGGCACCTGATCGCAAAAGCGATGCCACGAACAGCACAGGTGTGCGCAGGTCATTCCGGCAAGACTTCTTCATTGCACCGACAAGGCTATCCTCGTCGGCATTGGAGCCAATCAGCTCTTTACATGTAATGCGAGCGCATCCCTTAGTGGACTTGGACACGGCGTAGCCATTGCCCATGCCACAAAGGTCAACAATTATGCGGTCAGGCTTTCGTCCTTCAGCCTTCGACGGCATTGCAACCAATTTCCCGTCGCCCGTTGCCTGAAATTTCAAGGTCTTAAGCAATCTCCTGGAAATTTGGCTGGTTAACTCGCAATTATCAGATCGATCCTTAGCGTCCGCATCAGTCATGTGCACATGTTTGGCTGAGCACATGTCAGACGACTTAGGATGCAACGCGACGTTTGCGGCAAAGTACTCCCATTCATCCCTGCAGTAGCCGAGCTCAACGGCGGTTCCGGGAGATACAGGATCTCGGAAGATATAAATATAACGTTGCCCGTGAGTACATCCTTGGATCTTGATGCTCTTCCACACGGCGTCTTCCTGAAGTCCCTTGTACTGCTTGGTTTCTTGAACTTGTACGCGAGGAGGCACCTCAATGATGACTTGGTTTCCCCACGATGCCGCTCTGCGCGCAATTCTTTGGACGACCTCCCCCCATGGGTAGTCCGTCCGCAATTTGGCCCTTTCAGGGTTGTTGGCGATTTTCCGACTCAGCCACGAATTCTTGCCTAACACCCCTGCACCGACGAAGATCACGGAGTTAGGGTTGTTTTTCCTTGCTTCCACCACATCGAAGAGGTAGGCACACATGGCGTCGTCAACTTCTCGCCCCATACTCAGAACATTCACTTGCATCCCAGGGTCGTAGTGAGAATCGGGAGCATGCTGCGCAATGCAGTCCTTGCCAGGAGCATACTCATTCCACCAGTTCTCCTCATCGACTCCTACCAATGTCCACACCGTCACTGCCTTTGGAGCATCTTTGATAGTGATACGGTATTTCCAACGGCTGTAAGGATTTTTGTAAGTATGGACCAACCCTCCGTCGTGGTCGAGGAATTGGATCACCAGGCCCTCCTTGGGTTTGTTTTCGGCGAAATCAACCACGTGAGGCACAATTGCTCCATCATACCCTTGATATTCCCTTTTCTGTTCGGCCGCATCATGCCATACATCCTCGTACACTGACGACCATTGGTCATAGCCGAATTGGGAGGTTTGACTTTTGGACAGGCCGTTGAAACAAAGAGGTAATGTAAAGCCCTGGTACCCCCCATGGATGGCACGCGCCAGCGTGACAACCACCGCACGCCATTTGGCGGGCAGGGCGCGCACATAAGACTGGCCCAACGGCGGGGCAGGAGGAGGCAGAAACGGCGGCGCAAGGACTTCCGAAATAGCGGCCGGGCGCAAATGTCCCCGTACCGGATGGTACTGAAACACAGCACGCTCCACATAGCGGTCGAACTTGCCCGGTTGATCAAGGATAGCAGCACGGTCCTCCATTTGGTGCCACTGCCCTTCACGAAGAATCCAAGTCGACCGAAGGTAGCGACCAGGCGGCAACGCGGAAGGCGGCCCCCGCAGCATGCGCGGGAACTTGACAACCAGGATGGGGTCCACACTGTCATGTTCTTGCAAGCCTTCCTTACTGGACAAACCAGCGCGATACAACACCTGAGGGAGGATCGGCGTCTGCGTGTAAGGAAAACAGGGCACTTCGCTCTTGAACGAGTAGTGCTGTTGACCCTTCTCATCCGTGCTCTGGGTATGAGTAGGGCGCATCAGATCCATAATCTCTTGGGAGCCGATGAGGGCCGGCGGAAAAATGTTGATGAGTTGACACGCATGTGTCCAGGATACGGAATCCTTGAACGATTTGGTGTGTATGTCCGCCGACATCTTGGCAGTGACCTCATAAGCAAGAGAAACGTAACCCTCCTGAAAGATAGAGTGCATCCAGCCAATGCAGATGCCGTGGGTACGCTCCAAATGACGCATTGTCGGATTCTTGCCCGTGCGAATCACCCCGATCATGGTCTGGTTGTCGTCGTAGAAGACGAAGTTGGGGTCTTGACCTCCAAGCTGCTGCCACAACGTGATAGCAGGCAATCCAAGACGTGACATGGCAAAGTCGGCCGCGACAATCTCGGCCTCAGGTGTGGAGTGACTCAAGCACCCCTGCCTTTTGCTAAGTCCCGCCAAGGGAAATCTTGTGTGAGAACCTTGAATGTGCAAGTGAGCACCGGAGGTAGATTTCAAACTTTCTCCACAACCTGCATAGTCCGCATCTGCAAACAGCCCGATGGACGAGTCCTCCAAGGAGTTCCCGACCCATCCAATCATCATGTGATGTTTGGACTGGTGCACATAGGCCATGAGATGATGAAGAAGAGCATCCTCCTTCTTGGTCCATTTCGTGATCTTGCGTGCGAGGTTGTTGATGCTTCGCAGAAGATCAAAGCGGCAAATGCGCGCGGCATAAAGCAACTTCATGAGAATGCTCGCTGCCTGCGGGGCAAGTGCACCGCGATTAGCCTCGTTGACTTCCTCTTCCTCTGGCGCCTTGGGAATAGGTGGAGGCGGAACAAGCCGACCATCCTTATCAACAGGCATGGTGTGTCCACACCACGTGCATCGATGGCTTTTACCTGACTGTGCCGGAGCACGAGCTGGGTGATTCTTAGTCTCCTCAGCCGGACTCGGCGATGGTACCGTCTTGAATTTTGTCGGATCGAACCCAGTCACGTCGCAGTACTTCTTGACTGTCATGTCCAGGTACGTCTCCATGTCGTAGGTAACGGTCTGCACCTTCGTTTTGTCATGCAACGTTGCCTCGCCCTTGGAGATGCGACAACCTAGATACAAACCTAGTGGCGTTTCTTCTTCTAATCGAAGTTCTCGGCGCAGCATGTCCCAACCCTTAGGCAGATTCTCTTTGGGCCCTGCCATCTTGAGATCATCCACGTAGATGACAAGTAAGAGCTTCATCTGCGGGTGGAAATACAATGATGGCCATTCGTCGCCAATCGGCTTGAATCCTACTTTCTGTACCGCGGTATGGCAATGTTGTTCCCACATGGTTCCTGCATCAGGATGTCCATATAGAGCTTTGATCAAGCGACATACAGGTCTACGGAATTTATGCCGTTTCGCAGATGGATGCCAGGCTTCATCAGGCAGTTCAACCCAACATGGAGTGCCCGATAACCTCGCCTGAATGTAGGCTTGGATAGCATCCGCCATCTGGACATCGTTGCCAGGGAGACATCCCGTAGTAATCTGCCCACCGTGAGGCGTCAAACGTGGCCGGGGAATTCCCCAAATCCTGAAACAACGCGGCTTCCATATTTTGATCTTTGACCTGATCACCGAGTAGTACGCCTCGCCCTTTGAACTTCCTGGCAGGATCGTCCTCTTTGAGCTGATAGTTCTTCTCATATATCAGTCCATGTACTCGCGCCATATGTACCTTCTCACCTTTCTTCTTTGCCTCGGCGACGACGTCGTCATATTCACGCGTAGTTGAGAAATCAAACACCTCTTGGTCCCACAATCCCTTCCATTCTTTCATGAAAGCTTCCATGGCCTTGGGGTTGTTGACCATCTCTTTGCGTGTGACGGGTCGAGTAACCATGGCATTGAAGCATGATCCTCCTGCGTGATTCTTTTCCCGATGTACGTTTCTGTGAGAAGTCGTACACGGCATAGATGGAATCCAGTTATCATCCATGACCATATGCGCCGGAACGGCCGGCACGACATCTGCCAAGAATTGTTCTTGTGTGTATTGATCCACATAGGACTGTGCCCAGGACCACCCATCGTCGTCGTCAATGGACACGTTAAGTTGCAGATCAATTTCTTCACATGGAACAATCTTGGGAAAGATCATGTTGTCCAAAACCTTGGTGACTATCTTCTTTCCTATCGCGGCTTTCTTCCGGTCCTTCTTGGCAACTCGAGCTTTGTCTCGCTTTTCTTTCTTGTACGCTGCCTTCTTCTCTGCTTCACTCATTTTCTTCCATGCTTCCGGAGAATAGGAATGGATAGGTCGCCGTGTAGGAAGAGTTCGTCGACCGTCGCTTCGGATCTTGTACGGGACTCCCCTTTTATCGATCTTGCAGGCTTCACCATCATCAGTGAGGTATACAATGCCGTCCCCTTTCTTTCCTGTACTCCAATGCTCGATCTCCTCAGGAGCCAACTTCTTTTCTTTCAAGATCTTGATGATCTCTCCAGGTTCTTCGATGTCTCCTTCAGGGATGAGTCTACCGGTTGGACCGACTTCGCGGAGCGATCGCCGATCTTTCCCAGTAACCTTTGGTTCAGAAGGAGGCGGTGCTGCACGTAGACCTAGCTCTTCGTCTAGTTCGTCGAGTCTTTTGTCTCCTGTAGCATCAATGGCTTCATGTTCTGCTGACTTGAAGACTTCACCAGACGGCTCCGTCTCAATGTCAGACGGATCTATGTCCTGCAAATCAGGGTCTTCTCCGGGATCCGGTGGAGGAAGTAGACCGTCTTGATCATCATCATCCCCGTTGCCACCATTTCCTCCAGGCGGACCGTCATCCCCGTCATCGACGTCTTTTATCTCCTTGCCAGCGAGGTCAACATTGTCCCTGAGTCCCTCAATGGTTGAGTTCATCCTTTCGTACTCAGCTTTCAGGGGAAATGTTATCTCCTCTGGGAAGTAGATAACCTCTGTCTCGTACGGTCTCATCAACTTCCTGGGAACAGATCTGCGTCCATCGACAAGTTCGCATTGGCAAACTCCTTCATATCCCATACGCGATACTTCTTGGACCATCCTTGACCAGCGGTGATGATGTATCCGGCGAAAATGCGTGGGATCCCCTTTGGATCGAACTTGTTGCCATATGTCTTCGGTCTTGTACCCGTCGGCTTGAAGAAGACTTTAGCCCCAAATGGTATGGCTTTTCCCTCGAAGTCCTTTCCAGTCATTCGTTTCCATGCTGAATCACCATCGCCCTCCACATCTTCAATGTTTAGATTCTGCATCACGCAATTCAGCGCAAAGGACCAGTATTGGGCGGGTAATCCGGCGTGTAGCATGGATGCGGCGACCGTATTGATCACTTCTTGATTTGATCGTTCAGCGAGTGAGTTGTTACTGGGTTTCCCTGGAAGGGAATGATCGATCACGATCTTCAACTGCGCCATGGCTGAATCGAACTCTGGTGCTTCATCACTGTACGCCATATGAATCTTGCGTCTCCCCATTAAGCGTCTGATGGCCATGACAACCTCGTCAGTATTCCTTGAGGCAGTGGGAATCGCTGCGATCATTTTGGTGGCGATGTCTCTGATGACTAGAACTTCACGTGCTCCGTCATCGAGCCCGATGCCTGCTTCGGCGGCTTTGCGCATGTCGAGGAAGTCGAACGTTACGAGATCCCCCCAGTGTTTGATCACACGTTGAAATGCACCTCGTTGTGTTCGCAAGTGCTTCATCTTCGCGCGTATGCACGATTCGCAATATGGATTGCGGTAGCGATGAGTGCATAGATGTGCCAACGTCTTTGCTTCGGCTTTCAGTGTTCCGACTCTGGCCTTGCGGCTCGGCGCACCGTCGCCTTCCACATCAATGATCACCTCATCGTCACCGTCCAGTAGAACTTCACCCACTCCTGCTCCTTCATCGTCCGGCGGTCGTCCTGCCTCGGACTCTGGTACTTCTTCTATAGGAGATTCATGGGGTTCAGGGTCAGGAGGTCGTTCATGAGCGTCACCTTCTTCTTCTGCTTCAACTTCGCTCGGTGCAGCTTCGGCGGCAGCTGCGACATTGACGTCAACATCACCCGCGGTTAGCACACCCTTGAAGATTTCGGTGATTGCTTTGGCCTCCGGATCATCATGAACCAGTGACTTGGAGCTCCCGGCACGAATGTACGGAATGTCACCGTTCACGAACAGAGATATTCTCTTGCCCTGCGGGTTGATCATGAATGGTTCCCTTCCGGGTGGCCACACAAACCCGTAACTGAAGTTCATGCATCTCTTACCTATGGAAAGCACCGACGGTGTGTCATCCAACACATAAGCGTTGATCGGTTCCTCGAACGACTCAGTCTGGAAGTTCGACACAAGATCGGTATCGGTGATTCCATTTGCTGTCTGAAATGATATGGGCTCTGGAGTCACGAGTGTCTCGAGACTGTGCTTCTCGATCTTCTTCTGAGATATGAGGTCATGGCCACATCCAGTGTCCATGAGAAACTTGATCTTCTTCTTGAGGATGACTGGTTGAACCATGCATTTGAACACGCCCTGATTGATGATCCGCTTGCTGTGCGCAGCATCGAGTTCACGCTCAACGATGGAATCCTCACCGTCGTAGAAGGAAACCTCTTCCACCCGAGACGTTCCTGGGATCCGTACGAATGAAACTCGATCTCCGCATTGATCATCATCGTCGTCAACCATGTCTCTCATGATCTGTGCCCTCAATCTCGCTTTGTGCTTGGCGAATTCCAAAGTCACGGCGCGATCCTCATCGTTGACAAGTGCTTCCATGTCGACGTACTTCACCTTCCGTTCTTTGTCCTTCTTCGACTTTCTAGGACACGAAGAAGTGAACTTCACGTCGTCAGCGAATGTCACGTTGCGCTTGATCTCTTTTCGGGTCGACGTAGTCGGTCCCGAGGATTCGTCGTCGGTTGAACAATCCGAGTCAGCGTCGCTGTCAGCGGATGGACAATCTGACTCTTCCTCATCTTGTCTTGAAGATCGCTTCCATATAGCCGGGGCTGATGGATTCCACCTTCGGCACAATCTAATGGCGGGTGCCGCAGGGAGTGCCTTGGCCTTAGCATTCGGTTTCGCTGGAGCTGCCTTCGCTTCGGATTTGGCTTTTTGGCTCCGGAGCTGGGGTAGCTGCGGCCTCATGCTTGAAAGGACAATTCTCTCTTGAGCACGAGCCTGTGTTCTTGAAAGAGTAGCATATCCTATTTCCTCCTCCTCCAGATGGACTTGGAGTTCTGGTCCTCGGCGTAAAGGGTCGCTCTGGAGTCTTCTTCGAGTGACTGAATGGGCACTTGTCACCATTTCGACACCCTGCATCTGTGAAATGGAACTTGCAGCGGATTTGCTTCTTGCTCTTGTCGCCTCTGTTGTCCGCCGACTCACTCCTCGTCTTCTTCTTGGGCTTCGGCTTGGTCTTCGCATGACTCTTCGCCTTGCTCTGAGGTAGTACAGGTGTTGCTTTATCCGGCTTGGTAGGCGAAGCTTTGACCTTTGCGGATGGAGCTGCATTAGGCGTTGGTTTCTCAGGTACCTTGGCCGGCGCAGCGAGCAAATCCTTGCCCTCAAGCATCTGGCGCAAACCAATTTGGGTCTGAGTGAGATTTGATTGTTCTCGTCTCCGCATGATGGTACGATCGATGATCTTCATCAGATTGTCGTACGATCGGTCTTCGTGATTGTAGGGCAAGTGGTCATAGTGCATGCCCAAATCCATCTTCATTGCGGGCGAGTCCTTGATCTTGCTGTGCAAGCAATCACGGAGAGCTGTCTTGGATGGTATGTCTTCTGGTCTCATCCGTCCAAGAACTTCCAACCATGTCTGCTTGAACGTATGAAGTTTGTTGTCGCCTTGGTACTGGAGCTTCACCAAGTACTCGAGAGTGATGATCATGTCGAGACGGTCATGCGTTCGAAAACTTTCATACATCATCGCAATGATTTGTCGTCCTTTGATGATCTTCCCTTCGGGCCTGCTGATGTAATCGTTGGCCTTCCGGTTCACCTCCAGGTACAGATCAGCGGATTTGTCACCACCAGCGCGTAGCATTGCGACCATGGCGACCCCCAATTTGACGTCTATGCTCTTGAACTTCTTGTGTCCTGAATCGTTCAGTGCTTCGACGTCAGGGAATGGATTGAACGCTGGTGCCAGCCACAACATCCAGTCCTCATGATTTGGGTCGGCTGACGCTCCTAGGACATTCGCCGTGCATACTGACCGCCAATTGTTCAAGTGAGTGAGCACGGGCCATGGAGGGACGGTCACTTTATCGGCCTCTCTCCTGGAAATTCTCACCTCCGTGACCTCAGGATCTGCGTCTCCGTCAGGATCACGCGCATGAGGGTCAGGATCCGGTTCAGGTTCGCCTCCACCGTTCTTCTTCTTATCATCATCGTCATCATCATCCGAATCTGGAGGGTCATACCCTGTGCCGGCACCTTCATCTTGCTCTCCCTCTTCGTTCTCATCGCCAGCTTCATCACCGTCATCGTCTCCATTGTCTTCCTGCATCGTTTCAGCGAATAATCTCCACTCATCACGATCAGCTCTGAGACGTTGTTCGGCTTTCTGGGCCTTGAGTACTTCGCTTCGCAGATCAGCAATCTTCTCTTCGTACTGTTCCGCGACCTCTTTCTCGATCTGACGTCTCCTTGCCTCATGGATGGAAGCATCGTAGGTGACAGGGGTAGCCTTTGGGGCACCATTGGGGTCGTTGCCCCTCATAGATGCGATAATGCCGTCGATACCAACAGGTCTTGAAGAGCTGGCAGATGCTGTGGACTTCGATCCCAACATCCCGCGATCCTCCAAGAGTTCACGTAGCTGTCGGTCACGTACGGCTGCCGCATCACTTTGTCCATGAAATCCGCTTGGTATGCCAAACAGAGTGGCTGCACTGGGCGTGGAACGCGCATGTGCTGGACTGCTAATGCCTGGCACGTGGTGCTCGGGCATTGCATCCGCCACGATTGGCGTTGCGTAGGATTTATTTACCTCACCTTTGATGTTGCCAGTGAAGAAGTTTCCACCGGTAAATGGGATGCCATCCATCGCAAGGTTCTTGTCCTTGTCCGATTCTGAGAATGCGAACTTCTCTTTGGCGACTGGACTAATTTGACTTGGGGACCGTATTTCAGGGGATCGCACCTCACCTCCTACGGAAAATGCAGGCACTACTTCCTTTCCTACGTGCTCCCAGCCAGACTCAGTAGTCCTCGAAGACATGGGCATGCTCGAAGGCCGTGTCACTCCGCCATGGTAGTTGGAGTTCCGTGCTGCCTCCAATTCGCTGCGTGTCCTCGCTTGAAGATCTTCTTGTGCTTTGAGCGTTTTCCTGAGTTCGCTCAGCTCGTCGTGCAAGGTGGGCAATGCGCGCCTTGCATGATCCTCATTCTGATGGAGTCGGTCCTCTGCATCTTGCATCCTCCTCACAGCCATTTTGCGGTACTCTTCCTCCTCACCAAGACGTTCGCGAAGCCGAAGTCGCTCTTGATCAATGGCTGCGCTGTTTCCAGCTCGCAACTCCTGATTCCTGACCAGGTGGAATCGTTCCTGCATCGCTTGCAAGGCTTGTTCCGAACTCGCTGTGTTCGACCGGAGGAACAAGTTCTCTCTGGCTTGTTCATGAAGTTCATGAGTCAGATGCTCATACTCACGTGCCATGAGCTCACCATCGCCCTGCGCTCTTGCCTCCAACTGCACAAAGTTAGTGGCTGCTTCCGTGCGAAACACATGTAGCTGTTGAGCCAGTTCCTCGGCAACGGCGTGCGCTTGACGTTGTTGAGCAGAGTTCTGTTCATCCATGCGAAACGAAGCTGTTTCATAGTCTCGCTTCATCTCCTGATTGACATTGTTGATGTGCCTCATGGCTAAGCATGCATGGTCACGTTGTCGTTCCAATTCTTCGGTGCGAATCCCAGATCCTTCATCTTCTTGCTGCATCTCCTTGATCTTCTCCATCAGGGTCTGGACAACACCTTCGTACTCCTGCACCTGACTTCGATAGTACATCTGCTGTGCAAGATTCGATGCTTCAAACTGTTGCGGAATTGTCAGTCCCTGGTAGGCATTCGGACCATCGGCTATGGCTGGTGTAGTCACCGACGAAGCGTCACCCCGTGCAGGGATCGTGTCCAGAGTCATATCCAGATCGTCAGCTTCGCGTGGTTGATTGGTAACCATTCGATTCCATGTCATGGACTTGTCACGTCCACGAGTGGCCGAAGTCCTTGATCGTGCTGAAGAGCTTCTTGAAGACGATGGTCGCGGCTTCTTTTCCAAAGTCTTCACTCCCTTGTCCTTTGCCCTCGACGGGGTCCGAGGTGCCTGAAAACCAGACGCTTCGGATCGTCGTGCTGGAGCCTTGCTCGTCCTCGAACCTGTGGATGTTGGACGCGAAGGCGTGGATGCTCTTGGTAGACTCTTTGCTTTCGCTTTGGGAACTGCCTTTGCAATGGCAAGCGCAGAAGATTGACCTTTGTCATCTTCCGTGGAGCTATCAACGGATTGCACCACTGTGTCATCAGCTGTTGACTCACCAACGGCTGGCGCTGCCACATCGGCACCGAAAGTCATTGTCGTATCTTGACTTGATCCCGAGTTCATTGTGGTCGTAGTAGATCAAGTAGTCTTTGCTGCAGAAAGGCAGAGCCGCGTACGGCTGATAACCTGCGTGGGGATTTGATCCTGGTAATGTTCTCTGTCGCTCAGCCCACAAAGAGCTGTATTGACTGTTGGCGTGGTTGCCTTTTACAGACTGGATCACCGTTACTTCCACTTCCACACGCGCACTCCTATGCAGGCAGATCCAACGTTCGCTCGTTTTGCACGCTCACGGCCGGCGGTGGATCGTCTGTGCACGGGATAGCTCTGTCCACTCGGAGAATCACAGAAGACAATAGCAGCACTTTAGCTATGGGCAATGCTTTCTAGAGCTTGTGCTCATTCTTGAGCCAAACGTTGCATGGGCGGTCATACTGAAAGGATGGATAGGCATTGCGGTGCGCGTAGCACTACCACAAGCCTACTCCTAGAGACGAGGGACGCGTGGCGTGCCCCCTTCCCTTGCACTTTACACGGTCTTGCTCACAGCTCTTATAGTGACACCTTAGAACTTGACAAGGCATCGCAGTCCGTTCGCATAAATGATGCCTGATGGTCTCAAAAAAATATTCTCAAATGTGGAATCAAATCAGTCCTATGGAGAAAGATTAGTATGTGAGTGAGATGCGAGTGAGATCTCTCGAAATACTTGTGGTAAGGGAATCGACATTGCGTTCATGGGTGTTTGTTGCTGCTTGCCGCTTTCTTGGGAAGTCATTTGTGCAGGATCTTGTTCCGAGACGTTTATTGTTGCTTACCGCTTGGTCCGCAATTGCTCATTCATGCGGGTCTTGTTCCGAGACGAGAGGAAAAGCGACATTGTGTTGTTGTATGCTTATGCGTCAGTGCTGACTCGGCATTACGCTGTCTGTTGCTTGTTTGTACTAGATTGGTGTCCGACTAAGGCTAAGGTCTTGTGACACAAACCTGCCATTAACAAAATGTCGATCCCGTACGTGCTCTAGCTCACTGGCATCAGCTAGCCGGCCTCGGACACTATATGACCACAACAAAACCCGAATGCCAGCTTCCACCCGGGCGTGGGGGTGGGGGTGGGTGTGGGTGTGGGTGTGGGTGTGGGTGTGGGTGTGCGGGTGGGGGTGGGGGTGGGGGTGGGGGTGGGGGTGGGGGTGGGGGTGGGGGGTGGTGCGGTGTTGTGGGTTGTGGGTGTGGGGTGTGGGGGGGTGTGGTGGGTGTGTGGTGGGTGTGTGGGGGGTGTGTGGGGGGGGTGTGTGGGGGGGTGTGGGGGTGTGTGTGGGTGTGTGGGTGTGTGGTGTGTGTGGGTGTGTGGGTGTGTGGGTGTGTGGGTGTGTGGGTGTGTGGGTGTGTGGGTGTGTGTGGGTGTGTGTGGGTGTGTGGGTGTGTGGGTGTGTGGGTGTGTGGGTGTGTGTGGGTGTGTGTGGGTGTGTGTGTGGTGTGTGTGGGTGTGTGTGGGTGTGTGTGGGTGTGTGTGGGCGTGTGTGTGTGTGTGTGTGGGCGTGTGTGGGCGTGTGTGGGCGTGTGTGGGCGTGTGTGGGCGTGTGTGGGCGTGTGTGGGCGTGTGTGGGCGCGTGGGGCCGCGTGTGGCCGCGTGTGGCCGCGTGTGGGCGCGTGTGGCCGCGTGTGGCCGCGTGTGGCCGCGTGTGGCCGTGTGTGGCCGCGTGTGGCCGCGTGTGGCCGCGTGTGGCCGCGTGTGGGCGCGTGTGGGCGCGTGTGGGCGCGTGTGGGCGCGTGTGGCCGTCTGTGGCCGTCTGTGGCCGTGTGTGGCCGTGTGTGGCCGTGTGTGGCCGTGTGTGCATGGCCGTGTGTGGCCGCGTGTGGCCGCGTGTGGCCGCGTGTGGCCGCGTGTGTCCGCGTTGTGGCCCCGCTTGTGGCCGCGTGTGGCCGTGTGGCCGCGTGTGGCCGCGTGTGGCCACGTGTGGCAGCTTGTGGCCGCGTTGCCGCGTGTGTGCCGCGTGTGGCCGCGTGTGGCCGCGTGTGGCCGCGTGTTGGCCGCGTGTGGCCGCGGTTGCCGCGTGTGCCGCGTGTGGCCGTGTGCGTGTGTGGCCGTGTGCGCGTGTGCGCGGGTGCGTGTGCGTCGGTGCGCGGTGTGCGTGCGGCGCGTGTGCGCGCGTGTGCGCGCGTGTGCGCTCGTGTGCGCGGCGTGCCCGCGCGTGCCCGCGCGTGCCCGCGCATGCCCGCCATGCCCGCGCGTGCCCGCGCGTGCCCGCGCGTGCCGCGCGTGCCGCGCGTGCCGCCGCCGCTCTAGCCGCGCGTGCGCGCGGTGCGCGCTGTGCGCACCGGCGCACGTGCGCGCGTGCGCACGTGCGCGCGTGCGCGTGGCGCGTGTGCGGTGCCTGTGCGCGTGTGCGTGCGCGTGCGTGTGCGTGTGCGTGTTGCGTGTGCGTGTGCGGGTGCGCGTGCGCGTTCGCGTGGCGCGTGCGCGTGCGCAAGCGCGTGCTCGTGCACGTGCCCGTGCGCGTGCGCGTGCGCGTGCGCGTGCGCGTGCGCGTGCGCGTGCGGGTGCGGGTGCGTGCGCGTGTGCGTGTGCGTGTGCGTGTGGGTGTGGGTGTGGGTGTGGGTGTGGGTGCATGGGCGTGTGGGTGTGGGTGGGCGTGTGGGCGTGTGGGCGTGTGGGCGTGTGGGCGTGTGTGTGTGTGTGTGTGTGTGTGTGTGTGTGTGTGTGTGTGTGTGTGTGTGTGTGTGTGTGTGTGTGTGTGTGTGTGTGTGTGTGTGTGTGTGTGTGTGTGTGTGTGTGTGTGTGTGTGTGTGTGTGTGTGTGTGTGTGTGTGTGTTGTGTGTGTGTGTGTGTGTGTGTGTGTGTGTGTGTGTGTGTGTGTGTGTGTGTGTGTGTGTGTGTGTGTGTGTGTGTGTGTGTGTGTGTGTGTGTGTGTGTGTGTGTGTGTGTGTGTGTGTGTGTGTGTGTGTGTGTGCAGAAGCTCGATCCTGAAGCCCAATGCACGCAGGGGTTGGATCGAAGCTTTGCCTGAATAAAAATCGACTT
Organism: Symbiodinium sp. CCMP2592; assembly: GCA_905221615.1. NCBI lineage: Eukaryota > Dinophyceae > Suessiales > Symbiodiniaceae > Symbiodinium > Symbiodinium sp. CCMP2592. Next base: position 10,552 of record CAJNDT010001363.1, on the reverse strand, counting down.
GTTGTTTAAGAAACGCCAAAAAGGCTGTCCAGGCTCGCTATGCCACACAAAATGCGAAGCAGTGCTGAGCCAACCGCCAACACCCATGACACCCATGCGCTGCGTGTCCGCAAAGGCGTCTGCGGCACTCATGCAAGGAGAGACTGGCGGCATGCGTAAGCTGCGCGGTTGCTCATGGTGGGAGCAGAGGCTATAAGCCAAGAGAGTGCAAACTTACTGTGTCTTGCTTAAGGTGAATTTCGGTGCGGTTGAGTCTGGTAGGCGCACCCACTGATGCTTGCACGAAGGTGGGATGCGTGGCACGTCCGTCTTAGAGTGCATGAATTTTAATAGATCCGACCTCCAACAACTGAGCGTTGCGAGGCAGCCATGTCGAGACTGTCGGGGTAGAAGCTAGCTTAGCCTGCTTGTCTAGGCAGTCGTAACAGCGTTGCCAGGCATTGGGCGAGATGCTATGCAGAGTGCCTGTGTTACTGCGCAGATGTTTATAAAGGCAGGACATAAAGGAACGCATGTGAGGGCTGAGCGTCGTAGCCCAGTTGAGCAGACCCAGGCAAGCCTCAAGATCCTTTTTGAGGACCTTGGAAGCTTTGCAGAGCTTGTACAGTTGCTGACGAAGCTTGTCTAACTTGCTTTGCATGAGAGCAACTGTTTCGGTGCGGAAGCAAAAGGTCCAGCCACACCAAGTGATCTGATCACCGAGCTGTGCTTTTTTCCAACTTATCGGAGTGTGCGGGGCGGCTAGCAGCCACTAGGATGTCATCCACGTAAAGCCAGGCTTTGCCCGGATGATCGCAGAGCAGTGCATGCATGCAGCGCAGTATAAGCGATCCTGCGCGCTGCCACCAGTAGGCAGAAAAGCGGGCACCGAAGTGACAGACTGTGTAATAGTACAGTTTGTCTGCGAAAGTGGCGGTTCGGCGTTGCCCCCGCGCAAGTGCGCAAGGATGTGGTTGAGTAGGTTCTCCTGTTGCATACAAGCGATGATGGACTATGCAAGGGGCTGAGGGCTTGACGGTTTTATGTTGGCAGTGCACATGGTCCGCTGAGCTGACACTGCCTGCTCCGTCACAAACGGGAGTACGCTTTACATGAAAGGTAAGCGAGCCCAGCCGGTGCAGTGAGCGGTAGTTGCAGGGCAGGTGGATCACACGAGACTCCATGTGTGCAAAGCGAAGCCAGTGCAGACCAGTCTGCGAAGGCGTCTGCAGTGCAGGCGCGTTGCAAGGAGCAGCAGCACGGTGCAGGGCACAGAGGTGCTGATGGAAAGCTGCATTGGCTGGACACAGCTGCACATATAAGATGCAGAGCATGCCCAAGTTGCCCGACCAAGCGATGCCTTGGAGGGTAGCTAGGCCAGTTGCGGTCGCTCGCGATGAGCCGCGGCGGCGAGGCGAAGCAGTGTAGACCTGGTGCATGTGGAGCAGGAGTGTCTTCCGCAGGCTCCGCCGCGGTATCCGAGCTGGACTCGGATGTGATTTCCACCACGTCTTCTGCGAGGCATGGCACTGAGGGTAGCGTCGGGACAGTCACAGAACCAAGGGTTTGTGCATGTGGCAGGGCTGCGCAGGACTAGGGCCGAAGGCACTGAGGGCAGGGGGATCGGGACCTACTAGAAACCCTAGTGGGAGTGCAGGGGCTGAAACCCAGGCTGAGCTGGAAGAGGTGCTGCGCGAAGAGCTGTGCTTCCGGTGCCAAGTTTAGTGGCAAGCGGGGCGGTTTGCTGGTTCCCCGTGTTAGGGGCGGGGCTGTTTGCCGGGCTGCCTGACACCTTTGCCGTTGCTCTTGTTGCCCTTGCTGCGGAAGCGATCCTCGCGAGTAGGGCGAAGGGGTGCTTTACGTCTGCAGAAAAGCAGGCTCAGGGACCATTGCATGCAAAGGTGGCTCGGTCATTGCAGAGCGGTGCTGGCGGTACCGGCGTGACTGAGTCATCTGACGCAAGCTCCGAAGCACATGAAGAGCTAGGGCTAGGCGGTGCAGAGCGGGCTGCCCGTTCCACCAGCATGGCTTCTTCATTGTCCGAGAAACCTGCGATCGGGTTATCATCCTGGAAAGGGCTCGATGGGGTCATCGAGCAGGCATGGCTGACGATGCTGAGGCAGCATTGCTGCGCTCTGCGTGGAGCTGTGCACGCCTGGTGGCGAAGCGCGCCCACGGGCCTTCAAGCATATCTTCAGGAGGTAGGGATTGCAAAACCGGTCCGGGTGCAAGGCTGAAGGGGGCCAGGGCCTGGCCTCCCTGGCAATACTGCATTGCGGGCGCCAGCCTTGGCTGATGGCAGTTGCGAGGTCCGCCTGAATGTCGAGGCTGGCGAAGGTATCGTTCCTGGAGTAGGGCAGAATGGCTGAGCTATGCAGGAAGGTGAAGAAGTGTTGTAACCCGGAAGTAGCGCTCCAAAGTGCCTGGCGAGAACGGCCGAAGGACCGCAATCATATGCTGCTGAGAAGAGTCTGAGAGTCAGAGCTGTGCCTGGAGGGCGACCCAAAGTGCCAAGGCGCAAGCAAGAGTACAGACTATTTGCACCCACGCAGAATTGCAAGCTTGACGGCGCATTGCCGTTTGACGGCCAGGCTTGATTTAGGGCAGGGCTTGTTGGGTGAAGGGTTGCCGGGCGGAAGAACCGGGGAACCGGATAGTAGGCGGGAAAGGGCTTGGCGGGTGATGCTATCCGGTAAACGGGGCAAGCTGCCGGAAAAGTCTACTCTGACGTTGGCAGAGGCAGGGCGCTGTGCTTTGCAGGTTGCAGGCAGGAGAGGTGGCTGAGAAAACGAGTCCGGCACCCTGGGTAAAGTCGCTTCCGAAACCGCCTCCAAAGGTGTGTCGGGTGAGCTAGGCCGCTAGGCTCCCCACCTGAAGCCGAACCCGGATCTTCAAAGAAAGCCAGAAAGACTGGCATGTGCGACGGCTCGTCCTCCTCATGCTGTGCAGCTTGGTCGGCATTGGGGCTGTCGCGTGCACGGCAAAAGCTGCTGTGCAGATTGTGTCGGTGCATCCGACGCGTGGCTGGGTTCCCGGGCCCCGAACTTACGCTTCCACCGTCGCCTCATGGCTCCGGCTGTAAAAGCGAGAGAAGGCGGGTGTCCTCTACCCTGCCTGCTGGTGGGTGTTGAGCAAGGCATTTGCAGGAATGCGACCTGGGCAGCGCAAAGAAGACTAAAACAAGAGAGTGTTGCCAAAAAAGACCGGTCGCCCCACAGGCGAGGCAAGGAAGCAAGGGCGCCACGCGGGCACGGGGTGCCGGCGGTGCTGGGCATGTGTACCGACGGGCGAGCGAAGACGAAGAAGAAGAAGAAGAAGCGACGCTGAGAAATGCAGAATCGAGCCTTGAGGAGCAGGCAAGAAAGGAAGCTAAGCGAAGCAACCTTAATGCGAGCAGGGCTTGCAGTGCGAGCCATGCGGCCGCTTTTTCCAGTGCGATGCGGGGGCTGTGCCAGGAGAGGGCCTACAGCTCCTCTCTCTCCTCTTTGGCTTTACACACCGAGCATCTGTGTTTGTTATGAGCTTCGGTGGCGAGCGGCTGTGCGAGGCGGAAAGGTTTGCCACAAGGCAAACAATCATCGGTGCCTGTCACACATGGTGGCACAGCAGGCCCCGCCCTGGTGATCTCTGAACCAGGACCAGGCCTGCCGGCTCCACCGCACGTCGGCAGGCGTGCTGCGCGATGCTTGCTTCCAAGGAACCCGTATAGGGCGCGGTGCTTAAGTCGTCCTCTGCTGAGACGGCCTGGATAAAATCCTCGACACGAGGTGCGGGGCGGGATTCACGACGTTCCTTTGCCGTCGTGCTGCGCATGCGGAGCTGAGGAGGCTGAGGCTGCGCAGGAGCTTGCTGTGCAGGAGCTTGTTACTGCGAGATCGGCAGCTGTTGGGTAAATTGCTTGGGCCACGCGGGCGCGGGAGGCGGTGCAGGATTCACAAATGCAGACTGGGCGGGCTCCGAACTCATATCCGCCCATGATCGCGAAGAAGGGAGGGGTGCTGCGCAGATGAAGCACATCGGTCTGTACCGGGGTCAAGACAAAGGCCTGTGCAGGAAAGCTTTGCGATGGCATGGCCTTGACAGGCACGTTGCTTCTCGCCTGTGGCGGCGGCATTGGCGGGTATGAACCACGTGGGTCATCGGCTGGCTGCGAAAAAGCAGGCTACGCAGAAGACTGCGCAGGAGCAGGTTCCGGTGCAGGAGCCGCAGCTGCAGGCTGTGCGGAAGCAGGTGCGGGTGCATGGCGGAAGCGGGGGCTCTGCGAGGCATGGCATAGGCTCCCGCGGAGTCTTGTTAGTCTTGCATTGCCCCACGCCAAAGCAGCGGTGCAATGTCCACGGCGTTCGGGGTGGGGCTCACCGCTATTTCGAGGGCCGGAGAGGAGGGGCCAAGATTCCTTCTAGAGCATGGAGCTGGGTGGACTGGGCTAGTGCATGAGATGCGCCTGGAGTCCTGCAACAAAGGGTCCGCGGGAGCTTTTTTTCCCTGTCAGCGCCATCTTGCAAAGTCGACCTGTGGCAGGGCCTGTTGGCCCTCTGACTTGGTCGCGGTGTCACAGACCAATTGTCCCATCAGTTAGAGGCTGAGAGCTCTGAGAAGTCAGCTTAGGCATCCACTTTTGAAGCGTTCGCTTCGACATAGGCGGGGATGGCAGAGATTGGTACCTGTCGAGGAAGTCGGGAAAGCCGTAAAAGGAGTGCGTTCGGCGGACGCAAGGCCAACGCGAGTCCTTCCGGGTACATCTGCGGTAGTCGAAGTAGAGCCTGGTTTTGTCTAACTGCTTCGAGGATGTAATTCATCATGTCCGCATCCGTGCACTTGTTGTCGAGAGACGACATGGCGAGCTCAAAGGTGGAGCGAACGAAGCCCCTCAAGCAGGGAAGGCTAGGTGAGTTGCCGCTTCCGGTGGCTCGTACATAGCTCAGTACGCCTTGACATGTTTTTGGCAATCCGAGTCGAGCAGCAGTGTTCCGCAAGTCTTTTCGTGAACCATAAAGCACTTGAATCAAAAGATAAGATAGCACCCTAGCAAAGCGGAGATCTAACAGTCGGGCTGTTGTCTCCGCGCAGGCGCGCTCCAGCAGCCCGTCTCACCCAGGCGGTGCCAGCAATGCGTGGGACGGTGTCCAACGCTAGCTTTGCGAGCCAGGCCTCCCTGCGGGCGCTTGCCTAGGAGCTCGCACTCATATTCCTGAACCAAGCGGACGTAAGTCAGCAGGCGCGGGACCAAAGTGCTGTGGATCTAGAGACGAAGTTCGAGCAGGACGTGATCCTTCTTGCCAGTCGCCCTTGCCGCACAGAAGGCAATCTCCCGGCTGTAGCATCAGTGAAAGCATCCCACTGAGCCTTTGCGATGGACGCCGGTTGTTTCGAATGTGCCAGCATGCCTCTCGTCAACTCCGTCAAGAGTGAGCGGTTGGATCTCACAACGGGGTCGAGCTTGGGGCGCCGAGGATCGGCCCAACTCCAATCCGGCACGCTTGGCTGCGCCCTTCTTCTCCTGGCTGGATGGATCTGGCGGCGCCCAGTCTAGTCCTACCTACCGTGCGGCGGCTTGAGCTTGATGCTGGTTTGTTGGGCAGACCTGTACACCCCGTGGCCCCGTCCTCACCAGACGGTAGTGGTTCCCAACCGCAGAGGAACCCCTTACGAATTGTAAATCAAAGTGTACCACTCTGGACTGCCGCATATCGCTCTCTGAGGCCGTGGCCGAACTTCGACCGTCATCAGTCGACTGCCAGCGTCCTGCGCTGAACGGCGCCACAGTGAGCGGTAGTGTCCCCTGTGCGGTGAATCCTCGATGTGGAACACACATGACTGGAGCCACCCTGTGTGCCACGCGACGTCGGAGCCTTGCAACGTGATCTGTGAGCGAGTAGGATAGCTTCGCCCCGGCTACGACTCGCGGTACCTGTAACACCACTATGGAATGAGCGCCCAACAGTGCAACATAGTGGCTAGGCGTGCGCCAACCATTTATGAGTGACTGCATTGCAGACGAGTAGAGTCAACCGGCGCGGGCAGCAGAGTCAGGGGTCCGCCCCCGTCTGAGTCCTGTCTCGCCGTCGCGCTCTTGCCACGACCTCGTTACTGGGAGGTCAGAGAAACCAGCGAGCAGGAACTCAGACGTGTCTTGCTGCTGCCCATCATAGCGCCAACGCGGTGTCAACCGCGCAACGCAAAAGAGGCAATGATGTTGTGAAGGCGCGCATCACTGGTGTCAGTGAGCTCGTGCTGCAGTGCAGCTGACCGGTCACTTGTCTGTGCCAGGAGACCTGCTGGCACCACTAAAGGCCGACAGGAGTGCATTATTGACATAGCAGTAGTTGAAAGGGCTGCGGAGTGGGCGAGGGATGTCTCCAGTGGGTTCCGCTCAGGGGGATGCGAGCTCGCGGAAGGAGTAGAGAGGAGGAACTTTAGCTGGCGAGGGCCGGAAGTGTGCGTCGATCAAGTGTTTGGATGTGCGTTTCAGGCGCTGTGTCATGCAGGTCGTAGAACAAGTCTTGAAAGAGGACAACACATTGGGCTTCGTGGCCTTTTTTGTCATGTACGGTTTTACGGCAGCACGGGCAAGCCTGTCCCTCGATTAGAGGTACGCCTGACCTCGAACAAGCCGAGGCCGCTGCAGCGCCAAATTGGGCTCTCAATTCTTTATGGGCTTGTCTCAGATGAGACTTGATTTTGGTGTGGTCCGCCGTCCAAAAGCCACAGACTGAACAGTATGACAGAAATTTTGAGAGAACTCTGACCTGCTGATGGCCAATGCTGCACGCGTCTCCACCGTCTGCCGTGGGTGTAGGGCGGCGCCATGTCCCTGGCCGCCCTGGACGTCCGGTGGACGGTCCAGCGCCCGGATCCGGACCAGGACACGATCCCGAGAGCAGATGGTCTGTCAGACCTTTCCAACGTGGAAATGGGCGCAGACATGCCGCGCATTGCGGCAGGCCCTGGTCGACTGCTCCGACCTAAACGTAGCCTGTCCACTGCGCCTGGGTGCATGCGACCGGTATGAGTGCGAAGCCCAGTAGGCACGTCAAAGATCTGGTCGCAGTGCACGGGCAAGTAGGTGTAGAGGCTGACTTGTCCGGGGCGACCAAAAGAGCCTGATAGATACGTAGTAGCTGTTGCACATGCTCTATGGCAGTAACAAGCATTCCAACATCCTCCGGAGGAGCTGTGCGGCTACGTTGCTGCAGCCGCTTGACTCGGTTAGACTGCCTGTCAGCAAGCTTTTGGATCGGATCCTTTATGCCATACTGCTTGTACAAGTCAGAGGTCGTGACGTGTGTCAAATGCACTGGTTTGTCTAGCTAGCACTGCCCGAATCTTAGCTGCGCGCCTGGCTCGGAGCTTGACGGCAATATCGGGGGTCAACCCGCCAATCCAACATCGAGCAGTCCAGCTGACACTGTCGCCCATACTTTGGTGCTCCACATGTGCCGCCTCGCCCTCGCCTTCGGTCCCGAGGTTCGGCTGTTGTGTACAAAGCGTCTGACTTTTTGGAGCTTGACGTTACCTTCCTGCAATCTGTAGAGGAGGGTAGATTTCTCAAGGTTGGTGTGAGACAGTTGCACCCCCAAGTGTTGGAACTTGGAACTTGTTCACCAAGTGAAAGCCCTGCTGCGCCCTGGACGTGCCAAGATGCCACATGCGGTGCATGCTGCCATATGACGCGTTACCTGCTTTCCCACCAGTTTTAACACCACCGAGCACTTATCTGCATTGACCTGAAAGCCGTTCTTGCAAACCACCGGTCACCGTTAGGACCATTAGGAGGTCTTCTTTGGCTGATGCGCTTGCAGAAGGTCCTGCTAGCAATTGATGGTGCGACGCACGGTGAGATCATCCGCATAGCCAGTGAAGTATCGGAGGACCTCCTGTGTTCCTGACAAGGCTGCTACTTCGCGAAACATGGTGCCAGTGAGCATGGAAAAGAGAGCCGGAGACAACTTACATCCTTGTTTTATGCCGGTGGTGGAGGTGACATGGGTAGTTATAACGCCGTAGCGACTGCCTGCCAGCAGTGTCGCCACCAGGTCCGGGGTTGCCGGCGTTGCCAGATCAGCCCCGGCCAAGGCAAGGGTGCCAAGCAGGTCGGACCGGTCGACCATGTCAAAGGCCTGTGACAGGTCCAGCGCAAAGCATAGGCCGCTTTTCAGCTCAACCTTCTGGGAACCTCGCGTTAGGTCCCTTCACGTCCGACACTTGTTCTGACAAGTCGCGTATATCCCGTGAGTAGGCCTCCTTTGCCAGCCCCTTGCCATCCGGACGAATGACTCCAAGCGGCCGGAGGTTCCCCGGCGTGGTTGCCGGTTTGTTGGGTTTTGGAAAAAAGCACATGTCAGCGTCCTTCAGCGGCGCTGACAGGACATCAGATGCCTGGCATTGGCGGTGCCCAGCCACTTGTTGCAGATGTTGAACCAGGCTGTGTCCGGGTGTCCGCGCACAGCTTCCACGCTGCGGCCGGAGCGGAGCCAGCCGGGACTGCCTTGTGGGGGCGAATAGATCCAATATGCTCCGACAGTAAGGTACCAGATATTGCCGGGAATTCATGCACTCTGTGTTCCAGAGACGGGTACTTAGCAAAGACACGCGTCTCTAATTAGAGTAATTCGTCCTGTGGAGTCAGGAGCGAGGTTTCCGGGCTTTGCAATTGTGCTCGGGTCTGCGGCTCCCATGGGCGTAGCTTTCTCAAGGTTTTATGTGCCAAGTACGCATCGCCCTTACGGCACGCCTGCGCAGCATGATCCGCTTCTGATAAAGCGCCGGAGGCTGCTTCTTGGTCGATTTGTCGCACCGCTGCCACATGCGAAGTGTGGCTCGCTGCGCGCTCTGCGGCTTAACTACCGCTGCATTGACTATCCTGGTGCGGGTCGGTATGGGTCAGAGCTTGCTGGACCCACGGCCGCAGGTGTTGGGCCTCAGCACTAGGAGACCTGACGACTAACAGGGCATGCGGACAGTACTTCAGGGTTGGCTTATGATCTTTAAGCAAATTCCAATACGTGGTCGCCCTGTTTCCACTTGCCCAATCCTAAGTTGGTGAGTGGCTTATACTGCTTTGCCAGGCCACGCGAGGAGTTGGGGAAAATGAAGATGTAATCGATCTGCGACCGCGTGTCCCCCTGTTGGTAGATGTGGCCTCGGCCAGATGGGACTCGACAAAGTGCTGAAACGCTTCATCCCTAGAGTGAGTGTCCCGCGCTGGGATGGCTCGCAGAGCCGATGCCAGCGAGCTTTGAGCGGTCCTCCTTGTTTTGATGTACACTCTTCTGCGAGGACCAAACGTGCTGATACATGACGAGTACATGCACACGCGCTCCATGCCATGAGAAAACGGCTTGGATTAACCTGCCTCGGACATGCTCCGTCCAATCGGATGGACTTCTTGTCAATTGTCGGAGATAGGAGCAGCATGACCCCATCTGCGCTACTCGTGTCCATGGGTTTGGCAGCCACTGGGTCTTCTGTGTTGCCCTCCTGCGGTGCAGGGGTTGTCGCCTCCCGGCGGTGCCGGGGTTCTGCTTCGCCTTTTGGAGCTCTAGGAGCTCCCTTCTTGGCAGAGCTGATGCACTGCCATCCCTCGACAGCAAACTCCGCAGTTTCGCTCCAATCGGTTTCCTGCAGGCATAGGATGTCGCATGTATCCTGTGCCTTATAATTTCAGCCCATTGTGGAATCTCCAAGTGTCCTGCATTCCAAGACAGGAGGCGTAGGGGCTTGCTTTGCGCACCTCCACGTGGGCGGCGCTCAGGCATAGGAGTGGGGGAGGCAGAAGTCTGCGAGGACTGGCAGGTGGAGTGGGCCGGAAGCAAAGGCGGCTCGAGGCCGCTGCTCCTCAGGAAATCAGGCGTGATGGCGCCGTGTCTATGGATGTGTCTATATTCCTGACTCGTTTGGATACGAAAAACTCTGTTGCGGGTCTTGTGAAAAGCTTTCTTGCGTATGCTCGTATGCGAATTCTGGTGCACAGGCGATGCCGCCATCCGCTAGTTTCGAAACCAAGACCTAGTGTCGAGGAGAGTCCTTTCACCCCGCGGACAGGTGAAAACCGCCTACCTCGCCGCTGTCATGCGTGACGTTAGCTGCGAGGCCCGGGAAATGGGACCCGGCTGACCGCAGAGGCACTCGGCAAAGGCACCGCAATATGGCTCGGTCGGTCGGGGGCCCTGTTGCGAGCCTCTAAAGTTGGTGTCCCCGGCCCTCTTGGGACAGCTACCCTGCCTTCTGTGGTCCGTAGCGGCAACAACAACAACATGGAAAGAATCGGCACACTTGGGGGTATCAAGCAAAGCAGCTCGCAGGAGAAAGCCTTGACCAAACCTTTCCAACCCGAGCTCAGGATGCTTCCTGCAATACTTCAATCCCATATCCGTTTCGTGGTTGCGCGGACTTCCTCATGGTGTGGAGGGTCGAGATAAAGAGGATGATAGTAGATGTCAACCAGTCATATTAATATGGATTCGCAGCGAAAACATGCCTGAACGAAAGACGCGGATGTAGGCACGAGTTTCAGCGCAATGACGGAACATCGACAGGATCGGGAACAAGTGCTTTTGCCCGAGAGCTGCAC
>CAJNDT010001362.1:0-61799 GCA_905221615.1 Symbiodinium sp. CCMP2592 | reverse complement strand
CAGCGCAGCGCACGCGCACGCGAACGCGCACGCGCACCCGCAAACGCAACGCACACCGCACACGCACACGCACACGCACACGCACAACGCACACGCACACACATAAGCACACATACGCACAATACGCACGCCCGCACGCACGCACGCTCGCCCGCCAGCCGCACGCCACGCCACGCCACGCAACGCCACGCCACGCCACGCAACGCAACGCAACGCAACGCACACCGCACACCGCACACCGCACACCGCACACCGCACACCGCACACCGCACACCGCACACCGCACACCGCACACCGCACACCGCACACCGCACACCGCACACCGCACACCCCGCACCGCACCGCACCGCACCGCACCGCACCGCATGCACCGCACCGCACCGCACCGCACCGCACCGCACCGCACCCTGGTGGACGACAACATACTTAAAAGTATGGCCGTGCGAACTAATGAAAAGCCAGCTATATTAAGTCAGCTATCAAAAGCGTACTTATCTTCAATCTGCTTTGCCAAAACTGACTTATCCTAAGTCACTTTTGGGAATCATGTTCCAATACCATGGTGAATATGCTTTTGAAAACACTGAATTCATGTTTGTGTCTTAATCGCTATATATTTGAATATTAAATGTCGTCAGATCACTGATGGGATTTCAGCCATCTGATGCACATATGTGTGTCGTATAGACTGAAATTACTTCCCGAAGCGTTCCATGCCATACATACAGGTTGTTATATTAATCACAATTGCATCGATCCCTAAAATAGTCGGGGGCCAGTCCTGGAGTATGTTTGATCACAGGACATTCCGCCCATCACCAGCCCAGCCTCCAATTTCCGGCCCCAACAAACTTTCTGGTGAACCTCTGGGCCCCAATAATTACCTTCTGGGCGAGCCTCCGGGCCCCGAACCCCCCGCACCCCTCAGCAACCTTCTGGGAGCTCCAGGCCCCAGCAACCCTCTGGGCGACACTGGCCCCAATAACTTCCTGGGCGAGCAACCACATCTAGTGGGTGAATTTGCACACAGCTCTGCGCGCTCACGCGCGCTCACGCGCGCTCGTGGACCCAGAGCGCGTGTGCATGAGCAACCATACTCGTGAGTCTGTGAGGAACTTCTTCGGGGAAGGTTCCGGGATGTTCCGGGCCCTCGAGTCTTGGCCTCCCACCACCCTTTATAGCGCAGTGCCCTGCCCCATATGGCTTATAAACCCTGGGCAAAATCGGTACCATGCCTATATCTATCTAAATAAATAAGTAAATGAATAAATAAATATAAATATAAAAAATATATATATATATATATACAGATGCACATGTGTATGCAAATTTGCACACAGCTCTGCGCGCGCGCTCGTGGACCCAGAGCGCGCATGTGCATGATGTATACACACACGAAAGTCTGAGCCCCAAATAAAGACGATCGCAACTTCCATATCGTGTCGTGAAAATCCTTAAACTACAGATGCAGATCTGCGCACACCATGCGCGCGCACGCGCGCTCGCGGACAGAGAGCGTGCATGCATGTTGCATATGCATGCACATATATACAAATCATATATACCAAAATCTAACAAAAAATCGTAGCTTCCATGTGTCTTTCGACAAAACTCCAAACCCTAAACCTTGATAAAAAAACATGCATGTAAATCTGTGCACAGCTCTGCGCGCTCATGCGCGCTCATGCGCGCTCGTGGACCTGTGGCGGGCAAATGCATGCTGCATGCATGCACACATGCAATCTCTCTCTCCCGCACACACACAGAATTTAAACGTCCAACGCAGAAACGATTGCAACTTCCATATGTCTTTTGATCGTATGTGCATGCAGATCCGCACACACATTATGATTGCTCAAACGGGCCTGCGTAGTAGTACTACCACTAGTACTACTACCACGTACTACTGCTGCTGCTGCTACTACTACTACTATACTACTACTACTGGTACTACTGGCACTGCTACTGAAACTCTTCCTACTATGCAGCTCCGGCAAAAAGCGCTCTGTTTATGTGAGGACTAAGCCTCGCTCGATCTAGGTGGCCTGAAGCATGTTGAGCTCGGAAGATCTGCTGCCACACAGCTAAATTTCAGCAAACTAATGCAGGTAGGAGGAGACAGGTTTCCATGTTGGTTGTGGTTCAGCTTCTCAATCTTTTCAAGTCTGATGCATCACTCATCACAAATTTTATGCACACACATACACACGCACAAACACACACCTTAATCTCTTGACTGCACGTACTCGCCCGACATGAGCTCAATTAGGTGTGCAGCAGTTCGAAGCAGATCGAGCAGTATTAGTAGTCGTCGTCGTCATAGGAGAAAAAGCACCAGCAGTTGTGGTAGTAGAAGTCGGAGTTGTTTTGTTCTTGCACCAGTACTAGTACGTACAAGTAAAACTACAGGCAGCAGCATCAGCAGCAAAAGGAGCCACATCGTTGCAGTAGCAGTGAGCATGGCCATGTGCACACTCTGGGTCCTATTATGTACTAGCAGTAGCAGTAGTATAGCATGGTGAGCAGCAGCAGTAGTTCGATATGTGGTGTGCATCGCCTTCTGTCATTTTGTGGGTGCATTCCCTCCCTCGCGGTCCTGGCTGTGCATCTGTTTCTCATGTCGTGGGTCATAGTGCTCCTTCCGCTCGAAATACGATTTGGCTCAAGATGCCTGTGCGGCCCAAAATGCCGAAGGTTCAAAAGAAGCCAGCGGCTGTGGCGGTGAAGGCTCAAAAAAAGCCCAGGGCTGTGGCTGCCGCCGTGAAGAGCCGGTCGACGAAGGATGCTAGTATAAAAAAAACACGAAATGCTGCCAAGAAGGATGCCGCTATTAAAAAAAGTCGAAGTGGGAAGTCCAACTGGCAGCGCTTTAATGAGCGTCGACGACAGAAGATGGACGAGAAGAAGCCTCGCGATGCTGAGACCCAGACCCCGAATTGGGTTCGTGACATCTGCATCTGGCCCGATGAGTTCGAGGAGGACCGTTGATGCTAGTATGTGTGCGATTCCGGACCTCGGGATACGTGGGACTTCTGCAGGAAGGTGGCCATCGTTTTGCATTTGGCGACGAAGGCTCGCCCAGCATGCATATGGGGACTGAGTGTTGTTGAGTGTTGTTGGACGTTTGTTTCATTGCAGGTGAGAATGTTTCGGATCTCAAGTTCGGCTACGTGCTGGATGATGGTTTCACGCTCTTTGTGCCGAAGAATTGGGAGAAGTCTCGTGTGAGGCCCTGCTGCTCTGTTGAATGTCTAAACCTGTCTTTGCGTTCGTTTCCAGGGCCGAGCAGGCGAACGAAAGCTAGAGATGTGCCCTGTCAAAAATAGTCCAATAATTATCTGTGAGTGCTTGACGCCACAGCGTTGCAAATGCATGATGCAAGGATATTCTTTGCGATTGCTTGCGGGGCCTTACTGCACTGTCCGTGCATTGTACATGCTGGTGCATGTAGAGTGAGCCAATCTGAGCCAATAGTGAAAGATATTCATATGGTATCAGGGCATGTTGCATCCTTTGTGCGCTATAGTGGTTGTAGCGATGGTGTCCTCGACCGGCGCGACTGTGTAGCTGAGGATGCAAGCCTATCTTTGGGGAAGGTCTTGGCCTTCACGTTACGAGTGGATAAGAAGGCCAGTGTTAGAGTCGTTGGTTCGGCTCTTTGTCTTTATGAGCTTGACTCGAGCAGGTTCCTATATGTGGGATGAAAGAAAGTCCTGGTTCCAGGTGCCCCTGCTGCTACCGGCTTGTCATTTTTTAAGTTGTTGGGTTGCTGGGTCAAAGAATCCGCAGTGCTGCCTTCGTCCTAGGTTTTGCTGCAGAATCAGAACAGTATGGTGACAAAGGCAGGAATACAAGGAGGTTTTGCGAAAAGCAATATGCACCCCTGTATGTGAGGCTCAAAGAACCACTTTGGTCGAGCTGGTGTTCCAAGATGATTCTGCCCGTGCTTGCCCAAGGAAGAGCAGTTCGTAGCTCTGTGTGTTGTGCATGCTAATTCTTCCTTAGAGGTGTTTGCAGCTGCTTCCTGTGAATATGTGAGCCAGCATCTGTGCAGCCTTAGCTCTGCCCAGGCTTCCATGCTAAGGTTTTAGGAACTCTTGAGTTGCTGCATGCTTAAAATGCAGCGCCTGTCTGGGATGTATGGGTGTGTAGCAACCTGCTGGGTTTGGTGTTTGGTTTGATAAGCTTTTGTATGTGGTTTCTCCATGGGTGAGTGAAGGTTTCCAATTGCTTAGTTAGCAGCTCTTTTTTCGGTAGGTCACATGGAGTCCAGATCGGAGTGAGACCCTCCATGCAGTGGCAGAGTGCTCTCGTCAAGTCCAGAAGCTTGCTGCAGCCTTCGTTACACTCCATGAGTGCTGAGAATGTTATGATGGGCTGCTGCAGTCCTTCATTGTGTGCAATGAGTATGAAAAACTCTGACAAAAAGCGGCTCAATTGAGGTTCAACTTGCTCGTGGGCCGGACGGGCGAGCTTCTACGTTCACGAACGAAAGTTTCCAGGTGCGATGACAATGTAAGCCCGTGTGATTTCAAGGTTCAAGCTTTGGGGTATTTCGTTGTGATGTTCGGGCCAAAGACTGGGTTTGCCTGCATATCTTGAACCAATAGTTTCATCTGTTTCTTCATACTTGCTAGCATTACCGGTCCTTCTGGCTGTATGGTTCTGATGTGGGAGCCAGCCCATGCAGTTGCTGATTCCGACGTTCTAGACGTCGGGCCATGCTGGGGCTGCCGATTTCTTATTGAAGTTTGAGGCTGCAGGATCAAGGGCTTGTAGGGAGGATATAAGTGCAAGTGTTCATATCCGATGTCGCTCCTGGTTAGCAACAGCTACAGGGAGTGTCAATGAATGAGTTATTGGAAGGATTAGCCACTATTTTGGTGCAGATGTTGTTGGCTCGTGTAGTGTTGAGATTGGGGTATATAAATGCTATATGCTATAAGTTTCGCTCTGTTGAACAAACTACTTTCAAACGGCTTTTGTAGATGGTATTTCGCACGTTGCACAGGTGCATAGAATCAGCCTGTTGTAGTAGTGTAAGATCATGAAAACTTAAGCGTCTGTGTTTGCCTTGAACGAGGCGGAGGTGGAAAGCTGAGATGTACGCGCTGCCGCCACAGGGTTAAAACAAACAGTGGATGTTCATGTTGCAGGGATGCTTGTCTATGAGCGCCTTGTTGCACAGTCTGCGCATTGATTATGCTGTTGCATGCAGTGCAATATTGTGCAGAGTGCGCATGGGCCAACAGTTAAGGGGTTCAGTATTTGTAACAGTGCATGTTGCATCCTGTGCGTGCTAGCGATGGTGTCCTCGACCGAGCTCCTCCATCATAGAGGTGGGACCGTGTAGCTAAGTTGTTCACGAGCGGATTCAAAATTATCCTTGGGAAAGGTCTCGGATTCACTCTATGAGTGGATGAGAAGGCCGGTGTTAGAGTCCTTGGTTGGGCTGTTTGTCGTTAGCTTGATTGGACCAGGAAGCGATGAAAGTCCCGGTTCCAGGTGCCCTGGTTGCTACCGGCTATGCTATTTGTGAGGTTGCTGGGTTTAGATTAACCCTCAGTGCTGCATGTGTCCTAGGTTCGGCCGCAGAATCAGAACAGTATGGTGAAGAAGGCAGGAATCCAAGGACAGGTTTTGTAAAAAGCAACATGCGCCCCTGTATGTGAGGCTCGACGAACCACTTTGGCCGATCTACGGTTCCAAGATGATTCAGCCGGTGCTTCCCCCATGATGGGCAGTTCGTATCTCTGTGCGTTGTGCTTGCTAGCTCTTGCTTAGAGGTGTTTGCAGCTGCTTTTTGTGAGTGTGTGACCCGACATCTGTGCAGCATTAGCTCTGCTCAGTGACTCAGGGTTCCATGTTAAAGCTTCAGCGTGGACTCTTCAGTCTGGGATGTATTTGGTATGTAGCAGCCTGTTCGGTATGGTGTATGGTAGTAAGAGTCACGGATGGACTGGGTCTTTGCGGTTTGCCCCAACAATCCCAAATATTCAGGTAAAAGTATGGGGGCCGTGTGTGTTGTATAGATTGTACAGCGAGAGGCTACTTTTTGTCGATTTCTGGCCTTGTACCAGACGTGGCGACTTGAAAAAAAAAGCCCTAAGCTCACCTTAAAACCCCAACCCTAAGCCCCACCTTAATTGGGAAGAGCCTGAAGCCACGAAGCGGAATCGCTCACGACCGGTGGCTTTTCCTGTCAGTCACATAGCCAAACTGTAAGGCACAACGGATTTTTGCTGTTTTGTCGCGAACTTCGAAGAAGCGGCTTCTTTTTTGTGGGCAGCAAGGCATCGCAAGGAGCAGGCAGTGTTATCTTCGATTGCTTGTCTCATGTCATGTCGTGCTGGCTCCCAACTCCAAGACTCCAAGATTGGCAAGTGGCAGCTGCAAACAGTAGTCTTGATGTGTCAGTAGTTGCGTAGCAGGGCTTCGGTAAACCCAGGGGCAGTAGTGTTTAATCTTTGCAGCATAACACAGAACGCTTGAAGTGACGAAGCGGGCGAAGAACATTCCATTTTTAGGATGCAGTTCGGAGCTGCAGCAGTGACAATGGTTTTCGTCTGGCTGGCTGGGTATCCTTGCCCAGCTTTCAGACCGTACATCGAGGGAAAGCGTCGTTTGTGTGTATTTCCAGATACAAGCTGGTTCCATGAGCGATTGGTGCGTGCAGGGCTTTCTGCAGAAGCGCTTACGGGCAAGAAGCACCGATCTTCGAACGGATTTTTCCTGAGGGCAGTTTGCAAAATCGAGCCAGGGAGGCATCATGCTGGTGTGATGACCTCTTGGACGGCAGAGGAGAGCCTTCAGCTGACGTACTATCGTCGGCCTTTGGATGCATACTCGGTATCTTTGGTTTCAGGCTCGTGCTGGGAAATCCAAGGATCTTCTGACAGGCAGCTTCCGCTGAACTTTCGGGAGTGTGCAAGGGGTGCCGGCGGGGTCGGCCCAGTGTCTTTGAAGCATGCCATGTTCGATCTGCGTCCAGAAGACAGAGAAGGCTTGCGGCTACATAAATTCGGACATGCTGAAGCAGTTTCATACCCCGCAGATGTTCTGCAAGGTCCAGGTGCAGCTTGACAAACCGTTGATTTTGAGTCTGGGGCTGAAGCATTCCTGTATGTCGTATGTTCTTCCTGAGGTGGGATGGCTCCGGATGATCCAGATGGTCAGCCAAGGATCTGCATCGCCTTGCCGGAAGCCTTAGTCGAACTTGCTCTGAGGGGTGAGTGGCGTGATTTGGTGCTTTTGCGCCGTTGGCACACCTCAGCTCTTCAGAGACCGCTCTTTCCTGATTGGCCCCCTGTGCATTGGAAGCCAGATGCAGTGCCCGAGCCCCCTACAGTGATGTGCGACTTTGACCAACATGCCATAGGACAGCTCATCAATACGATTCATTCCTGGGCACCCTTTCTTGAGCGAGCAGTTGTGGCAGACCCCGACCCAGATGAGGATGTAGATATGGATTCAGAGCGCAACATTATTGCAGGCATGACTCGTGTTGTGACCGTGCTGACTTCTTGGCAAGATGCGCTAGCAGGTACCCCAGCAACATCGCTTGGCAAAGGAAGTCGTATGCACAGTGCTGCGAAGCTGCTCAAGTATTTGCGAGCATCTTGGTATGCTGGAAGCACCAACCGCCTCGATGTGGTGATGAAACATTCGATCCTTGCTGCGATGCCCATGCCTGTGGCAGCAGGTTTGCTAAAACACCTAGAGACCAAGGCACTGCACCCTTCGAAGTGGAGTTTGAAGCGATACCGTCTTGCTTTGGATTTGGCTTTCTTGTTGGTTTCACAAGAGGACATGGTGCCTTAGGTTAGCTATCTTTTCGTTGTGGGTGAGACTCTGAGAATCGCCGAACACACATGGCCCCAGGAGAACCAGGCTGCCAATGACCAGGGATGCGTGAGGTATCTGTGGGCTGACAGCTCTCCGGATCGTCGGCATGACTGGTTATGGAGTGAACAGCACTTTATCAGGGATTCAGATTCATTGTTGGGCTGCTTCCAGGCTTCTAAAGCAATATATCAGTGGCTGCACACCGCCTGCGAGGACCCGTGGAATGTGCCCGAGCAATGCATTCCAAGGTTCGAGCAGTTGTTGCGAGGCATCCGGCACCATATACATACCCCATCCGCTCTAGGTTCTGGGAAAAAGATGTCGGACCTAGCTCAGAAAGGGTCAGCAATTGCCCATTCCCTGGCTTTGGAGAACCCAACTTGGGCTCAGCTATTCTCTTTCTTGAGGTCCTTTGTGAGTCTTACAACGGACTTTGGCACTGAGAGTGCACTAACTTACTACAGGGTTTCCCTCGCGAACTTGTTTCCATCTTGGCGTGACTTGTGCCCGGTCGAAGTGGACGGCGAAGTTGAGGATGACGCTCAGCCCCAGGGCGAAGTTGTTCCAAATTTGGATGTGGATCGATATTTCCTCGAGCAGGCGTTGCCAGTGATGGGGATGCAGCACTGTGTGCATAATCTTCTGCATGAGGTGCATACAGCGTTGCCTTTCTGGCGAGAACTGTGGGATGACTTGAAGAACCTGGAGGGCTTATTGAACTGGAACTTTCGTCGTAGAAGGTACATTGCAACTTGCCTTCGTGGTACGCAATTTGAGGGTTTGGCGGATAGTTTTGAATCGTTCAATCAGTCGCTTTATAAGCTCGGTGGCATGAAGTATCCAAGTTTCTTGTCAGTGTCGAACCACTGTTGCCTGTGCTTCGTTCAACTTGGGACGCCCAGCGCTTTCAGAATGTGGATGTGGTTGGTGGAGGGGCCGGAGGTGGGGACCATGGTGCTGTCAGAGCACCAGGAAATGCAGCCTCCTTCAACCCTGACAGGTTGACCCAATGCTTGCAATGCCCCAGGTTTGCTGCTCGAGTTGGGATGTTGTGCCAATTGGAAAGATTTCCCGAGAAGCTTTCCGGTTGGGCAGAGGACTGCCCGTGCCACTCAGGCGTGTGCGGAAACATGACCCGGTACACTCGCACCAAGCTCCTCAAGGAACATTTCTCGGGAGTGCCCGTCTGCCCCATGGCAGGAAAACGAGCTCCCGAAGTGGCAGCTGGATGCATCCCAGCCGTGTTTGACGCCATTGCAGGGCAGGCATTGACTGAAGTCCTGCTTGCCTCGCCGCTGCCGCTTTCTGCAGAGCAGCAAGCCGTGCTTGTTTCCGAATTCCACGGCGCTCGTGATCACATGAGGCTTGTCCTGCTGTCCAAGCTCGCCCGTTGGCAGAGACTGCCGTGGCTTCTGTGCGGTTTAGCTCACCCCGACGAGGATGTGGGGCGGCGAATCGCGCAAGACATCAAGGACATGCTGCAGCAATCACCTAACCATGTTTTGCATCACCGGCTGACGAAGAAATTCCTTTCGGATCCTTTGCGTGCAGAGCTGTGTCGGTTTGCTGAAGGGGAACGTTTTATCAACTTGAGTCGTGATTTTCAATTGGCCGTGGCACCTCTTCATTTCATCCCAGTGGTCGAAAGCATCATTGAGTCCAAGCATGCTGTAACTACCAGACTACGCAAGCGAAGCACCCATGCCGGCCCAGTGCAGGTCAGTCTTTACAACCGCATGGTCATTTTGGAACGAAGATTTGAAAGAGAGGCATCATGTGACCCTGTGAACAATTTCTTTGACAGGATGAGTCAGGCTTTGGCACTGTCAAGGCGTTTGGGAACAATGCCTGCCAAGCTGGGTTTGCGGCGCCACCCGCTGCTTGTTGAGTTGGAGAACAGGCGTGGCCGTCAAGACGTCAGTGCTTACTTGCAAAAGCCTCTCACAGCCGCCATCTACCGTACAGACATGGATAGCCAGTTCATGTCCTTAGCAGAGGCCAGGAAACAACACTCCCAGTATCACAAGCGAAATCAGGAAGAGATGAAATCTGCTATGGCAGATGCCAGTGCACAGGGCCGGCAAGAGCCTTTGTCGGATGTCGTGAGGCAAGGCCTCATCTTGGACCATTTCCGTTTTCTCGGAGAGGTGAAGCCTTCAGCCAGCGATGCGACGGTCTTGTTTTCCGTGCCTGCCAGCTCGAGCTTTGCGTTGCAAGGTTTGTCGGATTTCTTCAGCAGGCCTGAGCAGAGAGCGATGAAGCCTCATTTGGGCCAAGCTTTGGAGTGTGACCATGAAGGAGATGGTGATGATTCCATGCCATACTTTTTCACATTAACCAAAGCTAGGCCAAGCAACAACAAACGTATGTATGTTCACCCTGGGGCCGGCCAGTCGCTGAAACCTGATCATGTCGCAGTTGCTTTGCAACCGGCTTCTCGTGGTGAGTCGGGTCAGTTTATCGTTTCAGCCCAACGAGGCGGCAAACAACAAGGACGTGACAATCTGGCTATTGTGACCTCTTTAGGCAGCTGTGCGACTGAGATTGAGTCCGACCTGAAAATGTGGTCTGTGGCCCCGCAGCTCAGGTATTCGTTTGAGGGGGGGACAGAGGCTATGTGCAAGGTTGTCACGAAGATGGTTGTCGAAGGGTACCGTGTTGACAAGGATGGTTTTCATGTGCCAGGCTTCGATGTCCAGTCTGAGGCCGATTCGTTGTGCAAACAAGGGCTGATGGCCTCCAATTCGCTTGGGGGCTATGCACTAACTGCGCAAGGCATGAAACAGCTTCAAGTCCAGTGGTGCCCTGTGGAGCCCCGCAGTGTGTGTGCGATTCGTGATGGTCTGGATCTCATGCAGATGACTGCTTATGAGCTGTTGCTAAAGTTAGAAGATGTCGGTTTTCAGTGGAGACAATGGCCATCCAAGCAGCAAGAGAGGCGAGAGATTGCGCCTTACAAACCTGGGGAAAGCATGTTCTGGTATTCCACGCATGCTGTGCCTCCAAAGTCTTACTTCTTGGCTTTGCTCCGAGCAGAGGCCAGCGACCAGGGTTGCCACAGCCAGGTGAGTTAAGTTGGCCCGCACGATGTTGTCCGTTGTGCAGCGTGCTTTCAAGAGTCTTGCAGGAGATCGTGGCAGTGGGAGTCCACCAGCATATTCCACATGGGCAGGACAGCAAGTAGTTTGCCAGTCTTTGAGTCAAGAACCCGGCAACATTTCCTGCCCGTGGGCAGGACAGCAAGATTTATGAAGCAATCTTGGCGGGGCAGCCAGCTGTTTACTCGCTGATAGCGGCGTCAGAAGATGACCAAGCAGCTGGAGGCAGGGGATTGCGGCTTTGAGTGTCGACAAAATTCCTAAGACAATCGTGATGCTCTCTGTTACAGGTCGACGGAGAGATGTTGGTTGACACTGCCCCGAAGCGGCGTCGAGGCCGTGCTTGCAGTGCTGCTGTTTTGGTTGATGCTTCCTGTGGCGACCAGGAAATGCGTCAAAACCAGCTGATCGTGATGCTCTGCGACCGGAAGGCAGGGTTTGGATGAGTCCACATTTGCATGTGTGTATGTGTGGGACTGTGTGCGTCTGCGTGTGTCTGTGTACTTGCGAACCTGCGCATGTCGAGGCCATCCGGTGCCTTTGGGCGATGCAGACCCTCCTGCTCTTGACGATGACCATGCTGTGCAGTCAACGGACGATGCTGAAGAGGCAGGCTCTGTTCAGATCAGGCTGAGAGTTTGGATGAGGGGGGAATTGGCGATATCCTGGAAGAGTTGTCAGCACAGATGGCAGCGGGTGGGGCTAGTGACGATCCTGAGCTTGCTCGCGAAGAGCCAGCGTTCATCCCGCCGCCGCCGCCTCCTCACGATCCAGAAGACGAAGTTGCTGGTGCTAGGGACTTGTTGTCTTCGAGTCGCTTCGGTTCGTTCACTATAGTTCCAAAGCAGCCTCAGTCCAAAGGCGGAGGTACTTATGGAGGTTACCAAGGATCCTGCAGATTCCACAAGAAAAACACTCTGACGGGCTGCAAAAGATTCATATCCATAAAAGGTCCTACAGACGATGACCGCCAAGCTGCGTTCAATCAGATCCTGTATTGGTGCACACAAGCACGTGACTTCAATCGCCAGAGGTTGCACATCCGGGCATCGGTGCTACCCACACCTCCGCGTGATCTGCTGCTGGCAAGGAGGATAGATGAGGTGCCCACAGATGTTCAGGACGACGATGAGCTGGGCCGAGCAGATGCTGCTGCAGCTAGACCCGCTGCGAAACGGAAAGCGAAGCCGAAGGCATCCACAGCCAAACCCAAGGCCCGTAGCAAAGCCAAAGCAGCGGCGGCTCCTTCTGCTCCCAGTGATGAAGCAGCTTCAGACCCGCCCAGCAGCGATAGCAGTGATGACAGTGACAAGTCTGATCAGTCTGCGTCGACTAGTGATAGCAGTAGCTCTTCCACGTCGTCGTCCTGACCAAAACCGTGCATCATGTGCCCAAAAGCGTGAAGAAATGACCGTGTTGCATTGCATCCGTCAGGTGTGCGTAGGTCTGACTTTTGCGAGGCACAGGCTTGCAGAAAGTGTCCCAGAACAGGCCAACTCTGGGTAAAACAATTCCAGTTAATTCGAAAGCAGCTACAAATATTCGTGGTAATAACAAAGCTATTTCTCGCACGGTTGAGCAATTTTCCTGGGATCCACCGAGCTCCTCCGCACTCCCCCGCACTCCCCCGCACTCCCACCCCGCACTCCCCCGCACTCCCCTGCACTCCCCCGCACTCCCCCGCACTGTCACCCGCACTCCCCCGCACTCCCCCGCACTCCCCCGCACTCCCCCGCACTCCCCCGCACCTTCCCACAATCCCGAATATTAGTGTACTTCCCTGTGCGTGGGCCTTTGCTGTCTAGAATTCCCAAAGTATTAATTTGAATATTCCTACATGCCGTGTTGTGCTGTCATGCCGAGAACAGCTAGGGAGCAGCTTGTTGCCAGCCTTGTTTGATTGGTTCCTACGTGTACGGCCTTGTTCAAGTCCAAGCAGGGCAGTTTTGACAGTTTTGGCACTAGTTTTGGCAGTCTTGGGGCAGACAGCAGCAGTCAGATGGAATTGATGTCGGGCAATGCATATAGAGTCTCACATAGCGTGTCGTGCAACAGCATGGAGCCTGACTGTGAGTTTTCAGTGGATCCTTCTTCTGGCAACAAGAGGAAGGCTCCCAGGATGTCGAGCCACAGCAGACCTGGCCCGAGCACGTTTGATCAGATTGCTGACTGGCCAGGACAGCTGCGTGACGACCTGACCCGTGGAATGCCTGAGAGTTTCTTGGGTGCCCTGACTAGCAAGTTTGACAAGATGATTGTGTTGACGACCCATTACTCCGGCATGGGCTGCGCTGAGCTTGCACTGCTCATGTTGGAGGCAGAGTTTCGGCGTCGTCCGGAAGGTCACGAGACGGAGAGTAATGTCATCCTATACTCGGCTTGTGAGCAAGATGCAACAACCCGTCAGATGCTGCTTGGGCCAGGACATCGTGGCAGCCGTCTCGAGCCCCAGCATGTCTTTGGTGACATCATCTCTAGAGTGCCCGTGGACATCCTAGGCCACCTAAAAGAAGTAGAGCTTCAACACCTAGAGCAGGCGGCAGGGATCGCTGCAAACCTCAGCCTTTCGAGGGAGGAGAAAGAAGAACACAAGAATGACCTGGGAGAAAGGTTATTGAACAGCTTCTTGTCTGTGCTTTCGCGATGCAAGTTTGTGGCAAAGGATTGGTGCTACAAGCACAATGCAATGTGCCCTTTGCTGCCCGCTAAGAATGGAGCTCATATTGAACATGGAGAAGTTACTGGCAGCACATGTGTTGCCTGGTCTAAGTTGCGGTCCACCCAGAGCAGTGCTCAAACCAAGTGGCTCCACAAGAGCACTTTGCCCTGCCTAGTCTGGATGTTCTGGACAATGCAGGCTCCTCCTGATTGGTTCATTCATGAGTGTGTGCAATCTTTCGATGCACAGATGCTGGTGCAAACGGTGTCCCAGTATCTGACGGCTTCGTTTGTGTTCTCTCCTACCTTGTTTGGTCTGCCATCCAACAGGACCCGGCGCTTCACGTTCGGCATCAATGCAGCTCGCTGCTCATGGCAGCAAGATTTGCTAGACGAAGGCTTTGCCGATGATCCGTCCACCATGACGACAGGGGCTGCTCAAACATTGTTTTCCACTGTGTTTGGCAGGGATATCGTAGTTGGTTGCGAAGTGTACTTGGTGGCTTCGGACAAGGCGGTTGCAACGTGGGCACGTGGTGCTGTGTCAGACAAGGGGCTTGGTCATCTATGCGACTCAGACGTGGACATGAAGTTGTGCCTGTCAGGTGCTCAATTCCAACGCATGGTTGCTTACAAGGACTTGCTGCGTGAGAAGAAGGTGGAGTGTGGCAGTTTCACGTCCTTTGTTGTCAATCTGGAGCAGACAGCTGGATTCCAACCATGTGTGTCGCATATTGTCCCGGCCCTCTTGACGCAGTCCACTCTTTGTGTGCTGCGTGCCCAGTCTCCGGCAGGGGCTACAGGCAGCACCGTGCCATCCGCAAGAATGCGTTTGGTCTTACCGATCGAGCACTTTGCAATTTTGAGTTTCCCCATGCCTGAGGCCTTTCGAGGAGCTGTGCGATCGAGTGTCCCAGAGTCTGCGGCCAGGAAGTGGACGGACGCTTTCCCGTGGGATGTTGCTTGGCTCCGGAGAGAGATGGGTGACAAAGTGATGCGACGGCTTACTGGCAATGGCATGAACCTGCATGCTCTAGGATCAGTGATGGCCATTCTCCTTGCGGGTTGCCAGCCTTCAAGTCGTGAGTCAACAACCAGCAGCTCAGGGTCAGGGTCAGAGTAGGTCAGGTCCTGGTCAGGGTCAGAGCCGCGATCTTGGATCCATACAAGTCGACAGTGGAAAAGCGGGGTTGCTCCTGGGTGCTGCTTTGTGTGAGCCAGTGCAATGCTGCCGGTTGTGTGCTTGAGTGAAGGCCTCCGAATTTTGTGCATGTCCTAGTGCTTTTACTAGAAGGTCTTAGTAATAGTATTGTTGTTCCTAGTTCTGCCGTTGTTGCGATTGATCATGGATGCAGACAGTGAGCTGTTTGAGAACTTGCTCGACAAGGTCTTGGGAAGCCCCGTCGAGAAGGCTTCTCCAGAGGCCAAGAAGCGTGGCAGGCCGAAGGGTTCGAAGAGCAAGGGGGCGGAGGAGGATGCTGATGAAGCAGGCGTTCCCAACAAGCGGCGCAGGAGCTCAGGATCCGGAGCCGGAGCCCCCAGCGGGACTGGCGGGACCCCACCGAAGTCAAAGGTGCAATGTATGTGTTGCGGTAAAGTGTTGGACCGTAGCTTGATGGCTAACTTGCGCTACTGTGTCGACGGGAAAAAAATAACGGACAGGCTCTACCATGCTGCCAAAGCCCAGGACGCGGTGGAATGGCTGTCAGATCAGCTGTCAACCTTGGAGGGATCGATGCGAATAGTCAGTGCCTTCAAAGCACGCTTCCCGCAGTGGAAGACCCAAAGAACTGACAGCAAGAGATTCGTCACACAGTACATTGAGATGGTTACTGCTGAGACTGCCGTTCTTTGGGACGGCGATGGGATAATGATGTCGGAAGACAGATATGTTCTCGAAATGTCGAAACCGGAGCACGGCGGGTTCTCCGGGAAGGCTGCTCGGGAAAAGTTTGCCAATCTGATGAGCGATCCCACGAGCATCCGAGACAAGAAGGGTGGTGTTGATCGTGTCCGGGTAGACCTCGACGATCACGTGCGGTTCCAGAATAAGTTTAGCAGGTTGAAACAAGTCATACAGAGCCAGCAAGGCAAGAAGAATATGAGCGAGGAGGAGGTGCAGGCTCTGCAGGCGAAGGTCTTCAGTGGCCACGACCAAGGCTTCGCGAATCAGGATGTGGACATGATGTCAATGGCCAAACGGATGGCTCTTGGTGCAGGCCGAGGTGCTACCGCCTTTGACGCAGAGATGATGCAGCTGGGGCAGCTCAAAGACCTCCTTCCGCAGGAGTCCACTCCCGACAAGAAGAAGCCAAAAGGCCGTGGCAGCGACTCAGAGGCTGGCGACATTGGTTACATTTCATGATATGGTGAGCTGAGTGCAGGCATGCTGTTTGTCAAGTTCGTTATCGTTGACCGTCCCAGTTAGATCTGTTTCTTGGGGTGGTCCTAAAACCAAAACCGTGGTTGCTGATCCTTCTTTTGGGTGGTCCCAAAACCAAAACCGTCCTTGCTGATCCATTTCCTAGGTGGTCCTAAAACCAAAACCGTGGTTGCTGATCCTTCTTTTGGGTGGTCCTGAAACCAAAACCGTGCTTGCTGATCCCTTTCCTGGGTGGTCCTAAAACCAAAACCGTGGTTGCTGATCCTTCTGGATGGTCCTAAAACCAAAACTCCCCCTGCTTGTTGCATTGATCACTGCATTGCTGAAGCTGGCCATGCCATGTTGGTTCGTGTGGGTGTACAGGCGGCAGAAGACGTGGAACAGGATGACGATGACGAGGACGGCAAAAAGTCGGAGAAGAAGGAGAAGTGGGTTGACATGGACAGAACCATTGCCAAGAGCGTGCGCTCGTGGACCTCCTGGGTTCGTGAGTCGCAGGCCAAGTGCGAAGCTGCTTGGCGGGCTCTCCGTGATTTGCAGTCTCAGGACAAAACGAGAGCAGTTGCGGATAAGGTGCGGCACGACTTGACAATTGCGGCTGCCAGGTGCAAAGCGATCGCCATTGTCTTGGGCTACGACAAAGCCGATGAGAGCGAGGAGCCCAAGCAGCTGCCACACGATGAAGCAGAGTTGCAGCTCAAGGGATTCATTGAGGAATGCAAGGCCAACACCCGCAACACTGCTGCCGCCAAGGACGGCGACAACAATGCATCAGCGTCTGTCTTGTCAGCTGCCGGTGACAGGGCAAAGCTGGGGCAAGGGCCTCCGTGCAAAAACTTTGCTGACCTCAAAACCTTCGCCTCCCTTGCCAAGATCGAGGAGGACTTCTTGATGTGTGGAAGCCGTGATGACATTTCGGACCTGTTCGACAAAACGAAGCCATTGAAGCGGGCTGCCATCGAGATCATCGCTCTCGCCAGTGCCATCACCAAGGACTTGAAGAGTGCAGTGGCCGCAGCACACAAGCGGCTGCAGCAGAAGGGTGACTTGGAAACGAAGGCCCGCAAGGCAGCAGTGGCTGGTTCGCAAGAGCCCAACAAAGTCTCCATCTTCGAAACCGTCCCCAATCTGGTCAGCAGCGGCAATGCCAAGATTCAGCAGATCATCGTCGCGAAGGCCGAGGAAAAGAATGACTACACGAAACCTTTCATGGTCAACATCTCGCCTGACGCGGATCCATGGAAAGACCTGGTTTCCGTTACTCAGAAGCTCATCGGCGACTTCAGGCTGGAGTTTGAAAACTCTCCTGTGAGAGCAACAGCTGGTCGTGGCCAAAAGGCTTTGGAGAAGCTTGGGCCCGACCCCAACCTCGAGGCAAAGCTCAACGAGTGCTGCTTCTCGCCGCATGTGCTCATGGCAGATCGTGCCGCTTGCGACACGGATGAGAAGAAGGACCTGGTTGGTGGGATGGCGGTGTTCGGCATCTGCAAGAACTTGGTGACCTGCGTTCCTGAGAGGGGCTACATGGCCACGGGGGCAATGATTATTGCTGGATCCGCAAGTGTCATTCTTTTGCCGCTGCTGCAGGTGATGCAAGTCTTTGCGTCTCACGAAGGCATGCCGAACATGCTCCTCAAGGATGTGCTGCTGGCGTTGAAGTTCATCAATCCTGATTCTGTTCAGAAGCTGTTGGCATCTCTCCCAGATGAAGGCAGGATTTATCACGGTACATGTGGCCCGAATGACATGCTGTACATTCCCCCCACTTGGATTGCAATGCAGTCCACGGGGAATGCAGACGTGGTCGGCTTGAAGGCACGTTTCTTGCTGCCATCCTTGAAGGATGACATGTCCGATCTAGCAGCGAAGCTCCAGGAGCATGGCTCAGGCAATGATCTGTTGAGCAAATCCGTAGCGACCTTGTGATATGCGGTGTTGGCAAGTTTGAACAGAAGCTTTGCAATATACTAGCATTACTAGCAGTCTAGCATCGAGCACTCGAACAGTTTAGGATTTTCAGCGATGCTTGTGATCTACATCCTCACCTTAGTCGTTGGTGGGGCGAAAGTTATTGGGAGAACTTTCCGGATCTCAGGCTCGCAGGATTGGCAATGCTAGCAGCTTAGCATCGAGCACTCTAAATTTACGGGCGCTGCTTGTGATCCACGTCCTCACCTTAGTTGTCACGGTGGGGCGACAGTCGCCGGGAGAGCTTTGCGGATCACAGGCTCACAGATGAAACATCGAATGCTGCTTGCAGTTCTCCGCATTTTTGAATAGCATGCAATACTGAATGGCCCACCTATCATTGGGGCAATACATTGTGGCTGAGTTGCTTTATATATCCTTGGAATAAAGTCTTTTCGCCCAAAAATTATGATATTTGGGCAATACATGTTCGAGGCGAGGCCTTATGGCCAACTTGAGTCTTTTGACTCCAGTGACCTGGGATCGACTTCAATCCTTCTGTGCATCACCTTCTCTCTTCAAACTCCAACGAACTTTGTAACCTCACCGGAAAACCCTACTCCTCCACCTTAAAGTCTCAGACCCTGAAACACCAAAGCCCTGAAACCTGATAAGCCTTAACAGCCTTAAGAGTTTTGGCTCGAAACGCAGGCTGCAGATTTGATGCTCATGATGCCAGACTGTTCCGAACCTGCTGCATCGCAGCGGGCCTTGCCCAGAAAAAAAACCTTAACCCTACAGCTTTTGGCTCAAACCGTTGCAACTCGGGCTTGATGCTCATAACATGGTTTTTCTGACAGTTCGATATTGATGCTCATGAATGTTGTCTCACCCCATGAACTTCCCTGCGCTGTGTGACTGCTGGGGTACATGTTGCCGCTACGGTGTGTGCTGTCGCCCGTGGGTGTGCTCCTCTGGTTTGTGTCTTCGTGTGCTCTGCTCCAGTGAGGAACAACTCTTTCCGGCTTGCGCTTTTGACGCAGCTTTGTTACCGATATTGTCGGATACAGTGGCGCAGGGGTGTACCCTTCTGGTTTTGTCTGTGCTTCCCACTGCTTGGGTGCCACCCAAACCACCCAATGGGT
This sequence comes from Symbiodinium sp. CCMP2592, assembly GCA_905221615.1. Classification (NCBI taxonomy): domain Eukaryota; class Dinophyceae; order Suessiales; family Symbiodiniaceae; genus Symbiodinium; species Symbiodinium sp. CCMP2592. The sequence goes on along the minus strand of CAJNDT010001362.1, from coordinate 42,762 downwards.
GGTTTGGGTGCGTGCCAACAGTTTTTCTGTGCTTCTGATGCAGGTTTGTTGCCGACACTGGCAGACACAGCGTGGCCCATGGGTGAGCCTTTCGGATTGCCTATTTGCGGTGTGACGCAGCCATAATGTTTGTGCTCGTGGTGGTTTTGGCTATGGAAATTGCTGCCATCTGAGATCCTCTTGTGGATGATGTGTTATCGGTATATATCAATATTATCCTTACCGAATCCACCTCCCCACGTCCATCCCTGACTTTTGCCAGTGTATGGGTTGACAAGCTTTCGCATGTTGCATTTTCCATGCAGTGGGTAGGATTCCAAATTTAGATTTGGTGTAGCAGGCCTATCATTTGGGTAGGCCACATGGATCCTGGAGCGGAGGAAGATCCTCCAGCAGAGTGCTCGGCTGAAGTCGTGAACCTTGCCAAGGCTTTTGCTGGTGAGCCAGCAATCCAGTCAGTGCCTTCAGCGCACTTTATGACGGGTTTCTGCAGTCAATCATTGTATGCATTTTGTGAAATCTCTCCTGTATTTGCTAAGTTGGGCTTCAACTTGCTCACGGACCGGACGGGAAAGCTTCTACGCTCCCGATCGAAAGTTTCGAAAAAAGATATCACTGTAAACCCTCGTGTGCCTTGCTTTAATGGCTCGGGCTTTGGGGTTCTTGATATTTGGGTTAACGATTTGTCCTGGCTGCTGTTTTCAACCATTTACCAGCATGACTGGTCCTTCCAGCTAGAGCCAGAAGTCCCGAAGTTTCGGATATCTAGTCGCATGCCGGGACTTCTGATTTCAAAATTCTGTCTGAGGCTGCAAATTCAAGATTTATGTGAGGCAGTCATACCGCATAGGTCTTCATGCTAGATGTCGCCTCTGCCCGTGAAAAGCTACGGAGAGTTTAAGCCTGTGTGTTCTTCATGATTGTGGTGTGCGTTTTCATGGCTTGTGTAGTATTCTATGTAGGGTTGTTTATATGAAAGACGATACTCTGGCATCTGTCACACAAATGTTTATGTGGAACCCTTTCTGTTGCTTCGATGCAGCAGATCCCTAGAGCTTACAAGCAATTGGCGCATATACCCATATCACTCCCTATATAGCCAAGGTGGTGGCTGCCATCGTGAAGGGGTCGGACCAGACCAGAAAGCGATACAGTGCGCATGTTATTTGCGAGGCCATCCTAAAGTGGTATCATGATGCTAAGTTGTGTCCTCGTGGGATTTCCACGAAAGCTGCCTCGGTGCATGACTGGGCTCTGCGAGTGGCATCGGCATCCAGAAAGATGGTTGCTTGCATTCAGCCATTTCTAGATTTTGGTTTCTTGTGTCCAGCTTGGAAGCTGCCTAAGTATATGCCAAGGCTAGCAAGTTCAAGAAGCTATGCCGAAGTTCTAAGAGATCACGAAATATGGCCATGAATGAGTTGAAAGAAGAGCTTTACGACTTTTTGCCAGAGAAAAAGGGTATGACAGCAGCTGCATCCGAGGATCCTTAGCTGCATGACGTGGTGTTAACAAATTAGGGCCGTCTAGGCTCTAGGTGGGTTTGTTGATTGGCTCTGTTTGTATGCTGGATCAGGAGTCGGGCGACGATGAGGATACTGACGGCGATGATGACGACTCCGTTTTGGATGCTCCGGAGACCGACAGTTTGTCCATGTTGAGCTCTGTTGCGACACCGGTTTCTAAGCTTCAAAGCTCTGTCTGCTTCAGTGAACATTTTGTGCCGTCCAGTTCGGGAGGATGTTGAACTGCTTGTTGGAAACATGTGCATCCAAGGCAAGGCGTTCCGTGCGGCAGCTGGACGACACCCCTCCAAAGCTGGATCGGACGACTTTGCTCGCGAGCCTTTACTGAATATCTGGACACATATTCTGAAATCTCGATATGCATTGAGAACTTGTGATTGTCTGGGTTAGAGCATGATATAAAACAGAAATTCAATCAACGCCTAGCACTCATGTAAAATCCTGAGCACGAAGTCGGACGAGCACCAGCGCAAGTGCAGTCTTAATTGTTTATGAGAGTGTGTGTGTGTGTGTGTGTGTGTGTGGGGTTATGTTTGGTGCATATAAAAAACATAACCTTTGTGCATATGGACTTCATAATTATTGTGTGCTGTTTACATGTCACCTGTGCAGATTGTGTCGTGTTAAATGAGTTGAGAGCCTATAACTAAATATAAATCGTCTTTAGTGTGCACTCAAGCTTTCTTGTTTACCAGCCCTACGATATTTCGTGCTGGTGGTTGCGGGAGTGTCGCAGCAGAGCAGTACTAGCAGGCAGAAGCAGCAGAAGCAGCAGAAGCAGCAGCAGGTGTACTAGCAGTCGGAGTAAAAGCACAAACAAGACGTCAAGTAGTTGCAGTAGCAAGCTTTTTGTCGTTCCACAAGTAGTGGCATGGCAGTGGTATATAGGGTTCTTCTGTGGCTTTAGAGGTAGTGTCTTATATGTATTGGTCGTCCTCATTCGAAAGCAGTTAGGTTTTGAGTGATCTCGAAGGTATTTAGGGTGTAATATGGACATTAATGATTGGTATCGGGCTTTTGTAAAGGTTCCTTTATACAGGGGTTTGGGGCTTGGGGTGTCTTAACTTACATTGGTTGTGAGTTGGGTTGTCACGACGAATGATTGTCAATGATTGTTGAGACGGCGGATGCGTCACAGGATTCTGGCCCGCCTGCACGGGTATTGAATCATCGGGTAAAGTTGTGCGGCATACTATATGATCACGCGAAAATAACTGCATCGGTAGACTGTAGACGATTCGAGAAGTATCTGCTCAACGGCAGGCCACTGTCCAAGCCCAAGTTAGTCATAGCGATATTCCGTGAAACTGCACGCGGCCTGCTTGGTGGCTTATGAAAGGGTTTAGGGTTCCAGGTGTTCGGGGGTTAAGTGTTTGGGGGAGTATTGGAAATTCATTTCTATGGGAAGTAGGACTTTAGATGTTCGTAGTGTTTCTTCTTTCGGGTTTAGATGGAGTTGATCAGGATTTTATTTGGGAGCTTTAGGATTTAAGGCTCCAGGGTTCTAGGGTATTCATGGCACGGGGTTTGTAAGGATGTATTGGCATATGGAGCTCCGTGGATGGCCTGCAGTATAGGGGCTTCTTTGCCTTCTCATCATGTGGAGTTTGGGCTGGAGCTGGAATACGGGAGTATTCTGATATACTACAGGGCTCCTAAATTCTCGGATTGGTAGGGATGGTTGCAAGTTTTCATTCCGAACATGATATCCGTTCTTGAGCGTCTGTGGGTTTTCAGGGCTGTAGCTTTTGCTAGGCTCCGGTGTTAGGGTATAAGGTTTCCAGCTTTTGGTACACTTGTGCACTACAAGCCTTTGTCGGGTTTAGGGGTGTTAAGGTTATCAAGGCTTCAAGGGTCAGCCAGATCGTGTCCGTTATTGTGGGGTTTGGTTGAGTGTTCAGTGTGTAGGCTTCAACAACATGACTTCGGGGGCCGGCTGGGGTTTGTGTCCGATACTCTACCTTAAACACCAAACCACCCACATACCTTCAGTTCTTTGTGTGCTCTCTACATCCGCTGGTATTCAACTGATTCCTAAACCCCTTAATCTACTGGAGCTCCAAGGTGAGAAAACCGATATTCCTACTGCTTCTTTTGCCGCTAGTACTACCACTGTACCACTACCATCACCACAACCACTTCTTGTACTACGGCTGCCACGACCACTACAACCACTACCACCACCAGCACCACCACTAACCACCACGACCACGACCCCTACCACTACTATTACTACTTCTGCATCTACTCCTCCTGCTGCTGCCACAGCTACGGGTACGGCCACAGCTGCTGCTACTGCTTCTGCTAGTCTGTGGCTACTGCTACAGCTACTGCTGTTGCTGCCGAAACTATTGCCACGAGTACTGCTAGTAATTGTACGCAAGTACTAGTCGTAGTATTAGTAGTATTAGTAGTATGAGTAGTAGTGGTAGTAGTAGTAGTTGTTGTTGTTGTTGTAGTAAGAATAGTAATCGTACTAGGAGTAGTGGTATTGCTACCAGAAGTCAGAAACTAATACCTATGCTACTATACTGCTACTACTATTACTTCTCCTACTACTGCTACTACTACTACCGGCTACTACTACTTTTTCTTCTTCTATTACAACTACTACTTGCCAATTACTATTTTCACTACTATGTTGCTGCTGCTACTGTGGCTACTACCACCACTACCACTACTGCTACCGCTACCGCTACTGCTACCGCTACCAGTACTACTACCACTGCCACTGCCACTGCCACTACCACTACCAATACTACTACTGCTGCTACTACTACTACTACAACTACTCGTGTGGCTGCTTCTATGGCTAGGGGTACATGCCTACAGCTGCTGCTACTACCTGCTGCCACTACTACCACTACTGCTACGACTACTACACTACCACTTCTACTACGACTAATTCTGCTACTGTTACTGCTTCTGCTACTGCTGATCCTGCTCTTGGTTACCTCGACTCCTCCTACACCTACCCCTGCTGGTACTCCTAATTCTACCACTGCTACTGCTGCTGCTGTTGCTACTGTGCTACTGATGCTGGAACTAGTACTAGTACTACTGGTACTAAATTCAGCACCAGTATCAGTACTAATACTAATAATACTAGTTGTACAACTAGTGCTAGTGCTAGTGCTAATACTAGTACGAGTACTAGTACTATTGCTAGTGCTACTACTACTACTACTACTGCTGCTGCTACTACTACTACTGACTACTAGGACGACTACTACTACTAACTACTAGGACTACGAACTATTTACTACTACTAGTACTACTACTACTACTACTACTACTACTACTACTGCTACTACTACTACTACTACTACTACTGCTACTAATACTAATACTTTTACGACAACTGGGACTACTAACTAACCAGTACTACTCCTACTACTACTACTACTACTACTACTATTATGATTATTACTACTACTACTACTACTGCTACTACTACCACTACCACTACTACTACTACTACTACTACTACTACTACTACTACTACTACTACTACTACTACTACTGCTACTGCTACTGCTACTGCTACTGCTACAACTACTACTGCTACTGCTAGTACTTACTGTTGCTGTACTTTCATCCCAGGAAGTTGGTCGCGACGGTGAAGGCCTCTCCTGAGTCGAAGAAGACGATTGTGAATAACGAGAATGCCTACGTGTTGCCACCTACTGTTGCTTGGCTCAACTCGCTGCATCGGTGATTTCTTTGAAGTTGTGGTTGCTCTTTGGTCCGGGAAGATTCAAGATCTTAGAGCTGGCATGTTCGTGAAGTGCTGACGAAGGCTTGCGTCTCATTTCATACCGTGAAAGTTGTATGAACCCTAGAGGAGAAACGCCATTCAGCCCAAACGAGCTCTGTGATCTATTTATTTTGATGAAGCACGGACGGTCCTATAGTGATGCTGTTGCTTCGGAACAGGTTGGTAGATACTACCTTTAAACGACATATATGTGCTAATTCAGCCAGTGTCTGTGCCAAGCGTCCCTCGCCCAGCCATCCCAGGTACTAGCCAGCATGAAGTCGGTCTCGAAGGTGGAGACGAAGCCCTTCCTTCCGAGTGTTCAGCTGCTGGGCTCTTTAACTTTGGTGTGTGCTGACTGCAGCCAAGTTTGGGAATCGGGATGTAACTATGTGGAACCCTGCCCAACAGCTCCAAGGTGGAAGTGTTCAGCTCCCAATGAAGATGAAGAAGGGGATGATCCTGGGGAGAAAGCGGGAAAGTAAAAAGGTCTTCGAGCCAAGGCCAAGAAACAAAAGGTGTGCAAGAACAAGCGAGCCAAGAAGCTCCGGAGAGTCAAGAAGCCACTCCAAGCAGCGTGTGTCGCGAAGACTCCAAAGGAGAAGGAGACATGTGCTGTGAAGGAATCGGCTGAGGGGCCTACGAAAGCGAAAGCGTTCGGTCGGTATGTTCCGGGTCAGTATCGGGCCGCTTGGTTGTCGTACATAAGGGACATGAAGCAACACTATGGCTGCGACTACAAAACTGCCAATGTTTGGTGGAATGAGAGTGATGAGCGTGCCGAGTTGTTGCGAGAGATGCCGCTGTCTGAGCTTCGTCGGCGACGATTTATCTAGTCGCCGTGCAATTCTTGCAAGTTAGATGATGCATGTAGCAGCTTTTCATCAAAGCTTTTGGAATGCAAGTGCAACTTAATGAGCTGCCTCTAGTGTGACTCTGCAAACATGCTGCATGAAGAAAATGACGTATGCTGAGTATTCGTTTTGTGCTCGGCCAAATTTCGCTGCCAGTGCAAATGTGCTTCGAGTCTTGACTCCATTGCTCATATGTGCTGTTCAAGCTGGAGCAGTCAAGTGATGTGCTTGGACATAGATGCGGAGTTTGCATTCCTGGAACCACTGTTGGCCTGGGTGCCAAGGATCGAGGGCTGCACGTGTGGGGAGGGGCGGGGAGTTGCACTCTTCAAGTGGGTCTTCAGATTGGGTTTGTATGTGCAAAACGACTTGTTGTGCAGATTTGTTTATGTCTGGTTCTGGTAGCTGAATTTCGCGCTGCCTCCGAAGGATGACGAGTACGCCGAGTGCATTGGCCGTGGTGCAACCGCTGCTGCTTGTCATCAAGTTATACCGTTTGCAGTTGCGCTTGTTCTTGCATGACAACTGAAGACCAATCATGATCTTGCTGTTCTGAGTCTTCTGATGGTGAACAGGTAAGAATGTAATAAGTACTCTGTTAATCTGTGGTGTAGTATCTCAGGCCCAAAAGCGCGAGTGATCGTGAACTTCCCCGATTGGTGTCCTGAGCTGCGCCGACTGCATGTACCGATCCTTTCAACTTCATTTCATTCGTGTCACGGAGACCATGAGGTTCATTCTGTGCAAGGGAGAGCAGTGAAAGGAATGAGGGTTTTGCTGTCATATGACTCTGTTTGCAGTGCCTTGGGAAGCCCTCTTCGTGCATACTTTGATTTCGACAGACCCATGAAACAAGTCGTTTCATCATGCGTGTTATGTGCTGGTGTCTGCTGCAAGTTCGGGTTCAGTGTCTGGTGTGAGATGTGCTGCTGAAAGATTGGTCTGTGTCGAGCGCTTAGAGGCTTAGAGTTGTGATGCTGCAAGTGCACCATTAGTTTTCCGTGTGAGTTCCTGTGTTTCTTGTACTGGTAGCTGCAAGCAGAGCTTCGGCAATTCAGAGAGCCATGGTCGTAGCAGAGCTTTTGCATTGGCGTGCCCCAATGCTGCTCGTCATGGTGAATGTTCTCATGAGCTTCATGTCTGTCTTGGACCAGAGACAGGAGTGGGGTTTGCTTCTGGACTGATCTTATATATTCTGATATCGGTCCCATTGCAATCGGCAGGACAATGACTTTGTGGAACTGTTTGCTGGTGCTGGAGAGGTCTCGTCTGGTCTCCGGGAGGACCATTATGTGCTAGTCTAGGGTCGCTTAGTTTATGCTGTTCCCTCACATAGTGTAGGACTCTTCCAAACGAGTCTATTGTTCACTGGGAGGCTGGAGCATCGGGAGCATCTTTTGAGATCATGGACAACCCAAAGGCCTTTGATCTTACCCAGCCGGTTGGTTTTGCTCTGGCATTGAACGAGGTTAGACGGTTGAAGGCAGGAGGATGCTGTGTCATTGCATTGTGCTGTGAGTCTTTCTCCTCGATGTATCTTGCCTGATAGTTAAAAGATGTCAAAAGGTTCTTTGCTGTCTTTAATTTAAAGCTAGGATGCACTTGTGAATGGTGAATATCTCCTCTAGCTAAGGTCTCGATACACAAGTGGTCGCACTGTGATTCAGCCCCTGGGAAACAAAGGGTATGACTTTGTCAAGAAAGGCAACCTGCTTCTATGCCGTGTAGTTCTCCTCATCCTCGTTGCCTCCTACCGGGGGGCCCGGTGGCTGCTGGAGCAGCCGCATGGCTCCTGTCTTTCTGACCATCCGCGCTGGGACTGGTTGATGACTCGGATTTCAGAGTCTGGGTGTATACCTAGTACTGTCTTCGGTCGGGGTGGTATATAAGTATGTAATGCATGCTGCTTCGGTTCTGTTGTTGTCATATTGTAGCTAGATTCTGGATATCTGAGATCTGGCGTGGGCAATGGCATATGGCAAATTTTGGAGGAGTCAGCCCGAAACGCCACTTGGGATGGAGCAATGACTTCTACTTCATCGACTCCATCATGAAGCAGGGTGGTTATTTATCCCCTGAAGCCAGGCAAGCCCTAGGACCCACCAAACTTGTGAAAAGGGGTGTTTCAGCCCTTGGGAAGTCAACCTATACCGGTGTCTCGAAAGCACTGAAACAAAGCCAGAGCTTGGGCTTAATTTAGTTTGGTGTCAGTCTGTGTCAGCGACAGCTCATGGGTATGAAGTGTGTTGTTCTCACAAGCTCAGGAAGTATCCCCGTGGCTTTGGGGTCAAAATCGCAGAAATTTTTCGGGTGCGACAGGATGCCGCTAGGCTGTTGTTCCTATACGGCTTGTTTCAAATATTGTTATATGTGGATAGGGTGTTGCCGGTGTTGGTCATATGAAGCTTCGTTTGCCCAGGTAGTTCTCGATGGACCTCTGGACCCCAGGTTTGTGGATTGGAAGAAAACCGACTATGAGTTGTTCCGTGACCATCTACCAGAGACTTGTGACGATCTATTTGAGGATGTTTCTCAGTGGCAATGTTCAACAACTTCCTCCAATCATGAGTAGCTGGTGGTTGCTTTGCCGAGGCTGAACTTCCTGATGTTCTTCGCTACCTTCTTGGCTGCCACAAGAGCAAACTGACTTTCACAGGCCATTGGGAAACTCTGCTGAAAGATGTGTAGGTTGTGTTTTGTCGGTCCCAATATCTGTGAAACAGTTTGCACAAGCTGGGTGTGCAGATCAAACAAAAAATGATGGTCCATTCTGACCCAACCCAGAAATCGATGCTATTTGTCTAGCAGATAACTGCAGGGGGCCCTTGTGCAAGTGATGCTTGTGTTTGCCTGGTTGTAATTGTAGACTATCGGCACATGCTGTTTGCTGGCTCTGTTCACTCTGAAACACCCAAGGAAGAATTCTTCATGGGGCTGAGAGGGTGCCTGGGCTGATGTAAACATGAACATGTCGCTGGCTTCGGGTGACCCTGGCTGGGTTAAGGCACCTTCTGCAGTCTTCGACAACACCGGCTGAATCGCTCAAATGTTTTTTGGGCAGCCACGATGATGTGTGAGTCCGGCATATGTGCAGTTTTTGTATGCCAAATTCAATACTGGCCCCAGCCAACACGTTCTCCTTGAACTGGAGCTTGCATGTTGCTTTGCTGTGTAATGCTATGCCTGTTGTGTAAATACCGAAGTATGATAATTTGGGTGGCCTGGGATGTTTGGGCAGGGACAACGTTTGGTGCGTGATTTAGCGTGGTTTCGAACCTATCTGGCGTGATAATGGAGTTATTCCGCGTGGGATCCGTGATCGGGAGTGTTGCTGCAGGTACCAATTGTGGTGATGCATGCACAGTGAAACAGCAGAGTGATTTTCGTGATTGCAGCTTCTTCGTCAGGAGCTCCGGGATTTCAGCGGGATGTTCGGGATTTCACCGTGAGCTTCGGGATGTTTGGTGATTTCCGTGATTTCTGAAGTATCGGCAGGATTGCACCGTGATTTTCGGGATTGTCGTTATTTCTGTGATGCGTGAAGCCGGCTCGGAACGTACCAGGTAATTTCGGGATCCTTTCTAGGCCTTGTGATTCTCGGGATTGTGCCGTTACTTCCGTGATTCATATGGGGATGCCAGGATCTTCGTGATATCCGTGATTTCCGGTATTGCTGGTCACTTCTGTGGTATACTTACTGAGTATTGGGATATGCAATATATGAACATGACAATATGTTTCGCAGGATTGAAAGTATAGGGTATGGTCCTAGATTCTAGTACAAGTGTTGTAAGATTCAGTGTGGTTTCGGAACTTCTAGTCTATGTGGTCTACCAATATTACACCGAGTTTCTGGGATTGGGTTGCTGTTCTAGTGTTAAATAGGTATTTGGCATTATTTGCAATGTGCAGCATGATCGGTGTAGTTGTCTGTGTTGGATACATGGTGTTGACGCGATAGAATCGGTAGAATGTATGGTATTCCTGGTCTTGGGTCGATTGTATTAATTCTTCCTTCATTCTGTCAGCCGGTGGTGCTGACTACAAAGCTAGGTGATATCGTGTCGGCCGACAAAATTAGCGAGAATTGGGCTCTGTGGGTTTTGAGGCGTGCTAGAAATATTGGCATCTGGGAGTTGGCTTGTTGCTGAGGGCTTTAACACAGACTGATGTCCTACCGGTAGAAGCTTCCATGTTGCCCGAGATGTTTTGAATTGTGTTAGGTAGCACTGTCTATGTAGTTGCAAAGCTCCAATTCAGCCTGAATGTTTCGAGTGGTTCGGATCGAAGAGTATTCGTGCTGAATCTGCACTATACCAAAAACCTTTAGATCGACTAGGGTCCTTAACAACAACAACAACATACCCTCACCCCAAATCTGAAGCCATTGTCTTGAGTCTTATCAGTTTAGGAACAACCAGAAAGGCTCAAGGTGACGAGATTTTCGAGCTGTCCTCGAGCAGTGTAGCCGGCATCATCATGCCTGCGCGCAAGACCAAAGGAGTGCCAATGGAGAAGGAACCGGAGGAGGAGGAGGAGGTCGTTGAACCCCCTACAGAAGTTACGGATAAGAAGAAGCCGAAGAAGCCTGCTAGCAGTGGCAGTGGTCTTGCCGAATCCCTGAGGCGAGGTGTAGCCTTGGCTAAGCTACGAAAGACGATGGATGTTCCTTGCAAGCCAGGTGAACTCATCCCTGAGTGCACCATGCTGCTGGAAGATGGATCGTGTGATCTCACAATCAAAGATTTGATGGTGAATGATTCTCTTTCCTATGAGGATGCCATTCGTGTGATGATACAGCTTAGAGCTGAGGCTGAGCCTTCCACTGCTCCAAACACCAACCCTTGTCCTGACAAGTCCAAGCCTAAGACCAACAGCACGAAACCCAAAGCTGATACCGAAGTGCCTGCTGCTGGGAAGAATGGGGTAAAGGATTCAGGTGAGGCTGAGGAGGTCTTGCAGCTTCCTTCCTTGAAGGGAGGGTCTAAGCAGAAGAAAGACAAGAACAACAAGAAGGGAAAGGTGGAGGAGAAGGCCCTGGAGCCCCAGGCTGGAGAGGTGCCACATGAGAAATCCAAGGGAATGATTGCACGAGCCCCCCAGGATGAAAAGGTGCCAGATGTCACGCCAAAGGGAAAGGCCAAGCGGAAGGAGAAGGCCATGGAGCCCCAGGATGGAGAGGTGCCACAGGTCCCACCGAAGGGAAAAGCCGCTCCAAAGGAGACACATCCCACATCGAAGGGACAAGCTGGAAAGGCCAAAAAGGGGAAAAAAGCACTGGAGCCCGAGGTTGGAGAGGTGCCGCATCCCACCCCAAAGGGAAAGGCGAACAAGGCCAAGAGGGGGGAGAAGGCACTGGATCCCGAGGTTGGAGAGGTGCCACATCCCACACCGAATGGAAAAGCGGGAAAGGCCAAGAGGGAGGAGAAGGCACTCGAGCCCCAGGTTGGAGAGGTGCCACATCCGAAGAGGAAGGCCAAGCGAGGAGAGGATGCATGCAACGAAAAACCTGCAAAGGAGGAGGGTGGCAAGAAGCGCGCGGCACAGGCGAAGGAACCCACTGCAAGCAAGAAAGCCAAGACAAACAAGAAAGCTTCGGAGGAGCCACGTGACAAGGACCAGGAGGAGCCACGTGACAAGGACCAGGAGGAGCCACATGAGAAGGACCAGGAGGAGCCACATGACAAGGACCAGGAGGAGCCACGTGACAAGGACCAGGAGGAGCCACATGACAAGGACCACACGCTGGAGGGTGAGACCGCGGATTGTGATGGGCTGAGTGACCATCTCGAGAAGCTTCTTCAGGAGATGGATGATGATGCCCCTGCTCCTGCTGAGCCTGCTGAGCCTGCTGTGCCAACCCATCGAGTGCGAATCAAGCGCAGCGATGCTGCCATTTTTGGCTCCCCAGATGCAAAGGCCCATTCCGAGCCCTCAACAAGTGAGTCCAAAGCAGCAAGAAAGCAAGCAAAGAAGGAGGCAAGGAAGGCCGAGAAGAAGGCAAGGAAGGAGATTGCAAGAAACAAGCGGGCGGAGGAAAAGGCCACCCACGATGAGACGTGTGCGGAGAAAGAATCCCAGGAGGAACCTGGGCCAAAGGAGGTCTCGAGGTCAATGAAGGAGCCCGAGGAGACCATGCCAGGGAAAGCAAATGCAAAGGCAAAGGAGACCGATCGACCCCAGAAGGCCCCCGAACGCGAGCGAGAGTGGTCCCAGGATCGTCAGCCAGACACGCAGGACGGTGGCTGGTATCCTAGTTGCAACATGAACCTGAATCCTTGCTTCCTTTCTTTGACACATAATGAACGTCTTGGTTTCAAAGCATGTACCTGTTAAAATGGGTGCTTCAACATGAACACCATCGTACCATGACAAGCTCCAACGCATGCCCTAACCTCGAAGCCGAATTTTCTTCATCTAAGGTCGTGTGCTTCATTGGAGTTGGGACAGAATGCCCTGCGATCGTTGAAGGACCTTCAAACCTGAGGCCCTAAACCCTACAATTTGGCTCTAAACCCTGTGTGTCCTTCAGGAAACCCAAACACTAAATGTCGAAGGATCCGAACCTCGTCGACACGGTGTCGACCATCGGTGCCACTGCATCTGAGCTCCTGGAGTCGTTCCTCGGATGGCAGAACCATAGCTGGTTCCCACCCCCGTCTAGAGTGTAGCCTGAACCTGCTTTCTGCACCAGCTACTGTAATCTTGCGTGCTACAAGTCTGGATTCTGGGTCTCTGGTATGCGCAAGATCACCTAGAAAATAGAATAACCAGGCCCTGTTTAGGTTATGTTGGGGGCTCGAAAAACTTCTGAACCTGTTGGGCTTCAGTTTGTAGGCTGCTTTTGAACGCCTCTGCAGGTTCTATAGGTGCTATCTTGTGGGCCCGATGCAACCCTTGCAAGTCTGAACGTATTGCTAGACTGTTCCGACCACCATGCTTAAACCCCTCAACACCCAGTTCATTCAGGCCAACTCCAAAATATTATAAAAAGCCCTCAGCTCGTCAATCCACGTAAACCTCCTTTGCCCCTCTGCCCTACACCCAGAAACCCATGAACCCCCCAACCATGAAAGCCACCATACCCGAAGCCCTTAAAGTTGGGACACCCCTAAACATCGAAACTAAGAGCTACCGTTACTGTTTGGATGGGATCCATGGATCTGTGACTGAGGCTTGGCAACTCGGCTTCTCAAGTCGAGTCTGGTGATGTCACACAGCTTCTTGGGGTTGTGGCCAAGCTGCAAGAACAGCTCAAGCAAGCTGCTGCTGCCAGTGCAAGCAAGAAGAAGCCAGCAGAGAAGTTGCCGGCGATGCCTGCAGGGGATGAAGGTGCTGGATCAGATGGTGCTGATGGCTTGGATGGAGAGGAGCTTTCTGATGCCGAAACTCATGAGAGTGATGAAAAGGAAGAGGAGCAGGAAGATGGAAAGGAAGAGGAGCAGGAAGATGAAATGGCAGAGGAGCATGAATCGGAGCAGGGAGAGGAAGAGGATGAGCAGGAAGGGAGAGATGATGTCCATGCACCCTGCCCGCCAGAGTCCAAGGAAGATGATGGATCAACTAGTGATGACGATGATGACTCGGCTTCGTCGGAAGCCGCTGAGGATTCTGAGGCGGAGGAAGCTTCCTCTGCTGTTACTCTAAGAGAAGGCAAAGCAGGCCGTCAGGCTTGAAAGGCAGGCCCGTGCGATCCAAGCGTCGAAGCGCCGGGATCCAGCATCATCGGTGCCGCCAGCTGCAGCCTGTCCTGAAGGGGAGGCGGTTGTGGTGAACTCCACGACGCATAAGAAAGAATATATGCGGTTGGATTCTTGGCTGAGTTCAACTAACTGACTTCTGTGTTGTAGTGTCTCGTGAATATTTTGAACACAGCTTTGCTTGTGTCTGTATCCCAAGAAGCGGCTTATCGACTCGGGAGCGCTTGCAGAGCGGTTCCCGCAGATGCACGCGTTGTCTGAAGGTACGATCAAGGCCATCGCATGGTTGTTTCACGGGATTTGGGTTTCTGGTGTTCACACGCGAGGCATGTGGTCTTATAGCCGGCTGTGTCATGCAATAGGAAGTTGGGAAGGCAGTACAACAAGCTCTGACCCTAACACATAACCTAATAACTAGGGCTCGGGTCCTCAGAAGAAGAACCTAGCTTAGAATGTCGGGCTTCAGTTGTTGCATCATCATCGGATGCATGTGTGTGGGTGAACGGGGGGAGCATGTGCATGCTCAGCTGATATGTTGTCTACTATGGCAGGAGAAAGGGGAGTTGCTCAGGAAGTGGGTGGCTTCTGGAGAGAGCCTCCAGGCATGTGAGCAACACATCGAGGCTGCTCGAACAAACTTGTTCCGTGGCCGCTCCATCAAAAAGTTGGTGCCAGTCAAAGACATGAGTGCACCTCCTTACGCATTCAGTGCGCTGCTTGATTGCAATATTGCCAATACATGAGGTTGATTCTGTAATTGTGAGAGTTCTCACCCTCGTGAGGGCAAAGATCGCCCACATCATCGCCACCCACCAGGGCCATCCGGATCCGGATGCACCGGATGTGTTAGAGGAAACCCGTTATTGGATTACCGTGGAGGAGAGCAGGGAGGACCAGCTAGAGGTTCGGTTTCTCGGTTGCATCAATACAAACATGTGTAAACTGTGAGCTGTGATTCTCCTACAACCCATTTGGCCAGGCATCAGGAGAATCTGCGTGTGAATATGCGACCGACGGCCGACAGTGCAACGCGCATCTTGAATGATCAGAATCTCACACCGTCTATGCTGGGACGAGCAACCAAGCGCCCCGCCCCCATAGCGGGTGATGTGCTACGTGCATACGACAACTTCTCGAACGCAGCGTCCAGTGTGAATGGCAGCGCTGCTCCAGGTTTCTTGATTGGTATACCACGTCATGTGCAGGGAAATTCCTTAGCCTGTTTGGGTGTGCAGCGCATGCGTGTGTCCTAGCTCGTATATGGTCTCTTCGCAATGATAGATATCATATGTAAAGTCTAACAGACCTAAACGCACCCTAAACCAAAGACTGCGAGTACGTGCCGAAAGCCTAAACCCGTCCTCATGTGCAATCCTCTATACAGTTCGACACCCAGTCGGACCCAATCATTGACAAACCTTTTGCCCTCCCTGGCCCTGTATATGTGTATATATATATATGTATATGTATATGTATATATATATATATATATATATATATATATATCCCACTTATTTCGTTCTCCCTGTAGAGTCAAGTCCTCTAGAACATGTGTCGCAGGCTCGCAAGCCCTGGTCCAGCTGCAGGGCGAGGAGGCGGCAACAAGCGCCGTCGGGCGGGCAGTGCGGCAGGATCGAAGGGGCCTTTGATCGAAGAACACTTCAAGACGGAGGCCGAGAAACACCAGAAATGGAGCATCTCACTTATGTATTTCAAAACTTGAGCTCGATTCTGAAAGCATGGGTCTGGATGGGTTTTAGTCGAAAGGTTTCGGAGGCTTCGGAGGGTCTGATAGATGGGCTCTTTAGGAGGGTTCGGTGGGTTTGGGGAGGCCTTGAGGTTTTTGGGGTTTAGGTGGGCTTCCCGATACAGATTCGGTCGGTAAGTTTCGGTATTTGGGTGGGCTGAAGTAGAAGTGCTTTCAAACAGAAGCGCATAGGAAGCATTGGAGGTAAGTTTGATGGGATTTCGAGTCAGGTTTTTTTAGGCTTCGTGAGGGGTCGGAAAGATTCGAGAGGGTTCAGGGCAAACCCCAAGCTGTAGTGACCAGCCCAGCACCCCAGAATACGGGAAACCCTTTATCAAATCCTACAAAACCTGCATCGCTGAAGCACTGTTTGGCACCACCAGAAACCCCAAGACAAGGCCAATGTTTCACACTTCCAGGCTCTGTCACATGGTCGAGGATCGGGCTTTGGGGCATGGTTGTGTGTAGTTCGTTGTTCAATTTGAATATCCAACAATAATTTGGGGACCACATTTAGGACGCTGACCGATGGAGCTCAGGTGAAGTAAGAGTTGACTTGTATTGGCATAGCAGTGTGCGTGGCCACAACCATATAAGACACAGAACAGGGACATGAGTTCAGGTTGATGTCTGGGGAGGTGGTCAGTGCAGTAGTCGGTTCATACCTATCAAGTCCGAGCTAGACTCGAACGAGCTAGTGCATTCATGTATTCACGACTGCTTACCGTGCTGTCTGAATGTAAGACCAGAGGTTTACACAGTCAGGATTATTTAATGGAGCAAGGCAGGCATTTCGGATCTAATAGAAATTCAGCCCCGACATGATATCTAATCACCCTTAAACCTTGAGCCCTAATCCCTGGACTCGGAAACTAGGCATTAGGCAGGGTTCTGGAATCCAGCGCAGCATTACTTGGGCTCCAGACATCAAAACATGTTAATGACCAGGACAAAGACTTGCTGGGCCGAACCTTCCTTGATCCTTCGACTGAAGCTCCGGACCACGGAAGCCCACCTAAATTCCAAGGCCCCCTGAAACCTACTGAGCCCTCCTACACCCTTTCACGTTATGCCCACCTAGAGACTAAGCCAACTCAAGCCCCGCCCCCCCCAAAAAAAATCTACGAGACAAGTATGTGCCAGCAATATGCTGGCAATGAACATGTTGGGAGTGTCCCCACCTATACATGCATGGTCAGAGACATATCTATACACAAGCATATATACATATATACATATATGTATAGGTATATGTGGCATGGACCTTTAGGGTCTATTTGGCAATCCTGCTGGGCTTTGTATTTAAACTGCAACAACACCACGGCGACAAGGACGACGACGACTCGGTTTAGCACGACGACGACTGGGTTCAACACGGCGACGACAAGGTCTGGCATGACGGTTACATCGGGAGGCCGAAGCGTGTACAGTGTAAAGGTCTCGACAGGAGTTTAAGGGTCTAGGGTCTTAGCTCCTAACTATGGTTTACCGGGGTCAGTATACTATGGAAGATCTAAGGTTTGGAGTTTATGAGGATTTAGATGGTTTTACGCTCTCACAAGTTCTCCGTGCTGGTTTTAGGGTCTATCACAGTCTATCACAATGTCCTCCCGTCCCTCTCGCGCCGGGAACCATCAAGAATCTGTCTTGTGTATTTCTCGTCCTGTGTCTTTCTCTCATTCCCGTTCCTCTTCCTGCCTATCCACTCTGCCGTTTGTCAAGAAGACACAGAAATTGAAGTCATGACAGAGGAATAGGCATGAAGATGGACGAAGTGAACTCTTCATTCTCTCGTCTCTCCCTTCTCTCCTTCCTTTGATTGATCCTTTTTCTGTTTCTTTTCTTGTCGCCTTCTGCTGTCAATGACAGGGGTAACACGAGGGAGGGGCAAAGGGACGACGTCAGTTCCTCTCGACGTGGTTCGTTTTTTCATTTCCTCTCGCGTTGTCTCTCTTCCGCCTCTCTCTCTCTCTCTCTCTCTTTTTCTCGCTCTGTCTTCCTCTCTGCCGTGTCTCGCTCTCTCATCTCTTCTGTCCCCTCTTTCCTTGCTCCCTTGCTGGAAGGAATAGAAAACAGAAGCGAAGACATAAGATGGAGGAAGATGGTTGGGAGAAGGAAGGTGGATTCCTCCCTCACTCGGCTCTTTGACTTTCTTTGCCCTTGCCTTCTTTTCTCTGCTCCTATCCTTCTTCACAATTAGAAGGAGAAGCGACAAGAACGGAGAGCTCAGGGAGAGCAAGTGACACTGTTCCTCATAATCTCCTCCTTCATCGTGTTCATTGCGTTGTCCATCTCCCCCGCTCTCTCTCTCTCTCTCTCGCTCTCTCTCTCTCTCTCTCTCTCTCTCTCTCTCTCTCTCTCTCTCTCGCTCTCTCTCTCTCTCTCCCTCCATCCTTTCCTCTCTACTTCTGCACATTTACTTTTCCACTTCTCTCGCCTACTACATTATGCTTGATTTGATACTTATCTTCAACTTTCTCTCACTCTCTTTGTCCCATCGCTTGCCCTGTTCCTTCTCCTCCTCCCTTCCCTGCCTCCCGTCCTTCTCCCCTTATCACTCAGAAGGAAGAAGGAAGACTCACAAGGAGAAAGACAAGGGAGTAAGAAAACAGACAAAAGAAACGGAGAGAGAGCCATAAGGGACGAAATACAGAAACAAAGAGAGAAAATAAGGGGGAAAGATAATCAAAAAGAGAGACAGAAAGAGGAGGCGATGCATAAAGCAGCCGACAGTGCCTTGACCTCCACGTCTATTCATTCTTTGTTCTTGTCCTATCACACTGTCTCATTGGTGATAAACCAGGAAGAGCTTGTGGAGGGAGACGAGGAAGAAGTGTTCTCCTCTTCACTCACCTTGTGCCCTTCCTCTCCCACCGCTCGCCCGCTCTCCTTTCTTTGATTTTCTTGTCTGGCGGAAAAGTGGGAACCAGGAAGGAAAGTGGACAAGGGAAAGGACGAGATTGAGAAATGACAGAAAGAAGAGAGATACAGAGAGAGCGAGGGAGAGCTTCAAGCCCAGCAGAGGAAGAAGAGAGAGGAAGATAAGAGAAGGGGGCAAGGGGTGGCCAGAAGAAGCGTAAGCCAAAGCTACGTATTGAAAGGGCGGAAGCCCCTGTCTCCTCTTCTTCCTCTTTGCTCTCTTGTTTTTCTCTTAGCGCAGGGCATGCATGGAGCTAGGAAAGGGAAGGGGTCAAAGCGGATGAGAGAAAGTAACGGAGAGAGCTGTTCTTCGTCCCTCTCACCTCCTCCTCTCATTCTCCTGATGCTTACTCATGTCAGAAGGGGTTGGAAAGGAGTGAAGGCTAGGGCATGGACTGAAGCGAGGCAATAGGTGAAAGTGGATAAGAGAAAGTCATAGACAGAGAGTGGGGGAAGTCGAGTGCGAAAGAAAGGGAAACGAGGAAGACTAGGAAGAAGGACACAGAAGAGGAAGCGAGAGAGTACCAGTGTTGCCGTATCTCAAAGGACTCCGGGCCTCGCGAGGGCTTCGAGGAGGCTTGTAGGCGCCTTCAGACACTTCCACAACTTTCTGGAGGCCACCAACTTCCTCCCTAAGGGGGCCTCCCGAGGACATGAACACCAAACCGAGTATAAAGAAAGCAGGGGGATGTAGAGAAGCAGAGTGTGGTAAGAAGGAGCAAGGAGAATCAGTTCGCGTCTCCTCATCGTTTCCTTTTTGAATGACCAGAGGAAAGAAAAGGATAAGGAGGAAAGGCTCTGCGAAGACATCAGGAAAGAAGAGCAGACAACAGAAAGGAAGCGGTAAGATGCGGGAAGACGGTTCGGAGAAGAAAGGAGAATTCCTCCTTCGCTCGCCTCTCTTACTTCCTTGCCCTTCGCCTTCTTCCTCTTCTCTTACCCTATTCATCTTCATAAGGAAGGAGAAATGAAAGGAACGGAGAGTTCAGGGCATGCAAAGGGCACTCTTCTCATCACCTCACCATCCTCCTTTTCATTGTTCTCTCCAGATCCCTCTTTCTCTCTCCCTCCCTTCCCGTCTACTTCTGCACATTCCCTTTCCGCTTCTCTCCGCCTATTATGTTCGCTTGGAAAGAATCGCTTTGGAAAGAATCGCTTGCCCCCTATTCCTTCTCCTCCTGCCTTTCCTGCCTCCCGTCCTTCTCCCTCTATCACTCAGAAGGAAGAAGGACAATTCACAAGGAAGAAGACAAGGGAGTAAGAGAAAGACAACAGAAGCGGAGAGACAATCCGAGAAGGGCAGAAGAAGAACGAGAGCCATAAGGAAACAAACACAGAAACAAAGAGAGAAAGTAAGAGAGAAAGACCAGCAAAAACAGAGGCAGAGAGTGAGAGAAAGGAGGGGAGGGGAAGCGAGGCAGAAAGCAGTCGAAAGTGCCTTGCTTGTCCTATCTCACCGTCTCATTGGTAAAAAAACCAGGAAGAGGTTGCGGAGGAAGACAAGGAAGAAGTGTTCTCGTCTTCACTCACCTTGTGCCCTTCCTCTCCCACCGCTCGTCCGCTCGACAGAAAGAAGAGAGTTGCGGAGAGGGCGAGAGAGAGCTTCAAGCCCAGAAGAGGAAGAAGAGAGAGGAAGATACGAGAAGTGTGGAGGAAGTGGCCAAAAGAAATGCTACGTAATGAAAGAGGGGAAACCAGTTTCTCCTCTGCTCTTCCTCTTTTCTCTCTTATTCTTCTCTTCTCGCAGGGCATGCATGGAGCCAGGAATGGGAAGGGGTCAAAGCAGATGAGACAGTAATGGAGAGAGCTGTTCTTCGTCCCTCTGACCTCCTCCTCTCATTTTACTCATATCAGAAGGGTCTGGAAAGGAGTGAAAGGTAGGGCATGGACTGAAGCGGGGGAATAGGTGAAAGTGGATAAGAAACAATGTTAGACAGCTTGCCGAAGGCGGCCAGCTCGCAGCTTGCCTGCGGCCTGGCCTGCTGACAGCTGAGCCTGGTGGGCTCTCGAGGGTGGGCAGGGGCCTGCTGAGATCCACGGCCACGGTCAGCACGCCCGGCTTGCTTTGAGGCAGGAGGCTTGTAGGCGCCTTCAGGCACTTCCACAACTTTCTGGAGGCCACCAACTTCCTCCCTAAGGGAGCCTCCCAAGGACATGAACACCAAACCGAGTATAAAGAAAGCAGGGGGATGTAGAGAAGCAGAGTGTGGTAAGAAGGAGCAAGGAGAATCAGTTCGCGTCTCCTCATCGTTTCCTCTTTGAATGACCAGAGGAAAGAAAAGGATAAGAAGGAGGAAAGGCTCTGCGAAGACATCAGGAAAGAAGAGCAGACAACAGAAAGGAAGCGGTGAGATGCGGGAAGACGGTTCGGAGAAGAAAGGAGAATTCCTCCTTCGCTCGCCTCTCTTACTTCCTTGCCCTTCGCCTTCTTCCTCTTCTCTTACCGGAAGGAATTGTTCTCTCCAGATCCCTCTTTCTCTCTCCCTCCCTTCCCGTCTACTTCTGCACATTCCCTTTTCCGCTTCTCTCCGCCTATTATGTTCGCTTTGATAAAATCGCTTGCCCTATTCCTTCTCCTCCTGGCTTTCCTGCCTCCCGTCCTTCTCCCTCTATCACTCAGAAGGAAGAAGGACGATTCACAAGAAAGAAGCGTAAGCCAAAGCTACGTAATGAAAGGGCGGAAGCCCCTGTCTCCTCTGTTCTTCCTCTTTTCTCTCTTATTTTTCTCTTAGCAAAGGGCACGCATGGAGCTAGGAAAGGGAAGGGGTCAAAGCGGATGAGAGAAAGTAGCGGAGAGAGCTGTTCTTCGTCCCTCTCACCTCCTCCTCTCATTCTCCTGATGCTTGCTCATGTCAGAAGGGTTGGAAAGGAGTGAAGGCTAGGGCATGGACTGAAGCGAGGCAATAGGTGAAAGTGGATAAGAGAAAGACAGAGAGTGGGGGAAGTCGAGTGCGAAAGAAAGGGAAACGAGGAAGACTAGGAAGAAGGACACAGAAGAGGAAGCGAGAGAGTACCAGTGTTGCCGTATCTCAAAGGACTCCGGGCCTCGCGAGGGCTTCGAGGAGGCTTGTAGGCGCCTTCAGACACTTCCACAACTTTCTGGAGGCCACCAACTTCCTCCCTAAGGGGGCCTCTTGAGGACATGAACACCAAACCGAGTATAAAGAAAGCAGGGGGATGTAGAGAAGCAGAGTTTGGTAAGAAGGAGCAAGGAGAATCAGTTCGCGTCTCCTCATCGTTTCCTTTTTGAATGACCAGAGGAAAGAAAAGGATAAGGAGGAAGGGCTCTGCGAAGACATAAGGAAAGAAGAGCAGACAACAGAAAGGAAGCGGTAAGATGCGGGAAGGCGGTTCGGAGAAGAAAGGAGAATTCCTCCTTCGCTCGCCTCTCTTACTTCCTTGCCCTTCGCCTTCTTCCTCTTCTCTTACCCTATTCATCTTCATAAGGAAGGAGAAATGAAAGGAACGGAGAGTTCAGGGCATGCAAAGGGCACTCTTCTCATCACTTCACCATCCTCCTTTTCATTGTTCTCTCCAGATCCCTCTTTCTCCCACCCTCCCTTCCCGTCTACTTCTGCACATTCCCTTTTCCGCTTCTCTCCGCCTATTATGTTCGCTTGGAAAGAATCGCTTGCCCCCTATTCCTTCTCCTCCTGCCTTTCCTGCCTCCCGTCCTTCGCCCTCTATCACTCAGAAGGAAGAAGGACAATTCACAAGGAAGAAGACAAGGGAGTAAGAGAAAGACAACAGAAGCGGAGAGACAATCCGAGAAGGGCAGAAGAAGAACGAGAGCCATAAGGAAACAAACACAGAAACAAAGAGAGAAAGTAAGAGAGAAAGACCAGCAAAAACAGAGGCAGAGAGTGAGAGAAAGGAGGGGAGGGGAAGCGATGCAGAAAGCAGTCGAAAGTGCCTTGCTTGTCCTATCTCACCGTCTCATTGGTAAAAAACCAGGAAGAGGTTGTGGAGGAAGACAAGGAAGAAGTGTTCTCGTCTTCACTCACCTTGTGCCCTTCCTCTCCCACCGCTCGTCCGCTCGACAGAAAGAAGAGAGTTGCGGAGAGGGCGAGAGAGAGCTTCAAGCCCAGCAGAGGAAGAAGAGAGAGGAAGATACGAGAAGTGTGGAGGAAGTGGCCAAAAGAAATGCTACGTAATGAAAGAGGGGAAACCAGTTTCTCCTCTGCTCTTCCTCTTTTCTCTCTTATTCTTCTCTTCTCGCAGGGCATGCATGGAGCCAGGAAAGGGAAGGGGTCAAAGCAGATGAGAAAGTAATGGAGAGAGCTGTTCTTCGTCCCTCTGACCTCCTCCTCTCATTTTACTCATATCAGAAGGGTCTGGAAAGGAGTGAAAGGTAGGGCATGGACTGAAGCGGGGGAATAGGTGAAAGTGGATAAGAAACAATGTTGCCTGGCCTGCTGAGCCTGGTGGGCTCTCGAGGGTGGGCAGGGGCCTGCTGAGATCCACGGCCAGCACGCCCGGCTTGCTTTGAGGCAGGGCCAGCTGGGGGAGCCTGGCCGGGCTGAGTGGGTTGGGTGAGTGAGTGGGGAGAGGGTGGAGAGGAACAGGGAGAAGAGGGTGGGTGGAGAGAGGAGGTAGAGGGAGCGCAAGGAAAAGGTGGGGAGAGGGGAGGGCGGGTGGACAAAGGGAGGGGAAGAGGAGGGAGTGGGGAGATGGGTGGAGAGGTAGAGGGAGTGGAGGGTGGGTGCGTTCTTTGGATTGTATAGTCTAAGGGTTTTCTACCAAGGGTTCCATATCAGGGATCTGTACAAAGGATCTATAGATTTCTATAAGGAGTATATAAAGACTGTGTATGAGGGCTCCATATAATCGATCTTTCAAAGATTTTTTATAAAGGACTCCATTTGTGGGAAACATAAGCGGTTCCTACAAGTTCTTTATCTCGAGGATCTGTAAGGTTTATATATCTATGAAGCTTTCTATATTGGCTCTATAGACCCCATAAGACAAATTAAAAAGTGATGAAGGTGATAAGAAGATGATAAGAAGATGAGTGGATGGGAGAAAAAGTGATGGGAGGTGAGGAGACATGAGATGGGAAGGGAAGGAATGAGTTAGGAGTGGGGGAGGTAGGAGGCAAGTGAGAGGGACAGGGTGGATCATTTACAAACGCCTTTAGGGGGACGCTCCTTGCGATGTGTGATTTTTGGATCTGAGTTCTTACAAAGCCTGAGAGGGGCACACCCCGTGCGATCTGTGATTTTTGGGTCTGAGTTCTTACAAAATATTAGGGCGACACCCCTTGCGATTTGTGATTTTTGAACTTACTTGTCATGAAAACCTTTAGGGGACACCCCTTAAGATCTGTGGTTTTGGGATTTGAATCTTCACAAAACCTTAAGGGGGACACCCCTTGCGATTTGTGCTTTTTGCACTTACTTGTCATGAAAACCTTTAGGGGGACACCCCTTAAGATCTGTGGTTTTGGGATCTGAGTTTTCACAAAACCTTAGGGGGATATTTAAGAAGGAGAGAAGGGAGGGTGGGGGAGGGTGGAGATTCCAGGAGAGAGAAAGGGGAAGAGGAGAGGTAGAGGGAGTGGAGGTGGGGGAGAGTGAGGAAGGTGAGGGGAGGGGGTAGTGGGAGGGATAGGGAGAGGGAGGGAGGGGTATGGGATGAGGACGGGGTGGGTGGGCACGGCTGCCTGCTTCCGCACGCCCAGCCTTCCCTGCCCGAGCCGCGACCGAGCAGAAAGCATGTAAATATCGCGCGAGAACAAGGGCCAGGGATTTCACACATCTGCTGGCAAAATCTGGCGGAAGTGACCTGTGGTCCAGCAAAACACCTGTAAATACCGCATGAAAACAAGGGCTAGGGATTTCACACATCTGCTGGCAAAACCTGGCGGAAGTGACCTGTGGTCCAGCAAAACACCTGTAAATACCGCGTGAAAACAAGGACTAGGGATTTCACACATCTGCTGCCAAAATCTGGCGGAAGTGACCTGTGGTCCAGCAAAACACCTGTAAGTACCGCATGAAAACAAGGGCTAGGGATTTCACACATCTGCTGGCAAAATCTGGCGGAAGTGACCTGTGGTCCTGTAATACCGAGTTAAAACAAGGGCCAGGGATTTCACACATCTGCTGGCAAAGTCTGGCGGAAGTGACCTGTGGTCCAGCAAAACACCTGTAAATACGGCGTGAAAACAAGGGGTAGGGATTTCACATCTGCTGGCAAAATCTGGCGGAAGTGACCTGTGGTCCAGCAAAACACCTGTAAATACCGCATGAAAACAAGGACTAGGGATTTCACACATCTGCTGGCAAAATCTGGCGGAAGTGACCTGTGGTCCAGCAAAACACCTGTAAATACCGCATGAAAACAAGGACTAGGGATTTCACACATCTGCTGGCAAAATCTGGCGGAAGTGACCTGTGGTCCAGCAAAACACCTGTAAATACAGCATGAAAACAAGGACTAGGGATTTCACACATCTGCTGGCAAAATCTGGCGGAAGTGACCTGTGGTCCAGCAAAACACCTGTAAATACCG
Organism: Symbiodinium sp. CCMP2592; assembly: GCA_905221615.1. Classification (NCBI taxonomy): domain Eukaryota; class Dinophyceae; order Suessiales; family Symbiodiniaceae; genus Symbiodinium; species Symbiodinium sp. CCMP2592. Next base: position 17,746 of record CAJNDT010001362.1, on the reverse strand, counting down.
CGTGAAAACAGGGGCTAGGGATTTCACACATCTGCTGGCAAAATCTGGCGGAAGTGACCTGTGGTCCAGCAAAACACCTGTAAATACCGCATGAAAACAAGGGCTAGGGATTTCACACATCCGCTGGCAAAATCTGGCGGAAGTGACCTGTGGTCCAGCAAAACACCTGTAACTCAGATCCGAAAACCATAGATCGCAAGGGGTGTCACCCTAAGGGTTTTTGTAATAAATATGTTTCAAAAACACGAATCGCAAGGGTGTCCCCCTAACTAAGGTGTGTAAGAACTCCATTTCTAGCATCACAGATCGCAAATGGTGTCCCCCTAAAGGTTTTTTTCAACAAATAGGTTCCAATCAAATCGCCAGGGTTGTCTCCGGGGGGGCTGGGGGCCTCCCTCGGGGCCTGGGCTGGGGTTGGGCTGGGTCGGATCTGGCTGAGGGGCGTGAGGCAGGTTTTTTTTGGGGAGGGGCTGGGGCTGAGGGGCGGGCTGGGGCTGGGGCTGGTGGGCCGGGCTGGGGCAGGGGCCAGGATTTGAATTTTTTAAATTCTTTAAATTCTTTAAAAATTAATTCCGGAGTGGGCCGGGGCTGGGGCTGGGGCCCCGGGATTTAATTTTTTAAAATTCTTTAAATTCTTTAAAAATTAATTCCGGAGTGGGCCGGGGCAGGGGCTGGGGCCCGGGATTTAAATTTTTTTAATTCTTGAAATTCTTTAAATTCTTTAAAAATTAATTCCGGAGTGGGCCGGGGCTGGGGCTGGGGCCCGGGATTTAAATTTTATAAAATTCTTGAAATCTTTAAATCTTTAAAAATTAAATTCCGGAGTGCCGTGTCTGGTCTGGGGCCCGGAATTTATTTTTTAAAAAATCTTTAAATTCTTTAAATTCTTAAAACATGTAATTTCCGAGTGGGCCGGGGCTGGGGCTGGTGCCCCGGGATTTAAAATTTTTTAAATTCTTTAAATTCTTAAATGCTTAAATTATTTCCGCCGATTTTAATTTTAAAGATTTTCAAATAATTTCTTTTTTAATTTTTTAATCCTTTAAATTTGATTCCGGCCGATTTAATTTTTAAAGAATTTGGACTTTAAAATTTATTTCGTGCTGGGTTTTTTGGGGGTGTTCCTTGGCTGGGCTGGGGCCCGGAGTTTAAATTTTTTTAAATTCTTTAATGTCTTACTAAATTCTTTACAAAATTTAACATGCCGGCGATTTATTTTTTAAAGATTTTTTTATTTTTCGTTTTTTAAATTCTTTAAATTCTTTAAAATTTAATTCCGGCCGATTTAATTTTTAAAGAATTTAAAAGAATTTTTCTTTTTTAATTTTTTTAAATTCTTTAAAATTTAATTCCGGCCGATTTAATTTTTAAAGAATTTAAGGAATTTAAAAAAAATTATTTCGTGCTGGGTTGGGGTGGGCCGGGGCTGGGGCTGGGGCCCGGGATTTAAATTTTTTAAATTCTTTAAATTCTTTAAAATTTAATTCCGTCCGATTTAATTTTTAAAGAATTTAAAGAATTTTTCTTTTTTGAATTTTTTAAATTCTTTAAAATTTAATTCCGGCCGATTTAATTTTTAAAGATTTTTTTGTTTTTAAATTTTCTAAATTCTTTAAAATTTAATTCCGGCCGTTTTAATTTTTAAAGATTTTTTAGCTTGTAAATTTTTTAAATTCTTTAAAATTTAATTCCGGCCGATTTAACTTTTAAAGAATTTAAGGAATTTAAAAAATTTATTTCGTGCTGGGTTGGGGTGGGCCGGGGCTGGGGCTTGGGATTTAAATTTTTTAAATTCTTTAAAATTTAATTCCGGCCGATTTAATTTTTAAAGAATTTAAAGAATTTTTCTTTTTTAAATTTTTTAAATTCTTTAAAATTTAATTCCGGCCGATTTAATTTTTAAAGAATTTAAGGAATTTAAAAAATTTATTTCGTGCTGGGTTGGGGTGGGCCGGGGCTGGCGCTGGGGCCCGGGATTTAAATTTTTTAACTTCTTTAAATTCTTTAAATTCTTTAAAATTTAATTCCGGCCGATTTAATGTTTAAAGAATTTAAAGAATTTTTCTTTTTTAAATTTTTTAAATTCTTTAAAATTTAATTCCGGCCGATTTATTTTTTAAAGAATTTAATTTAAAAAAATTATTTCGTGCTGGGTTGGGGTGGGCCGGGGCTGGGGCTGGGGCCCGGGATTTAAATTTTTTAACTTCTTTAAATTCTTTAAATTCTTTAAAATTTAATTCCGGCCGATTTAATTTTTAAAGAATTCAAAGAATTTTTCTTTTTTAAATTTTTTAAATTCTTTAAAATTTAATCCGGCCGATTTAATTTTCAAAGAATTTAAGGAATTTAAAAAATTTATTTCGTGCTGGGTTGGGGTGGGCCGGGGCTGGGGCTGGGACCCGGGATTTAAATTTTTTAAATTCTTTAAATTCTTTAAATTCTTTAAAATTTAATTCCGGCCGATTTAATTTTTAAAGAATTTAAAGATTTTTTCTTTTTTAAATTTTTTAAATTCTTTAAAATTTAATTCCGGCCGATTTAATTTTTAAAGATTTTTTCGTTTTTTAAATTTTCTGAATTCTTTAAAATTTTTTTCCGGCCGATTTAATTTTTAAAGAAGTTTTCGTTTTTAAATTTTTTAAATTCTTTAAAATTTAATTCCGGCCGATTTAATTTTTCAAGAATTTAAGGAATTTAAAAAATTTATTTCGTGCTGGGTTGGGGTGGGCCGGGGCTGGCGCTGGGGCCCGGGATTTAAATTTTTTAACTTCTTTAAATTCTTTAAATTCTTTAAAATTTAATTCCGGCCGATTTAATTTTTAGAGAATTTAAAGAATTTTTCTTTTTTAAATTTTTTAAATTCTTTAAAATTTAATTCCGGCCGATTTAATTTTTCAAGAATTTAAGGAATTTAAAAAATTTATTTCGTGCTGGGTTGGGGTGGGCCGGGGCTGGCGCTGGGGCCCGGGATTTAAATTTTTTAACTTCTTTAAATTCTTTAAATTCTTTAAAATTTAATTCCGGCCGATTTAATTTTTAAAGAATTTAAAGATTTTTTCTTTTTTAAATTTTTTAAACTCTTTGAAATTTAATTCCGGCCGATTTAATTTTTAAAGATTTTTTCGTTTTTAAATTTTTTAAATTCTTTAAAATTTAATTCCGGCCGATTTAATTTTTAAAGAATTTTTCGTTTTTAAATGTTTTCAATTCTTTAAAATTTAATTCCGGCCGATTTAATTTTTAAAGAATTTAAGGAATTTAAAAAAAAATATTTCGTGCTGGGTTGGGGTGGGCCGGGGCTGGGGCTGGGGCCCGGGATTTAATTGATACACAGAGCAGAGGCCCGCGCCAAATAGACCCTAAAAGTCCTACGTACATAGGTATATATGTTTATATTTATGTATGTGTACATACATACATGCATGTATACATCCGTACCTATAAGTATCTATGCACATTCACTTATGAATGCACATACGAAGACAGATCTCACACACATTGAGACACGCACACACACACACACATGCATGTGTGATAACACACACATGTATGTGTGTGTGTGCATACATATGTATGTATATATGTGCATCCACACATACATACTTACGTACATACATACACACATACCTGCATACCTACATACCTACATACATACATACATACATACAAGTTGCAAGCAAACTAAACATAAGGAGTGCTGGCACTTCAGGATAACTGGCAAAGTGAGCAAAGGAGTTTGAAGCCTTCCCGGACCTCTAGAGTAAGACTAAGCAAACCCAATACCCATACCCGGTATTATACCCCAAGTGCAAAATCCATGAACCCCTGAACATCCGAGGCAACGAGATGAGAAAGGAAATGGCAGCCATCGTGAACTTGACGGTGGACCTGCCGCAGGATGATGACTTGAAGGCTACGCTCGAAGACGGGCTGCAAGATCTGAAGAATCTGGCCCTGGAGTCACTCTGCTATCTGAATGGTACATGGTCTTACTTTGCTCTGGGGCATGATGTAACATTGTGAGAGGTGAGGCCGTGGTCATTTAAGGTTCAAGAAGGCGCGCACGTTTGAGCAGATGCAGCCGATCTGCGAAAAGATTCATGAGAAGGCCGTGGCATAATTTTGCTGGGCCTGGACTTGCAGGTGATATGGCATTGACTTTTGCACCATGCTACCATCAATGCTACTCTGTGGAGCCTTACAAGTAGTATATGGGACCACGACGCCTAATGCATTGTAGCCACATACGCTCAAATACTGAAAATGTATATTTACATCAACTTCCGCTTCGTCAGGTGGCCTCCTTGAAGATCGTCAAAGGCAAGGCCAAGGGCCTGATCGCGGAGCTGAAGAAGGACGCATGAGGTGCTGGGTCTCGCAGTGTAGTGCTACTGCTAAGTCCCGAGCCCAAGGTTTTCATGACATGTGCAAGTAGATGCTTATGTGTGCTTGGCTGTGAATATCGGTCCTTTCAAACAGTCTTAGACGGTGATTGTTCTGTATTGCACGCAGGTCCTCGGTGCCTGGAGATAATCTGTGAGGTACATGGGCCCCCCGGTGTGCAATTGCAGTCAAGACTCCTGAAGCCTTGTGCTGTGGATCGAGATATGTACTAAGGCTTCAAAGTGATCCAGTCTGGAGTCTTTTGAAGGTCGAGCACCACTGAGCCGCTGGGTTTGGGGGCTTTTGAAGCACTGTCTGATCGGAACCTCATCATCCTTAGGGCATCAGCCAGTGTCTAGATAAAGAGCTGTGGCAGGGTGTTGGGTACATTTTATTCTGGGAATCTAGCAGGAAATGTACTGTAGCCTGTGGCTGATCAACTCAGTTCGCCAAAGATGCTATAGTTGTGCTGGTTATGCCATGGAGGATGGGGATGATCTTGATGGCGAGTGCTCTCAAGAGTGCAGCTGATCACCCAGGTCTTTATGGCTAGAGAAACAGTTTACGAGCCTGTACTGCACCGGGCTGGGAATGTAAGTCTCTGTCGACCTGGGTTGCACTTTACTGTCTGTGCACTGGGCATAGCCCTGTCCGTTTCAGGCATTGGCCTGGCACATGCAGCAAGAAGCCTATCCTGCACTAACCCCATGAAACTTCAAAGCCTTAGCCTCAACCCGGCCACAAGCGAAGCAATGTTTGCTTGAGCCTATTGTGCCAAACCAAAACCAATCCCACAGCTTCAACAATATCTGTATTAATATTCCGGGCACATTACCCACAATGCCATGATTCACACGCTACCAAGATGACCTCTCATAGAGGTTTCAGAAATTGCTTTCGGTAACAAACACTAGAAGTTACGGCAAGGTGTTGTAGCTGGATTCCTATACCTGCCATCTGTACTCTGAGATTTTGAACATGGGCCATCGGCCATGCCGCTGGACGGGGACTTGTGCTGGTGAGTGCTCGGCTTGTTCTTTTCGGGGATAGTCTGGCCACGCGATTTGGGTGGCCGAAATCATCTTCTGATAGAGCTTCTGACATGAAGCTATCGATCAATCGTTGCTGCTTACTGTGGCGCTGGACGTAGAAAGAGCTGTCTGTGACGACGCAGAGAAATGTGCAGAGCTGGTGTGTGCAACTTTCACAATACATGTCTTTGCCTAGGTAGCACTGATATGTCTGATATGTCTATGATTTAGGAATGACTAGTGTCTCATCATCCCACGCAGGTGTTGCAACTGCCTCTTCCTCGTCGGTGATTGCGGGCGCCACCAGAGAAGAGCTGGATAGAAAGATTCCTGGGCTTGTCGGTAGGTTTTTTGGGATTACCGGGACCTTGTGACCTAATGTGCAGACACTTGGTTTGGGACATGCCAGGTGTTTGGGGTTGAAGGTGTTTTACAAGGCCAAAAGGCATGTTGCTACGGTCTGTGCTAGTATCGAAGGATCATACAGTCGGTGTGTGATGGCTACGCCACCATCTCTCTGGGATGTGAGCTCGGCACCTTGATGCAAAGTCTATGTATGATGGGAAAGTTTAAAGCACTTGATCCTACTGCAAATGTTCTTCCTGATGTAAAGACTCAGTATACTCAGATGTCCCTGGTTCAGTCTTTGTGTCACAGTACAGCGACAGTGGCCAAGTTTATGGTTATTAGGTATTAGGGACCCGAACTCCAAACCCCTATTCCGCAAACAAGAAAACCCCAGACCCTGAAGCCCTCAACCCGGGCTATGCTCTGTGGCAACCTTCTTCCCAGTAGCTCATATGCAAATAGAAACCTATATTAACACAGTTGTGGAAGCCCCGAACTCCAACTCCCTCGAATCTGACTCCAAGCTAGATGCCAATGAAATAGCCAGATAATACAATTTACTGCTGAGTATAACCTTGTCCCAAATTGTGTAGCAAAAAATTTACACAGCTGGTCCTGACACCAAAACCCTAAACCCTTGAGCCTGAAGCCTACAGGCTATGGAAGTCTGGCGGATCCCCAAAAGACACGAGGTCATAAAAAAAAAAAGAAGCCTACAGGCATTAACCTAGCGATGCATGCCAAACATCCGACCCTCACCTTGACCTTAGGCCTAACACATCACATACACATCCTGTGCACAACCTGTTGCTGCAGCTGCTGCTGTGCCGGTACCAAAGAATTGTGGACTTTGAACCCTTAGGCTCTAGCGACTCCTGAAACTCTTCGAATAGTTAGCTTCAGAAGGACGATCTTGAACAACATCGACACCCCTTTAAGGTAGCATCTACGACTCTGACGTGTTGGCCGGCAGCAGCTCCAGGGCTCTTCGTGAAGATGAGCTGCGCAAGCGTGCTGCCCGGACTGGTTGTGCCTTAGATGCGGCGATAACATGGCTTCAAATTCCGCAAATTGCGGAGATTTGTGACGTTACGCTCGATGAGCAGCCTACTGTCCTGAAGGAGTTCCCGGTCATGCTACCAAGTGCTTTTGCTGCTTGCTGAAAGAAGGATTTTTGGAACCTAGTTAGGCTTGGTTCCCCTACAACCAGTCAGTGTATTACATCCGAGGCAAGAAGTATGATTCAACAAGGCTATGCGGACTTCTTGGGGCCATTGGGCACTGAAGAGCTCGGGCTATACTGGGACAACTTTTTGTACGACCACAAGTCGTGCCGGCTGTCGCGATACACAAAAGAACGACTTCTTCGGACAGTCCCGATAGTTCTATATGGTGATGAAGGTACCAGTGGCCAGAACTCTTTTATGCTTGGGACCTGGAGCCTCTGCTCATCTTAATTATGCATATTATGCGGTCGTGCCTAGGTTAAAGATGCTATTTTTGGTTCCTGGTGTTCTTTGAGTAGGTGAACCTTTGTAGCATGTCCCACATCGCAGGATGCCAGACCTGTCTCCGGCACGCACCAACTCAAAGGCATCTCGGTACCCGATGTTTTGTATGCCGGTGACCTCCTATGCTTTTGAATACTCTGCTGAAACTGGCAGCAAAGTCAATGTGAGTCTGCAATCTGTTCTTGCTGCCGTTGTTGAAGACATCAACGTACTTTCAGAATTTGGCTTGAAGACCGAGAGGCATGGCGCTTCTCGGCTGCATCTTGTACATGTGGCTGTCCTTAGCTGGGCTTTGCTTTCAATCAGCACATGCTCCAATCTCAGGTCGTCTTCTTTGCCTTTGTGTGCCTGAAGGGTGACATCAAGTTTATGACCCAAAGCTTGAACCTCACCAGGCATCCAGGGTGTGAGGAGGTATCTTTGATGGCTTGAGTAGCAGTTCTATACATGTTCTCGGTCGACTTGTATGTTAATTTCCTTAGAACCGAACAGTTCTGCCTAATGCTAGCTAATGAAATGATGTTCCAGGTATGTTGGCGATGTGCTGCGACGAGAGGAAGCTCAAACATTGATTGCGTTTACACGGACATTTCTGAGACTGCGGCATGGAGGTCTGTGCCAGTTGAGGAACCCTGGGAAAGGGAACCCGTCATTGCCTCGATTTGGGGATGGGACCTATCTCTGATAGGAATCGATTTACTTCATGTCCTGCATCTTGGAATTTTTCGGGATCTATGTGGCAGTGCCATAAAGGTATTGGTGAGCAAGCGTGGATACTTCCGTGGAGCCACAATTCCGAAAAGGCTCCAGGAGTTCACTCGGCAACTGAAGTTTTATGCAAAAGCTGAGAAACTGCAGCTTTACCTCAGGAATGTGAAGAAAGCAACAGTGGATTGGCGCTCTGACAAGTGCCCGGAACTACGATGCAAGGCAGCCGATTGTGGCACAATCCTCAAGTTTCTTGCATGGAAAACACAGCTGGAAGAGCCCCCGGCCTACAAAGGTATGGTGGCATGTATTTGGGCTGCCGACCGGTTTGTACGCATACTCTTTTCGGCTGGCATGTACCTGACTCCGGCTGAACGAGAATCGGCGTATGCGTGTGGTGACTTGTACTTGCATCTCTACATGTCCCTTGCGTGTGAAGCCGTGGACGCAGGCACTCTTCTTTGGAAAGTTCGACCCAAATATCATTATTGTTGGCATGTGGTCAATGACCTTCTATCGAAAGGTCGCAATCCATCCAAGGATGGGACATGGATGGATGAAGATGTTATGCGCCATACCTTCCACATGCGTCGTAAGATGTGTGCCAGAACATCCACTCTCAACGTGCTGAAACGCTTCCTGGTTGTTGCCAAGACGGCAATGGACAAGCACTTGGGATTAAGCCTGAAAAAGACCAAGTCTCGATGGGGTCCTCTGATGTCATCAGCGAGCCGCTGCTGCTGTCGATGCTTCTGATGCTGCTACTACTGCGATTGCTGCTGCTACCACTGCTGCTGTTCTTGGTACTGCTACTGCTACTCTTACTGCCGCCTCTACTGCTACATGCCAGTGCTATTGCCACTGCTACTGCTCCTGCAGTTTTTGCTAATGCTACTGCTAATGCTATTCTGACTGCTACTTCTATACTGCCACTCCTACTGCTGCTGCTGTGACAGCTGCTACTGCTGCCAGTCCTAGCAGTCTTCGTCTTACTATTATTACTACGACAACTACCACTACCGCTATACCATTATGCCATTATACCACTGTACCATGATACCACTATACCACTACCACTAGCACCACCACCACCACCATCACCAAAACCAGCAGTGCAACACCACCACCACCACCACCACCACCACCACCACCTTTGCAACCGCCACTATGTCCTGCCACCACTACCACTATAATTGCATATGGGCTACCACCACGGAAACCACCACTTCTGGGCTCCTAGTGTTGGTAGGGCCACCGCTGCTACTCATGCTGCTACTTAAATCGAAAGCCCCAACACTTACCAGGCCTGTGTACCAGGAAAACCTCAGCACCACACGAAACACCTCATAGTTAAGCCCTAGGTCTCGGTATGCAACAAAGTCTAAACCAGACAAGCATTCAAGCAGCACCAACAGTGGTCGCATCAGGTGCAGTGGCATTAACAAAATCAACCATGCATTAACTGTGCGGCAGTAGCAGTGGCAATAGGAGGAAGTGATTCGTAGGAATAGGAGTAAGACTTGGAGTGGGAGTCGGAGTAGTTGCAAGGGTAGATGCAGCACTGAAGGGCAATTAGGACCTTAGGACTAGGAGGAGTCGAAGAGTTGTCGTCGTCGAAGTCGTCGTCCTCCTATTATTGAGAGCTGCAATGGTAGTTGCATGTGTGTGTGTGTGTGTGTGTGTTTGCGTGTACGTATGCGCGCTCTTGTTCCTAATGCGCGCGTGAGCGCGCATGAGCGCGCGCAGGCCACATATATGTGAGAAAAGCTCTAGCCTGTGCATGCTGAAATGAGCGCGCTCTGCTTCCGTGAGCGCGCGGCGAGCGCGCAACCATCAAACGACGCTGTATATCTGTACATATATGTGTATTATATATATATATATATATATATATTTATACATGCATGTGTGTGCTCGTTGGAACCGGCCCCTTTAACAATATACATTAATGTATATTATGTATACCATAGTCACGTTCGAACTTGCAGTCATACTGCAAAGCTTGTGTGTCGGGCCAAACCATCTTGGAGATTGAACCTAGGCCGGGGTAATAGGTAAATACTCGATGTGAGTTAAAGCAGCAGTATTCAGCAGTTTTTATCAGAAAACCCAATCCGGGCCTTCGGCTCTTAACCCTATCAACCCTAAAATTAGGAGACCCTATATCTCCTAAGCAATCAACACCGACACCAGCCCCCCAAAAATAAAAGCTCTTGAATTATGTTGCTGGGGTCGGATCGGTGCCTACTGCATGATTGATTGCAATTAAACGATCAAGCACCAATTGTAACAAGTCTCCAGACTTAAGCTGCTTCGTCATGCTATCGAACACAATAAACCCATCGAAATTGAAATGTTATGTTTGTGACCAATGCCTTGACACGAAAATCCTGAAGCCAACTGGCCTTCGCCCTGGACAAAGTCTTGAACAATCAACGAAAGCTGAGCTTTTCAATCCGGTATATATATACTGACTGACGCATGGAAGGCATTGAACACTTTTCGATGGGAACATGGACGTACATCCTAAGCCCAGAGAAAATATATGGAAACCAAGTACGGTTGCAACACTCAAAGGGATCTCAGAGGTTGTGCCAATGTCCTACTGGGTGCCCTGATGTTGCCCACTGTGTGCAAAGCAGCAGCTCATGCTACTGCTTGTTTCGGATGTACCATGCTGTTGGAATTCCTCTGCTTGTCAAACGAAAAAAACATAGAATCCAAAGATTCATAACGAACTTAGTGACAAAACCTACTTATTTAACAAACTGTGCTTAGGCAAGAATCCGTTTGTAAGGCCTGGAACCGTTTAAGTATGTTATGGTCCACCAGGACCGCACCGCACCGCACCGCACCGCACCGCACCGCACCGCACCGCACCGCACCGCCACGCCACGCCACGCCACGCCACGCCACGCCACGCCACGCCACGCCACGCCACGCCACGCCACGCCACGCCACTGCACGCCACGCCACTGCACGCCACGCCACTGCACGCCACGCCACTGCACGCCACGCCACTGCACGCCACGCCACGCCACGCCACGCCACGCCACGCCACGCCACGCCACGCCACGCCACGCCGCGCCGCGCCACGCCACGCCACGCCACGCCACGCACGCACGCACGCACGCACGCACGCTAACATGTAGCACATAGAACTTCATAGAACCATGTTACACACATCATACCGGGCGAGAGCTGTGCCGAAACTGCGTACTTGCTGTGATGTGCAGCCAGGGTCTACAGAATGTTCAACAACGAGGAAAATGCAGCCCTGATTGTGGTAGCTCGATGCGCACCATGCCTCCGTTTAGAATAAGCCGGATGTATACATGCGTGTTTTCGTGGGCTGCGGTGTTCAGTCGGCGGCTACACAATGACAGAGCTCCCCTAGCTTCCAGAAAGGAAAGTCCTTTACCTCATCCTCGACAAAAAAGAAACCAAGAGCTTCGTCCAAGTTCATGTGAAAGGAGAGAGCTCCATGATCAAAAACCGACAAGCTTTGCAACAACCATCGAGAAAGAAGAGAGCTCCGTTTGCCCCTCAGTCGGCAAGAAGAGGTCTCATTTCTGTCTCGGTAAAGGAAAGATCGAGATCCTGACTATCCCGTTCAAATTTTCAGCATACGTTCAAGACAGGGTGGAGCGCCCCCCCAAGCTCAAAAATGTACATCTGGTCTGCTCCCCAGCCTTCAAAATCAAAAGGTAAGTTCCCCCACCTCATGTTCCAAAGCCAGACAAGATCTCACTGCAACCTACTTGTAAGAGAGTTGCTGTCTACAAGAACTCTTTGACCTCCTGGTAAGTCTCGGTCTCCTTTCAAGAGAGAACTGAAGGGAGCAGGCTCCTAGTAAAAGAAGACAAAGCCCTTCCAGTCTTAAACAGACGAACATAGAGCTCCTCAACCTCGTCATGGGCAAAATCTTCTCTATATGCGTAAGGGAAAAAATCTGCCGGAAGGTCTTCTACCGCAGCATCTCAAAGAAAAAGAGAGCCCAATCCAACTTCACGAAACAGAAAAGAGCTCCGGCTGCCTTTTAGTCGACAATAAGAGAGAAGAGTTCCTTGACGTCCCATATTCCTTCCTTCAAGACATAGAAGAAAGTTAACTCCAAAAGTGAGCACAGAGCTCCCTTGACCTTTGTAAGAAGAGTCCGGTCGTCCTCTCAACCTCCAACAAGAAATGAGCAGCCCTCTACCTCGTCCTCTGGAACAAGAAAAGAGCCCAGCTACTCTTTTCAACAGAAGATTTCTCTAGAAGAGACTTCCTAAACCTCTTGCTAAGTTTTCATTTTAACCAGAGCTCCCCCAGCCTACAAAAAAGCAGAAGGGAGCTTCCTCCAAGCTCATGAGAAAGAAGAGAGCTCCATCTCACAAAAGCAGAATTGCCGGATGGATCCCCGTCGAAGAGTGAGATCTGAGATGAGGACACGTGCAGTTTCTCGCAAACTGCCCTGATTTTGGAGTCTCGCAAGCTCGATGCCGAGTCGCCTCTGGGAAGAAGAGCTAGCGACTCGGATCCGTGTACCTCTTGTTTGAGCGCTTCAGAACATATTTGTCCATTTCTGCAAGGGCTTGGAATTCCTCGACCCCTTTCTGACAAAAAATCTGTATCGGGAATTGGGAATTCTGGTGGGACCTTTGAACTTGTTTGCCAGGCTTCGTATGAAGATCGACAGGTTCCTATCCGTGTTTGTTTGTGCGCCGGGGTGTCTTGCCTTTTGCTCAGTGCCTACTACGATATCGTTGCTCGACCCGAACACCATGATCTACTGATACAGCTTGAGGAGCCTCGAAAGAGTAGACGCCCGATCCAATCTTGTGCTCCATAATCCCCCAAACCCCCGAGCTAAGCGCAAAGCACCCTAGAGTCCTAAAGAGCCGAAAGATCCTAAGCCCTTCAAACCATAAGACATAAACAGCCTAAATACAAAAAGCTCCTAAGACCCGAAACCCTAAAAACCCTGAGCCCCAAAAGCCCTATCAATCCCAGGAAAGGATTCCTTACCGCGATACGGTTGGTTCTACGGGTGGACGAAGATGGACTCATGTCCACAGCACTTCCCTGTACGTTATTCGTATGAACAAAGGAACTCATTCCCGGAGCATTGACCAACCATTGGGTGACTGCTCTCATGCTTATGTGCGGGAAGCGCATGTCTCTACCGACATGCAATGCGGTTGCATCTTCTATGCTGTGTGCTAGTTTTTTGTTGTGTGACCTGAGCCTGAACATCTCAGGCTGATGACTCGAACAGTGATGTTGCTCCTTCTGGCGACAGCTAGATCTGTGTACTGGCTGCTGGAGCAGCCCCGGTCATCCCGGCTTCCTTTGCATCCAGACTGAACTTACCTGGTCCAGAAGATGAAAGCTGAGGCCTCCTGTATCGGAGCCGATCTTTGCCACAGTCCCAGACAGTCACGTCTCATGTGTTCCCAGGCAATACTTGTAGCTCTTGTGTCGAGGTTCGATTATGTCTCCTACCACATGTAATATCGAACTCAGTCTGACTCCTCCTGCCCAAAGGATGTGTTTTACTCCTGGTGTTTTCCTTCAACACACAATACCTCCTGACTTAGACAGCAAGGATTTGTGCTTCCTGGGTTCAGGCTTTGCTGCTTTAAGGTGGTCAAGCTACTTGTCTTCAGGCTCCGCTGCGTAGAGATTATAAAGCCAGAACATCCCATGCATTTTGGAGCTGCCTTCAGTGGGGGCTGTTGAGGTTCGGGATTTATTGCTCACACCCAGGTCTGCAGAAGTCTCCGGTGTCGCTAGATGATTTGCTCTGGTGTTGACTGCCCCAAAGACCTCTAGTATTATCCTGAAACACCAACCGAAGCCCTCAGCCGTGAAGATACAAACCCTCAAGTACTTTCCCCAAAACTCTTTCCTAAAATACAGTGCGCCTGGCAAACCCTTAATCCAGACAACATCCTGGCCCAAAACACCAAAGTCCGAAACGCCATCGGCAAGACCTTGAGCTCCAAGCCACAATGACCCTCAAACGCTGTGCCCAGAAACCACAAGACACTTAAGGAGTAGGATTGTTCTGATTGAACAGCCGTAAGCAGCTGCTAGTCTGGAGTTCTCCGAAAGTGATGAACTCCATGGTGTATTGTGTGTTTCCTAAATTTGTACATCTAGTCTTCAAACCCAGCAAAGTAAATCCCTTAAACGTCACCGATGCCCAGCTGGATGGGAACACGGGACCACTTTGCCCCGAAGGCGAGCTTGGCTTTGTCCATAGCGCAGGGACCTGAGAAGATGCACGTGTTAGTTGGCTTTGTTCTAGGGAGCTACACTAGTTTAATCTCGACGCGCTCTGCGTAGCCCTCAGGCCATGGACAAAGAGATTGTACCAAAAACTCACGCAGAAGAGACGCAAAGCTCTGCATCTTGCTTCTCTGGGGATGGTAATTCGGATCAAGAATACCTTTGGTGAGGAAAAGATGTGGCTTAGCCGCGTCAGGTCGACTTGCTTTCATTGAGTCTCTGGCAGCTGATCAGCAGCAGCATACGTTGGCTTCCCGCTGCTTTCCTCCAATCAGACTGTCGGCTCAGGTACGGGTCCAACAAGCTGAAGGCCAGTCAAGTTTGTCCACGTGGCCGTGCCAAGAAGATCTTCGGAGAGCACAGTGCGCACAAGGAGCATGCGCGCAGGGCTTGTAAGTTCGTCGGTCGTACTAAATTGACTGGATCCATAGATATCTCTGCAGAATGCACGCACGCAGGAGAGCCGCAAGATGCATCTTCAGGCAGCGCTGGCACATGCTGCACGGGAAGCTTATGCAACCATGCAGGCTTTGCATTCACCTTTGCTCTGACTGCGCCAAGCCGATCGAAGCTTGCCTGGCAGGATGCTCGCCCGTGCCACGATTGGTCTGGAGCAGACCTGGCTGAGCTTAAGCAGTTTCTCTTGGACAGAGTGAAGGATGGGTCGTTCAAGCCGAAATTCAACAAGGGGCTCGACGACGAGTGCTAGCCTACTTGTTCGAGCAAGGTGATCCTACGTAGCAGCCTGAGTCCTGACATGGAAACAGACGCCAAGTATTCCGTACTAAAAGAAACGGCCCCACTAGAACCAACAGATGCATTCTGGGCTTTCCCTCGACCGATCTTACAGGAAAGGGCACATCGGGACGGGACTTAGGCTCCGGCTGCGGGGGTTGCTTTGCTTTCTGGACAAAGTCGTGATGTCGTGCAGAACATGCAAGAAGCCGTCAGCATGAAGTAGCGTCTGTTTGTTCCCGTGAAGTGTTTCTTCGACTTAGCAATACTCTCCCGGACTTATTGAACACGTAGCCGTTTGTGCTTGAAGGACACAGTGGCAGTGCTGCCTCCCAGGTAGGGCAATGCCGGCAGACAGAAGGGTAGTTGAGGAGGCCATCGTCAAGGCCAAAAGTCGCGAGGCGAAAGTTAGGAGGACCACGGATGATGGATGTTGCAAAGCCACAACAGCCCCTGCTTCAGCCTTACCATGGTTCCACATGTGTAGATCTACAGACGGCTTCAATCCCACTGTAAAGATCCGTACATGTCGCAAGGTGCGGCAAAGGAAAACGTTGGGCCCGTGAAGCTGTGTTCAACCCCGTGTTCAAGCTCCGATCCCTATCCGGCCCAGGTCCAAGCCCGGACTCCCAGGAGACCCAGGACTGGCAGCCACCCGAGCAGGCTGGCCTTCATCTGCTTCCGCCTGTTTCAGCAAAGCCTGCGGCAAGCCTGGACATGTGCAAGAATCAACCCTGAACCCCTAAGTAAAACCGCTGCTCGGCAGGCTGACAAGATGGGTGGGAAAGAACCCAGCAAGCTGCAAGCAGGGCAGATTGTGCGGGAGGGCCTAGCACGAAGTCCCGCAACAGGAGGCCCAGCAGCCCCCAATACCTAGCAGCCAGCATCGAAGCCCCAGGAACCCCCACACAAAGCCTTGATGGAAGCTTCCAAAGACGCTTTGTTGAAAGAAGCTAGAAGCGATGCCACGCAAGCAACCCAGAACAGTGACGAGACCCTTGAAAAGAAAGAAGATGAAGAGAACGGAAACTGGCAGAAATGGCCAGAAGCTTGGTCTGGTCATGGGGCCGCTCAGGTTGCAACCATTGGTTTTGGGGTGCCGGATGGTGTGGCCGTGATTGGAACCAACAAGCATTCTCCCAGGAAGACCTCCACTGGCGGCATCAGTCAGACAGCTTCCAGTCTAGCTCTTATGATGCTAGGTCCCGCTTTGGCAGACACTGGTTTTCAGGGTTCTCTAGGTATGCCGATTTACAAGAGATCGAGTAGTAAGGCCCACGTCTCAAAGTCTCAACCAAAGACCCCGCTACCGCAATGCGAATCATCTGTGATGTGCCTCGGAGAAGGAGCCCCGCAGCCCCGCGCAGACCTAGCATCATCAACACCCGTTCACCTTCAAGAGCAACAGCTAGCTAGCTAGCTAGCTAGCTACAGGGCGTTTATACGTCCTGGTTCGCTTCGGTTGGAATCCCCTCTGTGGACTGGGGCATTTCCGAAGGACAGCCACACTGTCTCCATGCATTGGCTGCTTTGAGCCAGTACCTGGAAGATGTTGACAGTACATTGTTCGGTTGCCTTTTGCCAGGTGTTCCGCCAGGTGTCAAACGAGACATCCCGGCATCAGGCTGTTTTGCCGCATCTGACACGGAGTCGGTGGATGAAGTGCTTCAGGTTTGCACGGTGCGGAGGCGGGCCCATTACTGCTAGAGCAGCTCGTCCAATCCGAGGTGGATTCGGGATGGCTACAGACGGTCAACTCCATTGAGGAGGCCGCAGGCCTCTGGCCGCAAGTGGCGGTAGGGAAGCCGAGTATCGTCCATTCCGAGGGGCGTAGCCCGAGACTCGTGGTTGACAGCTTCGTATGCGAGACGAATTGAGCCTGCTTTATCCTCTGGGCCATTTCGGGCTACTCGTGCATTGATTGCGGCATTTTCCTTGGACGTCAAGGCAGCTCACAAGTCCATTCGGGTATAAGACCCTCGGAACGGGGATTGCCGGGCATCCGTGTGGGCAACCAACTATGTTTACAAGGTCTGCCCCTTTGGTGCATCATTGCGCATATCGGTTTGGACGTCTGGTTGCATTCCTTGTGCGGGCGATGCACCTTTTGCTCTACATTCAACATTTCCTTGCCTGGTATGTTGACGATCTTCTTGGTTTCCAGGATGCCACAGTGGCAGAAATGTCTTTCTGCATCCTACTGTGTTTTTGCAGTGCATGCGGAGTCCCACTTTCGTGGAAGAAGCTTCAGTTTGGGGTACAGCTTCGGTGGGTTGGCTGGGATCTAGACTTCGCTAAAGTCTGCGTCTGCATTCCCCAGGATAAGCTGAACAAGTTACGTACCCTTCTACAATCAGGCTTGCGTGGCAAGCATATTGACCGTCAGGTTCTCAGCAAAATCTGTGGTTCATTACAGTGGTTGTTCAAGATATTTCCCAAAGACCGTGGTTGCGGTCGTGGTGTTTGGATTTACATAGCCCGCAGGCTACTAATTTTCAGCATCCGTCAGTGTCAGTGGAAATGAGATTTGTTGAGCAAACTGTGAAAAAATGTCATCTGAGCCAAGTTGAGCTTTTTTGAGCAAATTTGAGATTTTCAACTTGGAAATTGGCGTTTTGAGCAATTTTGAAGAATTTTGAGCAAATTTGAGAAGATTCGATCAGTTTTGAGCAAATTTGAGAAAATTTGAGATTTTCACTGATATTATTGGCAATTGACATTGCTTTGAACTGTCAATTCAGATTGCATAAATTT
>CAJNDT010001361.1:0-61801 GCA_905221615.1 Symbiodinium sp. CCMP2592 | reverse complement strand
GTTGTTTTCGGTGTTCTCCGACAAGACGACGTGCCGGAGCCCGCTTCTGCGGACGACGCAAAAGGCGGCGTCTGCTCGACGGATGTACAGACGGCAAGGGTGGAATTGGCAGCCAAAGATCTCGGTCGGGTCGCTGGTGTGTGCCTGCTCGAT
This sequence comes from Symbiodinium sp. CCMP2592, assembly GCA_905221615.1. Lineage (NCBI taxonomy): Eukaryota > Dinophyceae > Suessiales > Symbiodiniaceae > Symbiodinium > Symbiodinium sp. CCMP2592. The sequence goes on along the minus strand of CAJNDT010001361.1, from coordinate 61,648 downwards.
CTGGTCTACTCTGAGGTCGGCTACTTCTTCTTGCAGAAGGACTACAAGTTCTCGAAGAAGTGCAGTACTGTTCGACGCTCACAACATGTCGCGCAGAGCTCCAAAAACATGCGCCGAGGTCACCTAAGACAAAGCAACCGAACGCGCCGGTGACTTATTGCGGTCGAGATCATGCACCAGCTAGACATTTCCATGCAACATCGCAGGAGTCTCGGCTCTCTGGCCAGACCAAGCCGAATGCCCTTGCAAATGCCTAGGACATAACATGAACCTGGACCGAAGCCATGCAGGATCCGAAACACCGCCGCCGTCTTCTGCAGCCGGAGGCGTGGCGTTGCACGACCCACGGGATGGAATTCGAGCGACGACGCGAAACTGTCCTGCGGAAGACACAGCTTGCAACGCAACGGGGCGCGAGCCGGATATGCTTTGCTAGAAGCCGAACATATCCGGTTCGCCCCACCATTGCACTGAACTCGCAAGAACGTGGCCAGGCCACGGGCGGAGGGGAGGGAGACTGCGACGGAGGGTGGGCTTGCGAACCTTGGAGGTTTCTCCGTCGCGGCGAGGCCTCATGGGGTTCCCAGACTGGAACTGCCGAGGTAACTTTTTCGTCCGAAACAATGTCAACGCATTGTGCTTGACCCGGCGAGACGCTTTGGCCTCGAGCCAGCCTGCAAGCCGCAGTGCGACATGCCGACGGCCACGCTGTCTCCGATTGTTTTCGAGACAGCTTAGAAATCCAGAATACATGTTGCGATACTTCAACCTGCGTCACTGCCACACTGCAAACGCCGACCTTTGCTTGAACAATCAAGAAAATTCACCGGAGAGAAAATACCGTGCAAATCGCATGCCGGAGGGCCTGCGCTTTTGGGGCAGCAGAAGACGAATGCAAGTGACGATTTCTTGCACGCTTCTTCCTAAATTGTACAGCACCTTTCGACACCGTCCTTGAACATCGGAGGCAACTGCGGTTGTTTTCGGTGTTCTCCGACAAGACGACGTGCCGGAGCCCGCTTCTGCGGACGACGCAAAAGGCGGCGTCTGCTGGACGGATGTACAGACGGCCAGGGTGGAATTGGCAGCCAAAGCTCTTGCTCAAGTCGCTGACGTGTGCCTGCTCGATCTGGTCTGCTCTGAGGTCAGCTACTTCTTCTTGCAGAAGAACCACAAGTTCTCGAAGACAAGTGCAATGCCGTGATACGCTGACAACATGTCGCGCAGAGCTCCAAAAAACATGCGCCGAGGTCTACCGAACCATACCTAAAACAAAGCAACCGAACGCGCCGGTGACTTATTGCGGTCGTGATCATGCACCAGCTAGACATTTGCATGCAACATCGCAGGAGTCTCGGCTCTCTGGCCAGACAAAGCCGAATGCCCTTGCTAATGCCTAAGACATAACATGAACCTGGACCGAAGCCATACAGGATCCGAAACACCGCCGCCGTCTTCTGCAGCCGGAGGCGTGGCGTTGCACGACTGCAAAACTGTCCTGCCGAAGACACTGCTTGCAGCACAATGGGGCGCGAGCCGGATGTGCTTTGCTGGAAGCCGAACATATCCGGTTCGCCCCACCATTGTACTGAACTCGCAAGAACGTGGCCAGGCCACGGGCGGAGGGGAGGGAGACTGCGACGGAGGGTGGGCTTGCGAACCTTGGAGGTTTCTCCGTCGCGGCGAGGCCTCGTGGGGTTCCAAAAATGGAACTGCCGAGGTAACCAAAAAAAGGGGCCGCAAGATTCTGTCTGACGAGAAGATCGCGTGCCAACCCACGACACTACGTGGCCGTGCGCCTGGTCTTGGACGAAGATTGACTCCGTTGGGCGTCTCCTCCTATTCCGGAAGACGCGTGTTTTTCGAGTCGCGGTACTTCTACTGCTGGGTTTGATGCTGCACGCGGACCTCCGACGTCCGCGTGCCGCACTCAACGGCCATGTTGTCGAGGAATGTTTTCTGGACAGCTTCTCCGAGGACAGAATCCAGGAGTGGGAGACCCTCTAGTCGGTCTTGGTCCTCCCTGTTTGCCTGAGCGCGCTCCACTGCAGGGCGTTCCCGTGAGGCGCTTGCCCAATGCTGCGAGCGCATGCTAAACGCCGCACAGACCATCGGGGAGAGCTATCCTTTCCTACAAAGCAACCGAACCGAAAAGTACTGAAGTTTGCTGTCTCTTGCAGCAAGGCACTACATCGAGGAGTTCCTGCACGCTTCTTCCTAAATTGTACAGCACCTTTCAACACTGTCGCTGAACACCGGGGGCAGCTGCGGCTGTTTTCGATGTTCTCCGATAAGAGAACGTGCCGAAGCCTGGTCAGGCAAAAGACGCAAAAGACGCTGCCTGCCGGGCACATGTACAGATGGCCGCGGTGGAATTGGCAACAAAAGATCTTGCTCGTGTCGCTTACGTCTGCCTACTTGCTGTTATCTGCTCTAAGGTCAATTTCTGGTTCTAGCAAAAGAACTGCAGGTTGTCGACAAGATCCAGACCTATTTCAGGTTCCTCCGGTGTCGCCCTCAGCTCCGTCGCGTCGCGATATACTGAGCTCCACAAACATGCGCCGAGGTTTGCCGAACCGCTCATCGGTCTGAGCAGTCGGAGACCCCAGTCACATGGTGAAGTCAGCACCATGCCCCAAGTACCGATTTGGATGCGACAGTCGCAGCAGTCTCAACTCTCTGGCCAGAATAAGCCGAGTGCCCTCGCAACTGCCCAGGACGTAACATGAACCTGGACCCCAGGCCATGCAAGATCCGAAAAAACCGAACCGCCGTCTTGTACAACCATGGACGTAGCATTGCACGACCCACGCGATGGAACTGGAGCGAAGATGCAGAACTGTCCTGCCGAAGACACAGCTTGCAACGCAATGTGGCGCGAACCGGATGTGCTTTGCTAGAAGCCGAGCATATCCGGTTCGCCCCACCATTGCACTGAACTCGCAAGAATGTGGCCAGGCCACGGGCGGAGGGGAGGGAGACTGCCACGGAGGGTGGGCTTGCAAACCTTCGAGGTTTCTCCGTCGCAGCGAGGCCTCATGGGGTTCCAAAACTGGAACCGCCGAGGTAAAAAAGGCACGTTAAATCTGCGCCTCGGTCGGCCGACAAGGTGCGCCGGCCGGCTGAAGAGCTGTGAAGACCGGAGAGGTATTCGCGGTACTTCGACTGCTGCGTTTGGATTTTGCGCGGCCATCAGAAAGACTGCTGCTCTGTCTTCCGCTACAGCCAGGTCGGTATGCGTCTACGTCGATCCCGTGCATAGATTTCGCATCTGCTTGGATTCTTGGCCTGGCGGCCAGAAGCTGGCTCCGTGATCACCAAACGAAAGCTCGGAGCACGTCGACCTCGGACTGCACAAGAAAAATATTCGGCTTTTGTGCCACCGTCCGATCCGTCAACGCCGCACACTGCCGCCCGGACCGGCTTGATGCCGGCAGAAACATGCCGCGCCGTCGAGGAGATCTCGCTTGGATAACAAACGAAAAGAGAAAGACACCACCGTTCAAATCTTTTTCCAGAGCTGCCGCGATTTTGCAGCTGCAGCAAGCGAAAGCGTATGAAGAGTTAATGCGTGCTTCTTCCTTAATTGTACAGCACCTTTCGACACTGTCTTTGAACACCGGAGGCAACTGCGGCTGTTTTCGGTGTGCTCCGACAAGACGACATGCCGGAGCCTGCTTCCGCTGACGCCGCAGAAGACGGCGTCTGCTGGACAGATGTACAGACGGCCAGGGTGGAATTGGCAGCCTAAGATCTTGCCTCTGACGCTGACGTCTGCCTAAGCGATCTTATCCTGCCTCAGGTCGGCTGCTGCTTCTTAAAGAATGAACGCAAGCTGACGAAGAGGTGCAAAACTGTTCTACGCCGACATCAGGCGGGGCTCAGATGCAGAAACGTGCGCCGAGGTCCACCAAACCGCGCAGAGAGCTAAGCGGCCAGGAACCCCAGTGTGTTTTTGAAGTAATCACCATGCACCAGCCACACGTTAGAGTGCAACCATCGCAGGAGTCTCGGCTCTCTAGCCAGACCACGCCGAATGCCCTTGCAGCTGCCTATAAGACACGACATGAACCTGGGCCCAGTTCCATGCTGGATCCGAAAAAGGGCCGCTGTCTTCGGCAGCTGTGTGCGTCGCATTGCAGAAAACGCTCCATGGAACTTCAGTGTAAATGCAAAGCGGTCCTGCCGAAGACACAGCTTCCAACGCAATGGGGCGCGACGCGGATGTGCTTTGCTAAAAGCCGAGCATATCCGATTCGCCCCACCATTGCACTAAGCTCGCAAGAACGTGGCCAGGCCACGGGCGGAGGGGAGGGAGACTGCGACGGAGGGTGGGCTTGCGAACCTGGGAGGTTTCTCCGTCGCAGCGAGGCCTCGTGGGGTTCCAAGGATGGAACTGCCGAGGTAACGGGCATGCCAGATCTGTGTGCCGTCGTGCTCTTCGCTGTAGCACATACAAATATTTTCTGGACCCGATGCAACAGCCGTCGTGATACGGCTGACGAGGAGATGCCTCCAAAAACTCGGCTGCATTGGGACGCAAAAAATTTCTTCCACCTGATACAAATCCTCGCGAACCTATGTGACCGTGGGCCTGGTCCTGGACGAACCTTGATAGCTATTTGAAATGGCTAGGCTAATCGAACGCAATCAATCAACTACAAAACCAAGGCGTTGGTGCATGCTTCGTCGTACTTTGTACAGCACCGTTCGACACTGTCGCTGAGCGACGGAAACAACTGCGGCTGTTCTCGATGTTCTCCGAAAAGACGATGTGCCGGACATCCCTCGGCAGACTGCGCAGAAGACGCTGGCTACCGGACACGTGTACAGACGGCCGTGGTGAAATTGGCAGCCAGAAAGTCTTTGCCGAAAGGTTTTTTTTTCGGGTGCACAACCCACTCCTTCTTCATACGCTGAACGACTCGGAGTTTTCTAAGCGATACTAATAACTTCCTTGTGCTAAGGTTCACCGAACAGCGCCTGAATCCAGCGAACTGGCGTGGTCAGCGCCGGTTGGCAAAAATTTCCAAGAAAGTTGCACGTGTCGATTGAGCTTGCCAAATCTACGAAAGTGCTGCTCTCAGGTCGACCACTCTTGTGATGGAGAAAAGTAACACGTTCTGCATTAGGTGCTGATGCGTTTCCTGTTCTAGAACCCCAGCAAGAGATTCTCGTTCGGCTTGCAGGCACTCCTCTGGCAATTCCGGAAGTCGACTACTCCGATGACGTGCCGTGTTGCTGCATTAAGTGCCATGACCTGTTCCTACATAACAAGCAGAAACAAAACGGCGGCAGATGCTCCCTGTTATCCGAAATTTATCCGAGGTCGTTGCTCTCCGATTGCTCTTGTGATGGAGAAAGGTAACGCGTTCTGCATTAGGTGCTGATGCGTTTCCTGTTCTAGAACCCGAGCAAGAGATTCTCGTTCGGCTTGCAGGCACTCCTCTGGCAATTCCGGAAGTCGACGACTTCGATGACGTGCCGTGTTGCTGCATTAAGTGCCATGACCTGTTCCTACATAACAAGCAGAAACCAAACAGCGGCAGGTGCTCCCTGTTATCCGAAATTTATCCGAGGTCGTTGCTCTCCGATTGCTTCTGAGGAAAGACAAGAACGTGCTGTGCAGCCTCCCAACAAGCCTTTGACAGTGTTCCTCGGGAAAAAAAAAACTGCCGTCAGCAAAAATGCTACTGCGCCCGCCCTCGTGCTTTTTGTGCTGTCTCATTAACGTGACCTGCTTCTGTCCAGACGGACGCACGAGGCGATCGCAGACGTCTCGGCTCTGTAGCCAGACGAAGCCGCCTTCCGAAACGTTTTCGCTGGGAATAGTTGAGAGCCATTTTGTTCGTTGAGCTCCTGGGAAGATCCATCACTTGCTGTTTGATACCGCCTGCTATGGATTCTCGAGTATCAGACGAAGCTATTCACCGTCCCGCATCTTCGAGTGCGTCGTCCTCGAAAGCGCCGTCCGTTGAGGCCTCGCGTTGCAGACCAGAATTCTCTGCGACGAGCATGCCTGGCGGCCGTGCTGCGGTAGCAGACAAAGTGCGGCTGATGTCTCGACGACGAAAAAAAGAAGTCTTGCTGGAAGATTATCAGCTGCCGTCAGGACACCCGGATTTCCACTTCCAAATACAACTGCTTCGCACGGATGAAACGACTAGCGTAGGTCTGCGCTTTGCCAACAGAGAAGGCAAGCTCAAAGTGGTTAGTGTTCAAGCAAATGGACTTCTGGCCGCTCACAACGATCGCATGGCCTGGCATTTCGGTACCTCGCTCTGTTACTATCATCAAGTTCTTCCTGACGACATCATCGACTCAGTCAACGGAAAGACTGACATCGCGGAGATGAGACTCGAACTAAAAAGATCGACGGAGCTCTTCTTGGTTCTGAAAAGAACGGCTTCGGAGGTCGCTTACCCATGCAAGATTCACGATGCGCCCAGCCGTTGTGCAAAAAGCTAGTCAGCACTGCGCCAAACTTCTCGTTTGCGGACGATGGCTCAAAAGAATAAAAGCAGCTCGCTTTCTTTTGCATGCCATGCTTGCACCCCAACCTTTCGCATTTGCGTTTGCCAAGCACCTGCAGGCCGAAAGAAGCCGACTTCCTCGACGGGGCAAAGAAGCGTCTCTCCGACCCTGCCCCCGTTATTAGCCCCCCACACAACCCCCAACCCACCCAAGACAACCAAATCGTGCGGACGTTGTTGGCGCCCACCCCCCCTCGAAGCAAGCGGAAAAAGATGCTTTTCCAGCCTCCGAGCTTGCGTTTTCCAAGGTTCCATGAGAATACTCTTGCTGCACGCGTCGAACACGGACGTTATTAGCCCCCCACCCCACCCCGCCCCACCCCCCCCCCCCACCACGCGAACTTGCCTATTCCAGGGTTCCAAGGGGACTGCTTGCTGCACGCAACACGGACGTTATTAGCCCCCACCCCACCCCCCCGCCCCCACCCGCCGAGCTTGCCTGTTCCAAGGTTCCGCTGAGACTGCTCTTGCTGCACGCGTCAAACACGGACGTTATTAGCCCCCCACCCCACCCCGCCCCACCCCCCCGAGACCAACCGGAAGGTGCGTTTCCAGCCTCCGAGCTTGCGTTTTCCAGGGTTCCAATGAGAGTACTCTTGCTGCTCGCGTCAAACACTAGCCTCCGACCCCACCCCCCCTCCGCCCCCACCGCGTCGAACACGGACGTTATTAGCGGCCCTGCACGCAAACGCGGACGTTATTAGCCCCCCACCCCCCCCCGCCCCACCCCCCCCCCCCACCACGCGAACTTGCCTATTCCAGGGTTCCAAGGAGACTGCTTGCTGCACGCAACACGGACGTTATTAGCCCCCACCCCACCCCCCCGCCCCCACCCGCCGAGCTTGCCTGTTCCAAGGTTCCGCTGAGACTGCTCTTGCTGCACGCGTCAAACACGGACGTTATTAGCCCCCCACCCCACCCCGCCCCACCCCCCCGAGACCAACCGGAAGGTGCGTTTCCAGCCTCCGAGCTTGCGTTTTCCAGGGTTCCAATGAGAGTACTCTTGCTGCTCGCGTCAAACACTAGCCTCCGACCCCACCCCCCCTCCGCCCCCACCGCGTCGAACACGGACGTTATTAGCGGCCCTGCACGCAAACGCGGACGTTATTAGCCCCCCACCCCACCCCGCCCCACCCCCCCCCCCCACCACGCGAACTTGCCTATTCCAGGGTTCCAAGGAGACTGCTTGCTGCACGCAACACGGACGTTATTAGCCCCCACCCCCCCCCCCCGCCCCCACCCGCCGAGCTTGCCTGTTCCAAGGTTCCGCTGAGACTGCTCTTGCTGCACGCGTCAAACACGGACGTTATTAGCCCCCCACCCCACCCCGCCCCACCCCCCCGAGACCAACCGGAAGGTGCGTTTCCAGCCTCCGAGCTTGCGTTTTCCAGGGTTCCAATGAAAGTACTCTTGCTGCTCGCGTCAAACACGGACGTTATTAGCCTCCCACCCCACCCCCCCTCCGCCCCCACCCGCGGAGCTTACCTGTTCTAGGGTTCCAATGAGACTGCTCTTCTTGCACGCGTCAAACACGGACGTCATTAGCCCCCACCCCACCCCACCCCCCCACCCCCGGCCCCACCCAGGACCAACCAAAACGTGCTTTTGGGGCTTCCAAAAGTACGTTTTCGATGATTCCGCTGAGGCTGCCCTTGCTGCACGCGTCAAACGCGGAAGTTCTCGGCCGCGACCCCAACCCCCCACCCACCCCCACGTCAGCCCCCAAGCATGCTCTGAAAACGCTTCTCCGGAAACCAACGAAAACATTCTTTTCGAGACTCCAAAAGTGCATTTTCGATGGTCTGTCAGATGTTTCCTAAAACGCCTCGAAACGCACTTTTCGGCCAGCGTTTGCCAACTGGGCAACTGCAGTTTCCTATGGTTTTTACAATGGATTCGGCACTTTGGCGCGCAAAAGTCGTCTATTGAGGCTAACTTGCAAAGTGGGCTTTCCTATGGTTTTTACAATGGATTCTACACTTTTCCGTGCATGTTGAAGCCATTTCCGGAAAAGACCGAAGTGCACGTTCATATGGTTTTTACAATGGATTCGACACCCGTCTTTGCGCAAGCGACTTGGCAAATCTTTGCGCAAGCGACGCGATTTTATTTGCGTAAGTGACGGTGTTGCCCACCTCCCTCCTCAGTCCAAATTACGGGAATGCACTTTACACAGGAGGAGCTGTGCACAGCCCTGGCCAGCATGGCCAGTGGCAAGGCCCTCCCGGCATCTTTTGCGCCAGCCCGACTTTGGAAGCTGCTTCCGGACATGGTAGCCCCAGCACTTCTGCCATTCATGAACCTCGAGTCCTCAACACTGCAGGAGAACTGGCACAAAGTTCAGCTCTTTATGATCCCTAAAGTCGCAGTAGTCCGGGAACCAAAAAGCCTTGGACCCATAGCTTTGCTGCGCCCTGCAAGCAAACTCCTGGCAGCTATGATAGCAACCAGAGTGCAACCCAAAATTGCCGCTTACCTGGCTAACGTGCCTCAATGGGCCTACTTACCGGGAAGATCCACAGCAGATGCCCTAGAATCCGTGTGCTCCCATCTGCACCAAGTCAGAAGCATGCTGCAGGAGAATGCCTGCAATTTACCCCAACGCTTCCACCGCGCCGTGCCACACAAGATGATGGGAGGCATCTCCATCAGTCTAGATGTGAAGAAAGCTTTCGACAGTCTGCCTCATGACTTCCTAGAGGACGCAATGCGGGAAGCAGACTTTGCCGAGTGTGAAACGCTCTCATTCTCCATCTGCATACCCACGCCCAGCTTCAGGTGGGCACTGGCGTGGCCACAGCCTCCGTCCTCTTAGGCGCAGGGGTGAGACAGGGGTGTTCGCTATCACCCATCCTTTGGGCACTGGCCACTGGCAGAGTCTACAGATTGTACGTAGCAGCCCTGAAGGAACAGTCGCTCCCGGAAGGACTTACAAACATGTTCGCAGACGACTTCTTTAGCAGCTGGATGTACAAAAGTCCGGAAACCTTTCGCCAGGCCCTTCGTGCCATAGGAATTTTGGTGCACACTTCTAAAACATACGTGAACAAAAACACGAAACGTTCTAGAAAGGCTTGCACTGCTCTATCACTTGCTGCCATCTTTTATACCGTATTGGATCTGTAAGGCTCTGCGGCTAGCCCGGAGGCGCCAAGGTCTAGAGGGCTAACCAAGGCATAAACTCCCCCACTTCAGGGACAGATCCAACCGGTAAGGCAGCAGGCAAGTATCCCCCACCGCGGGCGGTGGAGGTGGACCTGAGCAAGGCAGGAAGGAATGGCCATTTAGCGTGCAGACTGGGACAAAGCAGTCAGCCGTGAATGCAGCGATCCTCTTTTCGCTTCGGCGTGGCTGTCCAGAGTCGGTCTCGGCGAAGCCGTCACTCCGGTGTGGGCCGAGGCAAGGCGGTGGAGGCTGATTCTCACTCTATGGCTGAAGGCTTGCAGCCGACCTCGGCTGAGGTCATCTGCCCATTGGTTGTGTGCTCCTGCAACGTGAGACACCTGTAGGTCAACGCCATGGCAGGATGACCATCAGCTGCAGGAACTGCGAGAGGGGCCAGCTGGTGGTGAAAAGCTTGATAATGCCCGCCTCGGAGGGTGTGTTATCGCTCTGCGATGGCAGGCATACCGAAAACTGCGAGAAGGCGTGGCATTCTCGGGCCGTCATGGCCAGTGCTAGCTGAGCCAGCGTCTCAAAGCAGGCGATGTATTTCTGGGCATCCTTGGTGAGAAAAGGCCATGTGCTCCTGACCTCGTCCATGGTCCAGGCTTCGGCAAACCAGGCCATGCTGTGTTTGGTGGTGATCCATCCCCCGATGCCGATTCTGTCCCCTTCGGCCATGGCGTCAGCTCTGGCTAGGCACGCGACCAGGGGCGGAAGTGATAGGCTTGTGGTCGGGATGGCCTCAATACGCGGCAGGAGCCAACGTAGGCTGTCCTGGGCAGTGTTGGTCAGCTTGATCTCAGGGCAAGTGGGATCCGAGATGCGGACCCAAGTAGGTCCCGAAGACTTAGGCTGTGGCGGGAGGTCGGCTTTGCAGTGCACTGGTCGACTGCCGACCTCGATGATCCGGGCCTTGAGGGGCAAGCTGACTCCTGGTATGAGCCTGCAGACGCTAGCCCTGGAGTCAAGGCTGTGGAGGAAGGCTGGCCACATTCGAGGGGAGATAGAGCAATTGCTGCCCGGAGGGCTGTTGAGGACGCTGTACAGAGGCGCTACATGGGCTCGAAGAACCTTGCTGATGGCTGTCGCCCACATGAGGAGGCCTATACAGGCTTCTAGGTCTTTCCTGGGCTTCTTGCGTGCCAATAAGGCCTTAAGCTGACCACAAAGCTTGGCTCGTTTGGCCTCGCAAAGCTCGACTGTTTCAAGGCGAAAATTAAAGTGCCAAGATAGACGCCGTTGGGATCCGCTTGGACCAGACTTACGCCAGGGTCGCCGGGCTGCTCTTGACACTTCAGCAAGCCTTCCCTACGATAGCCGTCTACTTTACAGAGGCAGCCGTTGACGCCTGCCAGTATCAGGGACCCTCAGCCTTGTTGGATTCCGAAGGAGATCCAGAAGCGTAGCCTTCCGCATCCAGCCTTGCCTGCCTGCCAAAAGACCCCTGCAGCATCTGCGCTGTCCTTTTTATGAACATTTCACCATGCGATCCCGGCTCAGGTCCAGCCTTCTTCAGGCCGGGTTTTCCTGCACAAGCACTGGATGCTCTCCATGCCCTGGGCCAGGTTACATGCCTTGCAGCCGCTGGAATTTACAGGACCCATTTGTGCACTTGCCTCACGTTGCCGTCTTTCTTTTGCACGACACCACGCACTCCCAGAGCATTTTCGTTCACAGCGCCTATGGGAGCTTCAGCGTCATCCTCAGCCATGGCGTCCGACCACGATGCCTTTTCAGATTGGCTGAAGACCTTGGCCCCAGAGGAGTTAGCCAAGCTCAAAGCCTTGCATTCCGCCTCGGCGCAGACGGCAGCCGACACAGCCGTACAGGATGATGCTCGGCCTTGCGATAGTTCTTCCAGCCTATCCCCACGTAGCCTTCTTGTCTACCAGAACCAGGAAGCCTTCTATCATGCCCAAGACGGATGTTATACAGGCCCTATTCCAGCTTGTTTTGGCTACGTCCCGCCTCAGGACGTGGAAGACCTTGATGATGCCGACACGGCCCAGCCTTCCCAGGCCGAAGCGGCTCAGCCTTCCCAGCCTTCTGTACCTGCACTGCAGCCGTCGCCGAAGCAGATGCAGTCACAGAGCAGCCCATTGAAGCCGACGGAGAGTACCTCCCTATGGAGGAGCCTTCTTCCTCTACAGCCTTTCACGCCACACCACAGGCAGGCCCTTATTCGATGATGGGGCAGCTCATCGACATGACATCCGTCGTCACAGCAGCCACACACCAGCAGCCTTTTCCTCTGCTTTTCTTTGATTCCGAGGCCAAGTCCAAGCCGATCAACCGCCATGAGCTCTGGCAGCTCATCAAGCGCCCTGACTTGGGGGTGGCCAGGAAATCCGGAGCCTACTTGACGGCGGACAAGTTCACGCTCAGCCCTCCGGCCAGCTTTTTCCCTTCCTTCCCCAATGCACCGCCCAGCCAGCCGGACAATTCCCCCATGCCCCACGCCAAAGCCGAATAAGAGTCTGGAAAGTAGCCGCCTATCGGAAAAGGCATAGGCCCCTATCGCATAGGGGTGTATCGGAAAAGGCATAGACCCCTATGCCCAGCGGCCTACCCACTAGGCCAGGGACCCCTATCGATAGGGGTCTATGGGGAATCGGATAGGTACCTATATAGGGGTCTATGGCTGGGGGATAGACCCCTATAAGGCGCATAGACCCCTATCGTTTTGCGATAGGGGTCTATACACCCGCTCCTCCCTTTATAAAGGAGCGAGTGCAGGAAGCAATGAATCAAACGCATACGCACAAACAGTGGCACAGCGAAACTCAAAGGAACGGCTCGTTCTGCAGTCGGTCCGTCGGTCGCTACACGAGCACGCCGGTCTGTCACTCAGTCGGTCGGTCGGTTGATCCATGCACCGAGCGCCATGCAGACAGTCGATCGGGCAGTCGGTCAGTCGGTCTGCCACTTTTTGTGATATAGGAAGAGCCGGCATCGCCAAATGAGGGGTGCTTAAGATATATGGTAAACTGGAATCGCCACATGACGGGGCGTGTTTCAGGTATGTGGCGGACCGTTGTCGCCAAATGTGGGGGCATGTTTAAGAAAGATGATGAACCGGCATCCAGTGAGGGGGCGTTTTTAAAATCTACGATCTACGACGACTTGTTATCGCCAAACGAGGGTGTGTGTTTAAGATATATGATGAGCCGTTATCGCCAGATGAAGGGGCATGGTCAACAGATATGATGAACCGGAATCACCAAGTAAGGAGGCGGCGTGTGTAAGATAAATGGCGAACCGGAATCGCCACATGAGGGGCCGCATTTAGGGGCCGTGTTTAAAATATGATGAACCGATATCATTAGCAAAACATGCGAATGTAGCGAGCGATAGTGTCCATGCGCATGCACAGACAGCTGCGCAACGAGGTCATATGTCAAATCATTCGAAGGTTTTGTTCCGCGCTTGGACAGGGCAAAGAAGTAGGGTTTGTGGAAGAACCGCTCAAGGGTCATATGTCAAATCATTCGAAGGTTTTGTTCCGCGCTTGGACAGGGCAAAGAAGTAGGGTTTGTGGAAGAACCGTTGGTATCAGGGTTCTGAACCCTGCTTCGGAAAACCCTACTTCCTTCACACTCCCGCGTGCTCTGCTACTCCAGTGGCTGCATGGGATGGAGGCGGTCGTGGCTACTGCACAAACTTCTATGGTGGGGAGCCTCCGAACGCAGCGGTGGAGATCGATGTCGAGTCCCACTTTTACACGGTCGAGCCAGGACCCGATGAGGACCCGCCTTCCCAGCCGAGGCCTAGCCAGGAACAGGACCCTGAGTCCTCCAGCAACCCGTCCTCCCGCCTTGCCCACCGCTCCCGGAGTGGTTCTCGGCCGATACGGGGGTGCTCCGTTATTGGCACTTCGGTGCCACGGGCAAGGGTAAACCCCGCAATATGGGGAAGCAGTCCGTCCCCGCCCTTTGCCTTCAGGATTTGACAAGCCCTCCCGAGCCTTTGGTCGACAAGAAGAATCTCGTGGTGGACCCGCCTGCAAAGCCTTACCAGTACAAGCCACCGGCTATGGCCCTGCCAAGATTGCCTTGCCCTAACGTGCGCAACTGCATCATCATCCCCAGCCTTACCCTGCCGCACACCTTCGAGCTGGACCCAGCCTTTGCCAGGGTTTAATATATGGGCAGCCGTGGTGAGATGCATTGTGGCCTTCCCTGCTCGACCGTGCCTTTCTGTCCTTACCATTCAGCCTGCGGTCGCGAACTCAACGAAGGTACCGTAGAGCATAAGGACAAGCACTCCGGCCATCAATGTTCGCGCTGTAAAGAATTTACAGACCTTGGCCGTAGCCCTTTTGAATGGTTTTCCGCCGTACCCCCGCAGGCCTCCTCGGGGTAGCCTTTTGCCTTTGCAGCCTTTTGCCAGCCTTCTCTCGCCTTTACAAAGAATTCCGTACCAAGTTAGCTTTCAGCCATGATCTAGGCTCGGCGCACGGCATTTTTAGCGCCGCACGACAGCCGCCATCGGCCCACAAAAAGAGTGCTTGCCTTTCTTGCCCTGCCTGTCCTTTCACATCAAGGGTTCTGTGATTCTTCAAGCCCTCACCTGCAGGACTAACCTGGCCTTTCAGCGGCGTCCTCAGTTTCTGCACTCATTGCGGAGTTTATGCCCTTCACTGCATGCCGTCAGCCGATCATGGATCCAGACACAGATCCGGACGACCTTAGCAATCTAGAATCATGGAGTCCGGTCAACAGCCTTCACAGCGATGCTCAGCGAACAGGAAGATCCCTACCTGCTCCACTGTGGGATCTCTCGGGGCTTCTTCACCCAGACGACGATCAGCCTACAGCATCCCAGCCAGATCGCAGCAGGAGCCCCAGCCGAGAGAGCCATCTGTCACCGAGACAAGAACAGACCACAGTGGTCCGACGCTTTCGAAAAGATTCTTCTGCCTTCGCTTCAACAGTGAACCCTATCCCAACAAGTACGAGAAGTGGTCACCCTGCCTCAGCACGACTCGCAGCACGGCCTGACAGTCCACGACGAAGACGATCCTGCCAGTCCACCCAGTAGACCGCGCCGCATCGAGAGCAGCACGTGTAGCCAAGTCGAGACCCAAGAGTTCTTGCTTGTAGGACGTTTGGTCCTCCTCGCCGTTTCCTATGGCACAGCGGTAACCACCAGGCTGAACCACGACAGCGAAAGCCCCAATGTCCTGATGCTCCGACCCATCAGTGGCCAATGGATGACAGCGGCCTCTCGCATGAGATTGCAAAGCTCCTGCACCAAATCCTCGTAGAGCTCGTCGGGATCCAACGCGGGCGGAGCAGGAGGCTGCTCGGGAACCCCATGAAGTAGAAGGCGCTCCTCACACCTGTCGCGGGGCATGCGGAGGCCAGCACGGAGATGAGCAGTGCACCTGCAAACCCACAAAAGGTGAGCCCGTGATGGGTGTTTCAAGCCACACATGCAAAGCCATCTGGGATGCCCTTCCCCAAAGTGATCGCCGGCATTATAATGCCAGCAGGTGCCACCAGCCCCGGTCCTCCAAAGTGGTAATCAAGGGTCATGTCAGACCTGGGCAGACGCAAGCCAGTGGCGAGCTGCGGGTCGTCACGGTGCAGGCTGTGGTGGATCCTGCCCGTGCGTGCCACAGCAGCCTGACGGAAATGTTGGCGGAGCCACTGGTGCACGACAAGGAAGCCGTCACGTCCAGGTCGCACGGTCCGCTGCCGGCCAGCACGATCGATGCGAGACAACGCAGAACCAGCAGGGTCCAATTTCCTTCAAGGGCGATCAGGCTAAGCATGCATCGGAGTGTGCAATGATCATTTGGACTAAATTCCTCTTTTCCCTCTTCCACCCTCATACCTTGCAGGACCCCCGCCGCATTCATGGATCTCGAGGGAGTCCGCCAGGACGAGCTTCAGGAGGCAGCAGCAGCACTCACTATGCTCCAGACGATGGCCCTTCAAGGTCGCAACCTCTTCGACACGCAGCAGGGGCCAGCTCAGAACTCGACCAGCTCCCTCCATCCTCCGACCCTGGAGGTTCTGACCCCACCACGGCAGACCCTCTCTATCACCGGAGAACCGGAGGAGGACCAGCCTTCCAAGTTCACGAGAACGAACGAGAAGGGCCAGGGAGGGAAGGGTCAACGGCAGGGACCCCAGACCCGTCAACAATTCCCGTCGAGAACTCCACCGGCCGGCCCACAGCCATCCTCGGCTCCCAGCGGAGGTTCACCCTCCAAGATTACGGTTTCCGCCTCGCTGATCACCCAGGTCGTGCAACTCTTGCTCCGACATGCGGATGCTCTCAACAGCATCGAACAATCAACGACATGGATTCTGTTTCAGGGCACGGCGCCCCCGCTAACGGTGGTGGATGCACAGGCCACCATAGCGGCGGAGTGGAATCGGTTGAAAACCAGCAACCCCTCGGCTATCACACAGCCCCTCAGGGTAGTGCTATGGCAAACGTGGGCATCCGAATTCATCAAACGCCTTCAGCTACTGGACACCGATCAGAATCAGCGGAGCGAGGCCATTCGGCTTCAGATCCTCACGGGGCCGTATGGGGATGTTCGTCGCACGAAGGGTGGTGAAGAGCTGTTGCATTTCTGTGAGCAGGAGGGCTTGGTCGTCGCTGGTACCTTCACACAACAACGGGATAAGGCGACATGGTTCCACTGTCGATTCGGCACCGCGCACACACTTGATCACTTTCTAGTTGACAGGAGGGATCGCAAGTGGGTTGCCTCAAATCTAACGGTACACCATGTCAGCAGGCACTTGAGTGGTTCTCGGGGCAGGCAAGGGCGGCCATTACAGTTTTCTTCCGCCCCATGGCTAGAACACACGGACCACGAGCCTATCGAAATGCTGCTTAGGATCCGTAAGGACTGGGTGGCTGAAGCTCAGGCGAGGGAACGAGAGGAGTCGAGGCCGGATGTTGTGCGTTTTTTGGGGAAATCGGATGAAGCCCTTAGGCTGAGGGAGGAGTATGCTCAGCAAATCACAGAGGAACTGTGTTTGGTGTCGGGGAGCAAACTTGATTGGGACGTGCTGGCCGACGTCATGAAAAAGACTGCTTTGCGCGTGGTTGGGAAAGCAAAGCCGCGCTTTGTTGATAGGCCTTGGTTACGAGGGAAGGAAAGGGAATTAGAGGAATTGGAACGCCGGGTTCATGTTTTGGAGGAGCGCTTGCGGAATGCTCGTTGTTTAGGATCGTCTGATGTCGACACACTGTTACGTGACAGGAGGTTAGCCAGCCAAAATCTGCGAAAGGCCAAGCGACGGTGGGAAGCTTGTTGGTGGGATGATTTGGCGGCGCAGGCGAACCAAGCTGGTGTGGAGAAGGACGATGCATCTTTTTGGCGAATTTGTAAAATGTTGGGGTTCCGGGAGGGAAATCGGGCGTCGTTGGGAGTACGGCGCTCGGTGGCGGATGCGCAAGCGTCAAGGGAAGAATGGAGGTCTTTTTTGTCGGGTATTCAGTCAGGGCGAGGGGCGGTCACCGATGCTGTTTGGGAGTTCATTCCAGAAGCGGACCAACTGCATGAATGTTTGGCCCTCCCCCCTTCCCTTGAGGAGTTCAAGCAGGCTCTTAAAAAGTTGCAGTTTGGAAAAAGAGGTGGGTGTGATGACATTACGGCCGAACTTATTCGTTACGCAGGCGAGGACTTGAGAAATGCGACGTTTGAAGTTGTACGGGACATGTGGTCTGAGGCGGCGGCTGCTCCAGAGGGAGCTGAGGCGGATTCTTGGTGTGATTCGTCCAAAACAGGTATCTGCATTCCGATGTTCAAAAACAAAGGTAGCCGTCTGGATATGAACAATTACAGGAACCTTGTCATGCTTTCTGTATCTGCCAAACTGGTAGCCAGGATTTGTGCCAGCCGTTTAGCAACATGGGCGGAGGAGTGGTT
Organism: Symbiodinium sp. CCMP2592; assembly: GCA_905221615.1. Taxonomy (NCBI): domain Eukaryota; class Dinophyceae; order Suessiales; family Symbiodiniaceae; genus Symbiodinium; species Symbiodinium sp. CCMP2592. Next base: position 44,053 of record CAJNDT010001361.1, on the reverse strand, counting down.
GCCTGAACAACAGAATGGGTTTCGGGTGGGAAGGGGTATTGATGACGTTCAAATGGTGGTTCGGAGGCTCATCGAAGAAATTGCTGCGGCGGCTAACGAGGGGACCTACGGTATGACGTGTTTTGATATTGTGCGTGCTTACACCAGAGTGTGTCGTGATGCGTTGTGGTCTCTCCTCTCCCGACTGGGTGTGCCGGCTTCCTTTGTCCAGGTGTTGAAAGCGTTGCATGAGCATACCCGTTTCAAGGTCTTCGTTCACAATGGGTACTCGTCGGAGTGGTTGACGGATCGAGGCCTGCGTGAAGGATGTCCCTCGTCTCCCATCCTGTTTTCCATTTTTCACCACGCTGTCTTGCTCACTTTTCGTTGTCGCCGAAAGCGTCAGGCGGAGCCGAGCAATCTGCAACCGGGTATCCCGTGGAAGTTTAAGGTGGATGGTCACCTCACCCGCCCGGGTCGTGCGCGTCACTCGTCTAGGGGCATTCGGGAAATCGTCATTGGAGATGTGGAGTTCGCGGATGACACTGCTCTCTTTGGTGAGGTGGAGGAATTGCATCAGGCGGAGCAAATCTTCATCCAGACGTTACGGGATTGGGAGCAACAGGAACATCCGGACAAAAGGGAAAAACTTGTTCTTACCCCGCGAGGTAGACGTCCCATGGATGTTCTCAACATCTTCGAAAAACGCTTGCTGAAGCATTTGGGAGCCACTCACACTGATAATGCGGATCAGTGGGCTGAAACCACGAAAAGACTTCAGGCGGGTTTCTATGCGGTTAAGCGGATTGCCAAGTACTGGTCCTTGGGCTCGGCACATGGCAGAGGGCGTCGGTCGGGGTTGTCTACTAACCGCAAGCTCAAGATCATGCGTTGTGTCGTGGAGGGCACGTTGTTGTCGTGTTCTAAAACCAGAGTGTGGAGTTTGGTCCAAGAACGGAAGGCCAACCAGGTCATTTCGAGAGGTATTAGGCGCTGTCTGGGGTTAGACCGCATCATTATGCGCCAGTACGGGTATGCGGACGATCGACTTCGGAACATGGTGCAATGGAACTCCTTCTCTGAGTTGGTGCACAAACAGGTCCTGAACTGGGTTGGTCATGTTGCTCGTATGTCCACGGACAGGTTGCCGAAAATCGCGCTGTTTGGGTGGCCGGCGGGTTTGGAAGAACATCATTCCGGTAGGTTTACTTACCCTCGTTGGGTGGAGTGGGTGCTGGAAAAGCACAACATCTCGGTCATGGATTGGTTCAGGCTGGCGCAAAAGCCTACGTCGAAGTGGCTTAAACTGGTCCATCAAGCCCTGCCCCGTAAGCATTTGAGCGTTTCCCGGACGTACAAGGTCAATGCGTGGAAGCCAGGGGATCCTATTCTGGATTGGAAAGCTCCCACCCCCTGTGTTCCGAATGGGCCCGGTCCGTCAGAGGATTCGTTTCCATGTCCGGTTTGCTCACATGTTGCGTCTTCGGCGCGAGGGTTGCAAGTGCATTATGAAGGAGCTCATGCTATTCAGAATCCCGATCTCACCACTGTGGCTGTTGACTCATGTCCTGATTGTGGTCAGGTATTCGTGTTTAGTCGCGATCGGCAGAGACATCGCTGTCCCACCAAACCTCACACCCTGGAGGCAGTGGCTCTCCTCTTGCCGGCCCCCCTTCCTCCTTCTCAGCCCTCCTTGGTTGATGTCTCGAGGTGGGTGTTGTTCACTGATGGGGCAGGTCCGTCGGGGGATGAAGCGGTTCATGCCGGCTGGGGAGTCGCTGTATGGGAGTCTTCTTCATCTGCTTCCACCCCTTCTTTTGCTCTCTTTGGTCCGGTATGTCTGTCCAATTGGGAGTCGCGGTGGGTGGGCGCCGAGGTGGCCACGAACAATGTTGGGGAGCTCGCCGCTATGATCGAAGCCTTACTTTGGTTGGAAGCGGAGGCGCCGGGTCCGGCTGAAGTACCGGCTACCATTTTTTATGACTCTTCCTATGCGCATGGTGCAATCACGGGAGCCCATGCTGTTGGAGCAAATGACAAACTTGTCGCGAAGGCGCAGGCCACGCTGGCTAGGGTTCGGGCTAAACGGCCGGTTGATTTTCAACATGTTAAGGGTCACTCGGGGAATTTGGGAAACGACACTGCAGATCGTCTAGCAGCACGTGGGGCGAGGGGTGAGCAAACGACTCAATCCAAACGTTGGAGTCTTCCATTGACCGCCCCTCCTCCGTTGGATCCTCTGCTTGTTGATCACTGTTGGCGGTGCCAAAGGGTGTTCACGGGACCATCGTATGCGCGTCAGCTGGCGGGGCATGAGGCCAACTGTGCTGTCCCTGGAGTCCCCCCTTCACACATCCCCTGTCGTCATGGGTGTGGTAAACAGTTTCCTTGGAAGTTTACGGAGGGCGCTAAACGAGTGGTTCATCATGCGCGGGAAGCTCGTGCGATTCATGAAAAGATTTGCCGGGGTTCTATTGAACTCACGCGAGTGTGTCCGTACTGCGATCTGCAATTTCCAGAAAGCATCTCGGATGAGTACCTGGTCAATCACCGTAAAACATGCAGCCACAGACCAGAGGATGCGCCACCCTTGTCCAAACTGTGGCCTTGTCCTAACTGTAAGGCTCGTATTCCCTTAGGGCGTCGAGAGGAGCATGAGAACATTTGTAGGGGATCGGCGAAGGCAAATCGTACCTGTAGTCTCTGTACAAATTACTTTCAAACGGTGGATCAACGCGTACGCCATGAGGAGTCTTGCAGGGGGTCTAAGGAGGCTAATTTGACGTGTTCCAAGTGTAACAAGTTGTTCAAAACGTGGGGAAGTCGTATCGCTCATGAAAAGGCTTGCAAAGGATAAACTTCTTGCGTCTGGGTACGGTATCTTTGACGTTCTCCCAGTTTTGTTAGTTTTTGTCGGTCAGTCTGCCCGAGGGCGAGCCCCGCTTGTCGGGTGCCAACCCTTCTCTCCTCTGCTCGTCCCCTCCTTGGGCTCTGGTCCCGCTCGCGGGAGACCAGTGGGTGCTTGCACCGGCGGGACAAGAGAGTTATCAGTCTTCATTTTCTCTCCCTTTCCTACTCGCGCGTTCCTCTTGGCATCTGCCTCCTCCAGGATTCCGTCTTGCTTCTTCACCTCTCCGTCTCCCCCCAGCCACCCATGCGTCGTGAGCCTGTATACGAGCCTGTGAGTGTCGGTTGTTGAGGTTATTAGTTGAGGTCATTAGGTCACGTTTTGACTCACGCCGTTACTCCCTGCCCCCTGTCAGGTGCTCTATTTTGGTTGGCCTGGCAGTTTATGGATGGCAGGAGGGACTGATCAGGACTGCCTGCCTCAGGACACTTAGGCTGTACGTCGGTTGTCTGCTTCAGTATGTTCACTAGTCTCCTCTTTCCGCCAGTTTTACAGCTACAAGCGTGCTCACCTACCTTACTTACTTCCCTCCCTCCAGACGCAATGGCGGGCCCGGCGGTGGCAGAGCGTCTCGAACGCGTGGAGGATCGCTTAGGTGAGTGGGAGGCTACGCTCCGCGTCCGGGTGAAGGGGGCTACGAAGGTCCTGGAGGAGGGCAAAACCTTGGAAACCACCTCTCGCGAGTTCTGGCGTTTGAAGGAGCAAGTGGGCACCTTGCTCCAAGAGGCTACCGAGGATGTGTTGAAGGGGCTCGACCCGACAACCGTCCCTCCTGAGCTGATCGGTGGGCTTGGCCAAGTCTTTAACAAGGAGAACTTGGTAGGTGTTTTCCCCCTGGGTGGGAAGTTTTCCGCGACGGATACGGTGGATATCCGGTTCCATCCTGGTTTGGGGGGGCTGCGCGCGAATTTTTTAATCAAGAACGTCCTCTCGCCTCTTTTGAAGAAGGTGCCAGAGCCTCGTCCTCTGGAAGTCTGGGTTCCGCTGTCGATGGCAGAGTCCAAGCGCCGTCAGCGGAAGCGCGACGCGAGTGGTGCCCCTAAGTCCCGTCCCGCCCGTCCCCAGCAGAGGCCACGTCGCTCCGCGTAGGACTGTTCCCGATGGTGGTGAGTTACCAGGGTCACTTTGTTTTCCGTTTAAGCCCCTGGATGCTCGCCCTCCATCTTTTTTCGATCCATGTTTCCGCGTAAGCATGTGCTCCCGCCTGGCTGTCCTGAAAGGTTTGCACCTCCTCTTTCCCTTCTCCCTCTTCTCGCTCTTCTCGCTCTCCTCTCCCTCTCTCTGTCTTCCCCTCTCTCTTTCCCTCTCCTCTTTGCCGCTTGATGCATTGCGTTGTGCCCAGTGATTGTCCAGTGCTTGCAAGGGTTCTGTAACTGATAGGATGGAACTGAGATGGGTGTAGGTAAAAACGAGATTTTGCAAGGAGCCATGCAGGAAGCCGTTATCGGCTGAACAACCTGTTCCGACGACGACGATATGCTTCAAGAAACCATCGTACTATGCAAGGAAGACGGCGTTCTCATCAATTACCATCCGATGAGGCGGTTGACACAGAAGATGGCAGGAGCAGCCATCACATTCTCGATGCATCTGGGACTCAGAGAAGCCAGAGCCTATCGATTCTGGACAATAGTCGAAGCTCTAGCTGGAAACGCCTCGCTTCAGTTGGTAGCGACGACAATCCGCAAAGATCGACGAGGACGATCTCCCTTAGCCCAGGCACTCGAGGCCGAACTTCGTCGGTTGCAGAAACCTTGCAGCAAATCAGACAATTGAAACTCCGTAATCCTTCCAATGACTGCTATGCCAATAGTGTCCTTCTCTCCACAATGTGGCTAGCAGTGCAACACAAAGGACCCGCTGAGCTCTCTCTCTTGTCTGCCGTGCAGGAGGACCTCCAGCAACTGCTTCTGCATGCCACTCCTGCATCCAGCCCTGTGCATGTGTGGACACGGCCGCTCTGGCGCAGGAAGCTTCGTCACTGGCCGCATACCGGCCGCCAGCAAGATGCGGCTGAGTTTCTCAGCCACTACAATGAGGCCTGCCGCATATCAGTTCCCTCCAAGGTACATGGGCTATTCTAGACCATAATGCCCTGGTAGATTGTGGTCATGTGAGCCCACTGTGTCTTAACTGCGACCTCGAAGCCCTTCCCCGCATCCAGGGTACCCGGTAACGGCTGACGACATTGCAATCGGAACCCTCGTCTTGAAGACTCTGCCATCTACAAGGCGGAATCTGTTCAGCTGCAGAGCGACGCCCTCAGAGCCTGATGCAAGGGCAGGGTTACCAGGGAGCTGGTGCCAGGCCCTCCCCATATGGGTTGAAGGTTCAGTGAAGCATACTCGCTTTCTCCTGACAGCAGTGATTATTCATCTAGGGCAGACCCCAAAGGAAGGTCATTACCAGACTTTACTCCTAGACACGGCTGGCAAAGCATGGATCACGGACGACAACGTTGCTGCTAGGCCTCCGGATCGCTCACTGGCTAGAGTTGTGCAGGAGAATGCTTACATTGTTTTCTTGCGTCCTGATCCTCAGCTTGCTTCCGAGCCCTCGCATTAGTTTTGACTCCAGTACCGTGGCAGTCTGCTCAATCAGTGAAGCCTGGTGCTGTATTAGGCCCTTAGGGGCGACTAGGCTTTTCTTGGATGGATGGCGAAACCGCCATGAAGCAATGCTTCCGCACAAAGTGCGCCATTACGCTCGGCGGACGAACTCATCCTGCTGCGATCGTGAGTGAGTGAGTGAGTACTACTACTACTACTACTACTACTACTACTACTACTACTACTACTTCTTCTTCTACTACTACTACTACTTCTCCTGCTACTACTACTACTACTACTACTGCTACTACTACTACTACTACTACTACCTTTGCGACAGGCCGCTGAGGAGGCTTCCCTGGCTCTAGACCGGCACCCCCCCTTAACGACCCTAAATGATAGTCCTCACCTCGTGGCCAGGCCGGATGTTCAGGACATTCTGACCAGGTCGCACTGGCATGAGCTTCTGCATCTCTCTGCCTTACGCCTTGAATTGCAGCAGCATTGTCCTTTTTGTCGCCAGTGGTGTATGGACACTGCTGCCATCAAGCGTCACATGACTCAGAAGCACCAGGAGTGGACCGATCATTTCGCTACTGTCGTAAGCCACCTTACCCCCTTCCGTCGTACTATGGTTTTCCCACGCAGATACTGTGGACTCACGCAGGTCAATTGCCATACCACTGGCGTACGTGTATTGTTCTACAGGTTAGCTGCTACCTGGGTCTCAGGCATGGGCGCTCTGATGGGAGAGGATCTGGAGATGTCCCCTTCAGGTTCGGGGGGATCTCAGATCGTACACCCGACCGGCCTGGACACAGGCCTCTGCCACTGGCAAGGGCAATCAGGGCCCTCCCAAAAACAAAGGAAAGGGCAAGGACGGGAAGGGCAAGACGGGCCATCGGCCGTGGACGTGGGGCTCGGATTGGAAATCTCAGGACTGGAACCAGTCATGGGGTCGATCCCACGGCCAGGATCTCGAGCAACTGGTGTATCATGATGATCAAGCACGAGTATGCCATCAACTCCTTGAAGCAGGACAGCACCGTGTACATCTTTGTGAAACCGGGCTCCCAAGGTCTCCTGCCCATCCTCTTCAACACATCCGAGCATTGGCGCCAGGTTCAGCAGGAGACGCCGGAACAGGTCGACGAATCTCTACGGATTGTCCTTCTGAAGGCCATGCTCTTGGAGTTTGGACAACGGCTCCGCAACTCTATGAACAGCGAGGAGTCATTGAAGACGGCCAAGGATCTTGGGTGGGTGACGGAGACAGTGGAAACAACTGGTCTGGAATTCGAAGACGGAGGCGTTAGAGGAGGCTCCGAACGGTCGCACATGGACCTCCGAAGCCCTCGTCAAAGAGACCGTGGAGCTCCAGAAGCTGGCGGACCCGGGGGTGAAACACTGAATGTTACACATCCAGGTGCCTGTCTGTTTCACGTATCACTTGCATGTATCCATGCCTGTTGCTCAAGGTTCTAGTGCAGTGGACTACAGCTGTGCGCCTGTAGCAAAAGAGACACCTGAGTGCCTGTGTTCCTGTACGCCTAGCGAGGGGATACACGTCCAGGTTACATCTCAACGTGGTAGCGGAGCTCCCGGGAAACGGGAAGCTTCACACTTGTGGAGGTACCCGTTCGGTACTCTCTACACAGGTGGAGGCAACCGGAATACCCGGTGTGCTTCACTCAGGTGAAGGTGACCGGAGTCTCTCCGGCACACTTCACTCAGGTGAAGATAACCGGAAGAGGTTTCTCCCGGGGCTCGATCCAAGAACAGCGCAATGGCTAGCCACTCTGCGACTATCTTTGAGCATGAAGGAGGAGATGATGACTACCTCCTCCACGGAAATGAATCTTTCGCGACTAATCATCGTCATCTCAATGAATTACACCGTCTTTCAGCTTTCCAGCAGGTGACCACCAAAGTACCTCCATCTTATGATGGTAGAAGCAGTTGGTTTGCCTATGAAGATGCGATCGATGACTGGTGTGACATTACTGAGCTAGACAATGATAAGCGTGGACCAGCTTTGAGAAATCGGCTAGAAGGTGAAGCAGCAATCCACAAGAGACTTCTCGACAGAGATCGCCTGAAGGACCCGAACAACGGAGTGAAGTACTTCAAGAGTTTCCTGCGGCCGCTTTTCGTGAAGGGAGCAGCGAATGTTTTTCTCTATCGCTTCCAGCAGTTCATGAACATGCACCGTGGGAACGGAGACATGCTTCGTTGGATTACCAGGTTTCAACTCTCTGTTCAGAGAATGCAAGAAGCGTGGAACGATACCTATCTGCCGATCGAGGACCCGAACAATGCAGAGGTCAGAGCTTTCATAGTAGGACTTCCTCCAGAAGAACAAGAAAACCTTACGCCAGCTCAGGCAATGGAGAGAGCCAACGAACGGCTCAGAGAGCAGCATGCTCGGACCATTCCGATCACGCCCAACCTGGTCGCTTTGATCTTTGTGTCCCTGTCTGATCTGACACAGGATCAGCGTCAGGTGTTGACATCACTGATGGCGCATCGGAACCGAGTCCTGGCTGACTACAACACGGCCGAGCTTCGCGAAGTCTACCTGGAGATCTTCTGTACGACCAAGACTACCGTCGACAATCCACTCCTCGCTCCTTCCGGCCACGGTGGCCGCAAGACCTTCCTTGTGATCGATGAAGGATATTTGAACGATCATGAAGGCTACTGGGTCGAGGACGAGGAAGATGGCACCGAAGGTTTCCTCGAAGCGGATGAGGACGCCTTCTGGGTCTACGACGACGAGAACTATTCATGGTTCCAGCGGCGCTTCCAAGGCCGCAAGATGAGGCGCGGATTCAAGGGCCACCGTAAAGGCAAAGGAAAAGGTGGCAAAGGATCCAAAGGAAGGCGCTTCTTCAAAAGGAAGAAAGGCAGGTCACATCTTGCCGAAGAATCAGAAGCATGGCAAGCAGAAGGACAATGGCAAGATTACCAGTGGAGCGATCAGTCCTGGGATGACTGGTCCTGGTACGAGTCTGAGGAATCCTATGCAGCCAAGGGAAAAGGAAAGAAAAGAAAGAAGGGCAAAGGAAAGAGCAAGTTTGGCAAGGATGGAAAAGATGGAAAGTCCGGAAAAGACGGACAGAGCCAGCTTGCTGATGCTGCCCCGAGCGGCACCACAGCCGCCACAACCTTCTTCGTTGAACATCTCAACACTCCGAACTTTTCTTTCATGGCCACCGAAGAGAAGATCAATGAGATCGAGGAAGTACACTAGCTAGCGTATCCTCCCGCCACCTCCCTCTACACCTCCGGGGAGTACGTAGCAAGCCTAGCTTAAGCTAACTGGCTTCACGCAGTAGCACGGACAACACGAACTTCTCTCTTTTTAGCGTTGTGGCGAAGTCCCGCGTTAGCCCGGAGAAGAACTCTAGGGCGAAGTCCCGCGTTAGCCCGGAGAAGAACTCTAGCCTTTGGCTAGCTAATCTCCAGGGTGGGTTGGGTGGGCACTCGAAATTTGCCCCCCAATAGCTGGGGGCCTTTCAGCACAATGGCCACGGAGTAGCACTGCTTCACCGGCCATGTGCAGTCACTCTAGCAAACAGACAAGCTTCGTTCTGTTTAGCTTCAGAGGAAAACCCCTTCGACGTTTTCTAGCGAAACACCTTCGATGTTTCCCAAAGGGATACTAGCGCTAGCATACACTGTCGTACCTCGTCCCTCGGCACGAGTGCGTACACTAGCTAGCGTATCCTCCCGCCACCTCCCTCTACACCTCCGGGGAGTACGTAGCAAGCCTAGCTTAAGCTAACTGGCTTCACGCAGTAGCACGGACAACACGAACTTCTCTCTTTTTAGCGTTGTGGCGAAGTCCCGCGTTAGCCCGGAGAAGAACTCTAGCCTTTGGCTAGCTAATCTCCTTGCGCAGCCGTAGGGCTACCAGGGACCTAGCTTACGGGCCTTCTTAGCGAACCTCGGAGCCTTCGGCTCTCCGGTCCTTTTCCTCACTCCTAGCTCTTGGAAGTAGCTAGCCGAGTGTTCGAGGAGACGGCCCAGCACGCGCCACTCTAGCTTCTCCCCCTCCAGGTTCACCCTGAAGTCCGGGGAGAAACTAGCGAAGTTCTCGTTCGTGAGGTCGTCCGCTAGCTGGTTCAGATCCCTGCGGATCCACTGTAGCTGAAGCTCACAGTTCTTAGCGGAGAGTTCCTCTGCTAGCTCCATCAACACCAAGGTCGATGGAAACTTCGTCGTCATAGCTTTCTTCAGTAGCGCTTCGTTGGACTGGTTGTCAGTGTAGCCACGGATGGCCACCTTGGAGGTCTTCTTAGCGTCCCCTTCCGGGACCCAGAGCCTCACACCAACCAGAGTAGCCAGTAGCTCCAGCGCGGCTATGACCTTGTTCGGGTCCCCTTTAGCGAAGGCCCAGGGGGCCCATTCCTTCTTCACCTCTAGCGAGAACCAGGGACCGTGGCAGCCGTCCACTAGCTCGAGGAAGCCCCCAATCCAGGCGCGTCCATTCTCGGCTTTAGCGTCGGTGTAAAAGGAGAGCGGTGCCGCACCGTCCAATAGCGAGGCCGGCTTCTGGAGACGGCCCCCCGCTTCCAGGCGGTCTGCTAGCCAACCACAGAGAACGCGAATCATCGTGGGTAGCGTGAGGAGCCCCAGCTTCCCCTGAACGGCCGAAGACCAAGCGTGTAGCGGTCCCAGGAAGCGGCGCTCCCAGTCTAGCGCCATGGAAGCGAACCCCAGGCGCCCTAGCCCTTGTGCGAAGGGTCGAGCCTCACACTTCCCATCTCGGACTAGCTTCCGTAGCCATTCCACTAGCCAGTCGGTTCTCTTCTGAGACAGGCCTAGCCTCCAGGTGGAGTACTCCGTTTCCATGCCTAGCCACTCCACCCGAAATCCCCCCCTCGTCTTGGCCCACTTGAAGGGGTACCCAAGACTAGCGAGGAAGAGATAGCTTAGCGGGATCCCCATGCGTCCTCTAGCCCCTCGGCCCAAGGACTCGAGGTCGTCGGCATAGAGAAGCATGTCTAGCGGGAACGATGGCCCTAGCAGGTGGTATGTGAGTCGAAGCCCACACGCCGCTATGCGGGTCCACCAGTAGCTCGCACATGATAGCCCGAAGGTCCCCACCAGATTAACGTAAACCGTCTGGCTGTCGGGGTCCCCCGGTGTAGCTTCCTCGGTGTCGATCTGACACCCTAGGTAGCCATGCTCTCCTTCGGCATGTTTGTAGCGTCGGTGAGCTTTAGCGATGTCGCCCACCACGGAGAAGGCCACCTCGTTAGCGTCGATGTGCTCCCGAAGTAGCTGCTTCTTCTCCCTAGCTCCTGGGGCCCGGATCTTGTCCCTGCACTTAATGCGGTGGTTGACCCGGACCCCGTGGGTAGCATCGTGGATCATCCTCTTCTTTCCACTAGCTTCGTCCTCGACGATGACAGCTAGCGCGGCGATGGCTCGATGCTCGCCATAGCGGGCTTTGAACTCGCCTAGCGTCATCTTGACCATGAGGCCCTCCGCCACGTCCTCTTCGAACTTTTCCCTAGCGAACTCACGGTACTCCTCCACCGAGGAGTAGTTCGGGACCCAGGCTAGCGCCGCCTCCCAAGGGGCGTTCTCCAAGGGCCACTTTATAGCTGTTCCTCGAAGACGTGGGGAGTGCGTGGTAGCGGGTCTCTCACCCCCACCGGTAGCCCCTCCTCGGCCTGGAGGAGGAAGTCCCTGTCGGGATCGCCGGCCGCGGTCAGTAGCGCCCGGATGAGGCGGAGGTATAGCGGCTGCCCCGGGGCCACCTTTAGCAGCTCCGGGTCTTCCAGGTCATTAGCTTCCAGCCACTCTTAGCTGCTCCTGGAGATCTTCGGAGCTAGCTAGGGCACAGCCCTTGGCCCCCCCGGCAGCCATGCGGAAGGCTTCCTTCTCTAGCTCCGCTTCCGAACCTACCTTAGCGAGGATCACCTCCATCAGTCCCAGTTGGGACCCTCGGCGTAGCTGCGGGTAGCGTGGGGCCAGCGTCCTGGGGAGCAGAGGCCCCACCATCATGGTAGCTCTTGTTGCCACCTAGCCGTTGGCAGGCCCTTGGTGGTCCTGAACCCCCTAGCACTCGCGGACCCTCCGGCTCACAGGTCGGGAAGGTCTCGGGTAGCGGGCACTCCGGCCTAGCGCCACCCCCCTCCCCCTGGGCAGCGGTAGCAGGGTGCTGGCAGGAGTCCAGAATCAGGGTAGCCAGCCACTGGCACATCCTAGCGGGCCACTTCTCGGAACCTGAGGTCTTGAAGGGGCCCTTGGCGGGGCGCTTGAACATGCGGCCCGAGGTGGCAGCAGAAGGCAGCGGTCCTGTGTAGCAGCCCTTTTTGTCATAGCACGGCAGGCCTTCGTGTACGAAGTCTGGCATAGCAGAAGAGCACTTTAGCAGCAGCCGTGTCGGCTTAGCGTATGGCGTACCAAAACTAGCCTGGTGGAAGGCCACGGTCCGTAGCCCCTTTTGCAGCAGGTCGGCTAGCGGCGGCCACTGCCACATAGAAGCCGGCAGTGTCCCTTGATGCGGGCCCTTAGCGAGGGCCCCAAGGTCCTCGGGCTGCAGGTTAGCGACCTCAAAACTGAAATCCGCGAAAATGTTGCCCAGTATAGCTCGATCTCGCTCTGCAGGTGTTAGCGTCTCCAGACCTCGGGGAAACTCGTAGCTGCGCACCGGGCGGGGCCCTTGAAAGTTAGCCCAAGGCGCTCTGAGCACACGGCGGGGAGAGCACCACCGCATCGAACTCCTTGCTAGCGATCCGGTCCAGGTAGCTTTGCCGAATCTTGGGGTGACTGAGGTCGTATTTAGCGTGCCGTAGCAGGTCGACACACTCGACCCGCACGTCTTTCCCGAACTCTGCTGCTAGCTGGTGCAAGCACTGCGCCACATCTAGCCGGCGCGAGGTACCCGAGAAGAGGTAGAGCACCCGTAGCGGCTTTGTGTGCGTAGCGGCCGGTGTTGCTGGTGTAGCAGCCGGTGGGTCTGGCGTAGCTTCCCTTCCCGGGGGGGTCACAGGCACTGAGGGCGCAGCCACCGTAGCGGGTCAGTTGGAGGGCTTGTCCTCCTTAGCGGCCTCCGTTTGCTTGGTGGGGCACTTCGTAGCTGGGTGCTTGCCGAAGCATAGCGAGCAAACGTGCTCGAAATGGCACTTGTTGCCATTCTTGCATCCCTTGGCATTGTAGCGGAAGCAGATGGGCTTCCCCTGCGGGGTGCGATCGGCAGCCAGGCGCTTCTAGCTTAGCTTTGCCCCCCTTGGGGGGGGCATCTTTGCCTTTGCCCTTCCCCTTGATGGTCTTAAGCAGGCCGCTCTTCCGTCCAGGTCCAGGGCTGCGGCCGCTTAGCATGGAGGGCTAGCGGTGTAGTGAAGTGCCTCTCCTTCACGCTAGCGTCCTTGTAGGCAAGGACTAGCGCAGCGCCGAAGGAATAGCCGGCCGTGGCCATGACCTTGTACGCGTGCTTCCTGATAGCGTGCTCGTAGCTGAGCACCAAGGTCCACGGGGGCACTAGCGACCCCGAGTCGGCACTGGACCGGAGACCATAGCAATAGTCTCCGAGAAGATAGTCTTTGTAGCGCTCGAAGAGGGCCATAGTGACATCCTGTAGCTCCTCCCGGTTGGGGTGCCTTAGCTGCATCATGATTAGCGTGTTCTGGAGCACCGTGAGCCGCAGCCGTAGCTGCTCCGGCCCAGAAGGCATGGGGGCCCTAGCTCCCCCCTTCTTCATGGATAGCGTGCCATTGCCATTCCAGACGGGCAGTAGCGTGTCGGGGTCCCACTCGTCCCGGCTAATGACCTCGGTTAGCGGCTCCGCCCGGAACTCGCCAGATTCGAGCTCGCCTAGCTTCTTCTCAAGGTACTCTTTAGCGGGGGTCTGCTTGTCCTCCAGGTCTCCGAACTTAGCGGTGAAGGCCTGGCGCATGGCCATATAGTCCGTAGCGGGGATGGGCTTTGCCCAGTCCCGGACCTCGCTTGTAGCCTCCGCCTCCGCTTGCCGCTCGGAGCGGGAATTAGCGGTCCTCCATGCGATGGTGACCCCCGCGGCCTGAGCGCGGCTAGCGAGCGAGGTGGACGGCTCGATTGCAAAGCTGTCCTTTAGCATCTTCTTGAGGTCCGCCTCATCTGTCGCCGAGGCTGCAAATTTAGCGACGGTATCAATACCGTTGGAAAAGAGCTCGGATTGGATAGCATCCGAGACTTTATGTTGCACTAGCAGGAATCGAAGCTCGCTGCTTCCGAGGGCTAGCTTCTTCGCCAGAGCCTCTGCCATGGTAGCAGGCACGACGGGCCCTACGCCACCTTAGGGAAAAGCTTCAAGGGAAAAATTCCTGCTAGCACATTGGGGAAAAGCTCCTAGCGTGAGAGTGTGTCAGGGAGTGCCAGTCGATAGCTTTCGCTAAAAGGGGTCGCTGCAGCAAAGAGCGGCCCTAGCAGCCCCACCGACCCCGGCCCCTCCCCCCCCAAAACTCTCGACACTCTCTCGCTCTAGCCTTCCCTTCTTTCTGGCTGCCGACATGTGTGTAGCATGACTGTAGCGTTCACACACTGGCAACTGTAGCGAGGGACGACCTGGACTTTTGCTGCAGCTAGCGGTCGGCAGCAGAGGGCGCTGCAAGAGTAGCCGCATGCAAAGCAAAAGTAGCGGGTGCAAGTAGCAAGGCCGGGGCCTGTAGCGAGGCAGGGGCTGCCCGTTTTAGCGGCCGCCCCAATCCTCCCCGCGGCTCCACTGCTTGCACCCATCACAACAGTGAGGTGGTCGTCGCACTTAAACCACATCCGCCTGTTACAGGCTCTTAGCGAACAGACCTCGCAGGTCGTAGCGCACCTGAAAATACAGGCGTTAGCGTCCCAGTGGCCGAGGGAGTAGCGGCAGCGATTCGGCTGGTACTGCGTATAGCAGCTTGGTAGCAGCATGGCCAGCAACTCGCTAGCGCGCTCCCCCTGGGGCGTGTTAGCAGGAGGGTGGGTGTAGCGACACATAAGTGCCACGTCCTCCCGCCCTAGCGAGTAGAGGTGCTCTCCATGGTGGATAGCGCTCTTCAGTAGCGTGCCATCGGCACCCTTGCCGTAGCGGGGGTTTGGCCCCTTGCCTTTCCCCTTCTCATAGCGCTGGTCCCAGGAACCCAGCGGCCACAGATCGCGGTCAATAGCGGACCACGAGAGCTCGAGGTACCAGTAGCCCTCCCCTTTGGGAAGACTGTTAGCGTGGGCTCCCGGGGAGGCCTGGCTCGCCCCTTTAGCGCCACGCTCACTGGCGTGCCCTTAGCGCAGCGGACGTTAGCGGGCATGCCCCCCGCCTGCTGGATAGCGCGGTCCTGCTGGAGCTCGCGGCGTAGCAACTCCAGGTAGCGGTCGGGATCCTCGAATAGCGTGCCCCACGTGTAGTCGAACACATTGATTGTAGCGGGCGGCTGGCCCTTGCCCTCGGCCGGCTTGCCCTTAGCGCCCTTGCCTCGGCCCCGGCTCGGGCTGGTAGCGCGAGGGGGCGAGGGGCTAGCGGCCCTCGGCCCAATCTCCATGAACCTCTTAGCGGCCGACTCCGCCGGTGCCGTGGTGTCGGCGGCAGTAGCGGCCACCGGTGCCGGGTCGACACTGCTGGTAGCGGTGGCGTCTCTGGTAGCGGCCTCCTCTGCGGCCTGCAGGGAGGCTTTGCTAGCGGCCACCGCCTGCTGGTACTCCAGCTCAGCGGCCTGCTCCTCCTTAGCGAGCCGCTCCGCGGCCTCCTTCCGCTTTTGCTCCAGCGCGGCCGCTGCGACCCTCTGGTCGTGCTCGGCCTTTTTCTCTAGCGCCAGCTTAGCTGCTATGGCCTCCGCCTCCTTGCGGGCCTTGGCCTTCGCAGCGCTAGCGGCCGCATTGGCAGCGGCGAGCTGGTCTAGCTGGGCCTTTGCTGCTGCAGCGGCGGCCTCTGTAGCTGCGAACCTCTGCATGAGGCCCGCGGACATAGCTTCATCCCGGCTAGCGATGTCCTCCTGGGACAGGTCGGCCCAGCTAGTAGCGGACAGGACTCGCCGCTCCATCAGGTTAGCGGGGCTCTGTTGGCGTAGCCCGGCCCCTATCCACTTCCGTGGCGGGGACTCTTTGTCTAGCGTCTCGATCGCCTCTTGGGACATAGCGATCAGTTCCTGTAGCAGAGGCTTGTCGAGGTAGCGGGGGTAGCGCCTTCCGCAGACCGCGGAGGGTCTCTGGGAGGTAGTCTCCACTAGCGGGCTGCTCTGCCGTAGCTGGGCCACCTGGCGGCCCTGCGCCCTTGGGCGTTGTAGCGCTGGCATCCTTGCCTTTTCCTCCCATAGCGGCGCCCAAGGCACGGATCAGGTGAAACGGCTAAAGAAAATCTAGCTACCCCAGGGTAGCGAAGCCGAAGGCTACCCGTGGGAGGAGGTTTAGCACAGTCACTGGCTCCTGCGCCTAGCTCCTTTGTAGCCCTGTTGCCTCGCGGGTGCAAGGCCCGCACGTTTCGTAGCGCCTTCCTCCGCTCCTTAGCTCCTTCCTGCAAGACGGACCTAGCGCAAGCACTGGCTCCTCACCTAGCTCCTGTGTTCCCTGGGTGGCCAGAAGAGGGGTCGCCCGGCCCCGGTTTCCTAGCGCCTGCCTTCGCTCCTTGCTCCTCCTGCAAGACACTAGCGGAACACGAAAGCACAACACAGGCAACAGCAAGTGACATGTAGCAAGAACCCCTCCACTCTCTTCTTTCTCCCCCCCCCCCCCCCCCCCCCCCCCCCCCCCCCCCCCCCCCCCCCCCCCCCCCCCCCCCCCCGAGCACACCCCCTTTAAAAACTAGCGGCGTTTCGCAAGGGAGGGAAGAGAGAGAGAGAGAGGGAGACAGAGGGGAAAGGAAAAGAGGGTGCCGACCTAGCAGCCTTTCTAGCCTCAGTGCGAGTGCGAGTTCGGCGGCTTAGCACGCCCTGCGCTCAAGGATGACTGCTAGCGGACCCCGGTGCGTGATCCTCTGGGGCCTCGTCATCTTCCGAGTTAGCGAGCGATCCTTCGCTAGCGTCCCCTTCGGAGATAGCCCCCTGGTTCGGCCAGCATAGCTTGCACACATGTGTGTACTGTGAATGAATCAAAAACCCTAGCGTTGCGGAAAGCACGCCGCTTCCCCATCCAGCAACCTGTAGCGCCCGCTTTGTGCAGGCGGAAAATGGCACCTGGGACCTCTACGATTACATAGCTGCCCTGGCTGCGGTCGGGAACCCTGGCCTGCTTCTTAGCGGGCCGTTCCACGACCTCTGCAGAGGCCTCGGAGCTACTCCCGGCCACTAGCGGTTCCGCGGGCTCGTCCGGTCCCTCGGGAACCTCTAGCTCTTCCGCCTCGGTCGGGACTCCTAGCAGGCCCTCCATCCAGATCTTCCGCAGCCTCGCCGCCATGTGGATAGCCTGGCTGTGGGTTAGCTTGGCCCTCTCTTCCAGCCAGGGCTCGAGGTCCGCGGCGATTTCACGCTCGTCGAGCGCCTCGTAGCGGTCGTCCCCCCTAGCTGTCTCAGCGAAGAGAGCTTGGAGACGGGACACCCTACCCGCAAAGGATCTAGCGTACACGTCGGACCCCTCGGGTTTCCAACGCCCTAGCAGATCCTTGTCTTGCGGGGGGATCTCCTTTAGCGCCAAACCTGTTGGTAGCACCGAGCGCTCACTGTGCTCCGTCCAATAGCCCTGGACCTCCCGTGGGTAGCCCATGATAGCCAGCAGCCCCGCGGTTGCCACCATAGCGTCCGCATAGGTAGCCATCTTCTTCTCCAGTTGCCCCGCCCGGCCCAGCCGCGGCATGAGGTAATCCCGGGCGTAGTTAGCGTGGGCCTTGAGGAGATCGAAGCCGGTCACCAGCCAGCTCTTAGCGACCAGAAAGGCGTGCTCGGACACCACGACCGGTAGCTCCTTGACCCTTCTCGTAGCGCCGGAAGTCTTGGTCTTCCGGAGGATGGTGGTGAGTCGCCCCTCCACCATCACTAGCTCGGCCGGCAGGATAGCCTGAAGGTCCGACCATCTTAGCGTGGCCCAGACCTTGACCAACTTAGCCCAGGCCCAGATCCGCCAGCCTGCGGCCAGGGCGGGGTTGATGACCACGAGCTCTAGCTGCACCAGCATGTAGACGGGGTAGCGGGGCGCTCTCTTGATCAAGGGGGCTCCCTCCGCTAGCTGCTCCACAATGCTGTCCTTATAGCGGCCCAGACCAGGCGACCAAAGGTGGTCCTTAGCTCCACCGGAAAGTCGGCCACCTTCTCCATCCAGGAGATAGCCTTAAGAATAGCTTCCGGGACCGACCGGCCGCAGGGTTCATCACTCCTAGCGAGGAGGTAATCCACCAGGTCCGCGGCGGTGCCCGGGGGCGGCCTGAGCTTAGCTGCGTGGAGCCATTGGCGCCACTGCCTGTAGTAGCTCAGGTAGCGCTTCAAAGTCGAAGCCCGGGTCCCCGGAAGAAACATAGCTGCCCTCGCGAGGTCCAGACTCCCGTGCAGCTTAGCGAGAACCGGGGCATGTATCTCTAGCAGCTCTTCACGGAGCTTCCTTGCCCAAACCTCTAGCAGTCGCTCCTCTCTAGCCGCACTGATCGTGCTGGGCTGTAGCGTCTTCCGATTCCGCTCCCCGCAAGGAGGTCTTAGCGGCGCAGGTGGCTGATGCACCGCGTCTTCGACCTCTTCCCTTGGAGCAGGTAGCGGTGGCATCCGGGCTCTCCAGGTGATATCGTCCTGGAAGTAGCCGTGCACCCTCTGATAGACAGTAGCTTCCTGCCGCGCTTCCTGCAGCCAACAGTAGACACCATCCCATAGCCACGGCTGGTATGGAATGCCTAGCTCTCGAGCTAGCTGCTTGGCGACATCCTCCGCGTCGTCCAGATCCACCACTGCTAGCTCCAAGACCCCAAACCCTTGGCTGGAGAGATGCCGGTAGGCGTGCGCCTACGTTCCTGTTGGACCGTAGCCTGCGCCTCTAGCTCTGCCTCCATCTCCCAGCCCTCGAAGAGCACTCCCGTCTCTTCGGGCTGCGGGTCGCTAGCTGGGGTCTGCGGGACCCACGAGGGTACCTCCCCGGAAGGAGCCCCCGCGGTATCGTCCCCCCCTAGCGTGGGGACCTCGGTGGGACACGAAGCACTTAGCGGGGGCGGGGAATCCCCAACCACAGTAGCGCAGTCGACGGCTGTAGCTGCTGCGCCATCTGGCGTGGTCGGCGCCAGGGTAGCGTCGCTGTCCGACATGGCAGCGCACCCAAAGCAGGGCTAATTAGCCCTGTTCCCCTTCCTACCCCCACTCGAAATTTGCCCCCCAATAGCTGGGGGCCTTTCAGCACAATGGCCACGGAGTAGCACTGCTTCACCGGCCATGTGCAGTCACTCTAGCAAACAGACGAGCTTCGTTCTGTTTAGCTTCAGAGGAAAACCCCTTCGACGTTTTCTAGCGAAACACCTTCGATGTTTCCCAAAGGGATACTAGCGCTAGCATACACTGTCGTACCTCGTCCCTCGGCACGAGTGCGCCTTCATCTCTCAGCCCTTGACGCCGACCGCGATGGTGTTGGACCTGGGATGCACGAGGGCAATGGCTTCGAGAGTGGCCGCACAGGACCTCATAGGCGCACAGCTGTAGTCCACTGCACTAGAACCTTGAGCCAAAATGGAGTTCTGTGACAAGAACCAGAACTGTGGCATATGGTATACCATTGCTGAGACCACTTCTCAGTTCACCTTTGCCAATTCCGAGTCTACCAAATGCAACCAGAAGTTGGTCATTTGCATGTATGACCGGGACTTTGCAGTTCAATCCACAGAGTTCGACATTGTGGAACAAGGGCATGTTCCCATTCTCATGTCCTTACCTCAGATGCGCAATCTTCGTTTCCAGTTCGAGCTCCATCCGGAAAAGGCCTTGCTCAGCAGCCCTGTGCTGGGAATCAAGGATGTGAGGCTGAAGGTTGCACCCAGCTCACACCTGGTACTTGATCTTCTTGAACTCAGTCAGCTGATGTGGAATGTGCGTTTCAGCAAGCATAAGAAGTCGAGCTTCCTCACCTACTTCTCCCACTACGAGTACGGCTTCCATCAGAAGACCGAGGGATGCTGTTCTCATGAACAGGTACCCGACAATCTCGTGTTGGCGACTGATGATGAATGGGTGATCAACGAAGCCGACATGGAAATGATTCGCATCCACAAGAAGATGAGAAGAGTCAAGTACGAACCCAAGGCGGGTTATGTGCCAATTCCGTTGGAGTATCTGGACACCAAGCGCAAGACGATCATGGAGTTCTCCAAGGGAAAGAGCGTTACTCAAGAAGATGACTGGCGTTCTTCTGAGCTTTCTTCAACAAGAACTACTGACTCTTGGAAAGGCAAGACCATTTTCAAGATTCTGCCTGGTGGCATCGAGAGTAGAACCTCGGTGCCAGCTAAGTCCAAGGATCCAACCCGTGGAAAGGTAGGATCTCCAGAGGACATGGTTAGCGCAGGTAAGCCTGAAGACAGCTCGAAGAACACAGGAGCATCCGGAAGCTTTCCTCAGGGAAAGGCACCGGCAAAGAGAAGGATTCGAGCCAAGGGAAGCTTTCCACAGGGAAAGGCACCCGAGGAACCGGCTCCTCCTCCTCTTGCTCCTGAGGATGATCCGGATCTTCAAGAGTACGAACCTTCCGAACCGGGGGATGCAGATTTGCTTCCTCCGAGTCCTCCGAAGGCCCCAGAGCCACAGTCGCTAGAACCTAGGAGGATCGCGCTTCCGTTGCCAGGCCACGAGGTCTCAAGGGCTTCTCCGCAGTATCAGCGCATGTTGGAAAAGCTGAACAATGATGTTGAGCTTTACAAGTTGCATGTGAAGCATTACCACATGAGTCCTGCTCAGTTTCGACGCAGGACCAGCATGCTTGGTCTGCCAGGAGAGATCTATGACAAGTACGACCGCATTGTCAAAGGCTGTCGTGTTTGCAGCACCTCGGTGCCTACGCCTCCGCGAGCCAGAATCGCAGGGTTAAGAGCATCATCCTTCGGTGATCTCATTTTTGTTGATCATGAAGAAATCAAGTTCGGTACTAAAGCCTACTTGGCTTTGGTCATCATTGATGGTGCTTCAAATCTTCTGTGGGCTACGGCTCTTACAAGCCTGGAAGCGCCAGAGACTCTGGGAGCTTTTAGACAATGGACAGAGGAGAACAACTGCGTTCCTAAGGGAATCGTAGGAGATCAAGCATTTTTCACGCCGCAGTTCATGTCTTACTACAAGTTCCATGGCATTACTCCGTATCCATGTGGACCACGGACTCCTTGGCCTAATCGAGCTGAGACCGCAGTGCGTCTTTTCAAGCGCACCTGGGCAATCATGGCCAAGGCCTTAGCTGATGAGGGTTATGCAGAGAAGGTGACTGTTCGTCAAGCAGTCAAGAAGGTGGCTTGGGCAAGAAATTGCCAGCTTACCGTCTCAGGCTATTCTCCTTTGGAGATAGCTACAGGAAGACGGCCACCAGACTTGTTTGATGTCGAGAACAGTTCTCCTGAACAGCTCTCTGCTGAACCTGCCGAGGAGGATCGAACCACTCTGGAACTCCAGAGGATTGCCATGCGGGCTCATCAAGAGGCCAGACAATCACTTGACCTTCGGAAGGACCTTGCACGAAGAGTCATGCCGTCTGATGGTCCTTACTCGAAGGGTGACCGCGTGTTTGTTTGGCATAAGGATGAGTCGAAGAAGAAGTCTGAAGGAACCTGGGTCAGAGGCATAGTTGTGTCACAGGAAGGTGCCATGGTGTTGGTTGAAGTTCATCGTGCCGTTCTTCGGGTTAATCAGTCGAAGGTCAGGCGTGATGGAGATCCGTGGCATGATGTGGCCATTCCTCTGAAGAAAGATGAGGTCCCGAGACGCTCTTCTCAGGAAGAGGCACTCGACCGCATCGGCGACGATATTCTTGATCGTGCCGGTTCTGGGTTCTGCTATGAGCATGAGATCTGTTACCACACTCTCACTTCAGGCAAGAGCGATTTCGTTGAGATCACACCTCGCCTCACCGGGCTTACTGCGTGCACAGTCCATTCTGGACTTGATGCGAGTGAACCTGTGTTGTTTGGTGAATGGAACGCCAAGTCTATCCAATCTTCGATTGAGGCCGCTTGGCGAGTGATCTTGAAGGCAGAGCCTAATCACATTTTTATTCATCCTGTCATTCCTGATGGTTGGACCAGGAAGGCCACCAATGCCTTCTGGCACTTTTGTGCCGAAGTCTGCCGTTGGCAAGATGACAAGGGTGATGGATACTTCGTGACCATCATGTATCCTTCTCATTGTGGGTTTTGGCTTTCGCAGAGTAGTCGCTCGCTGAAGTGGAGGAGAGGACTTTCATTCCACACCTTCAAGAACCGTGGTGTACTTCCTTCAGGGGGAGATGACCACGGTAAGCGTCAGCATGGTGAGCTTTCTTTTCTCACTAATCTGCCTGATGGATCATTTGGCCGTTTGGAGTCGTTGGAAGAAGGCTATGACTCTGCTAACGCACTTGATCCAAGGTTTGCTGTGCTGCTTTCGCAGTGTCTTGTGGGTGATGAACGATCAGATCTCCGACAATGTTACTTGTTCGAAGATATCTTTGAGGATTTTGATGATGGAACACTGTGTGCGTTGTGTTTGCGATCAGACCGCAATTCAGAGGCTTTACCGGTTCTTCCGTCAGAAGCAGAGTACTCATTACTCTCAAACAATGACAAAGGTAAGCTTCCGACACCTCTGAGGTTTGTTGCGCCGCAGCGGTTTGTTACATCGTCTTTGGTCCAGACTCTGTCATATGTTGACAGTCTCCTTCCAGGTACTGAGTTGGAAGTTCACACGACCACATCGTCTGACGCGGTCGCCTTGCGGCCGATGATTAAGAATGTGCGCGTGCTAACTCTGCCGTATCTGGAGTTTGAGTACTGTAACGTCTACAGGGGGACTCAAGGGAAAACACTCCCTTTGGTTCATCGTCATCCTGATGCTGTTGTCATTTTGTGGCAGAAGGGTGATATGAATCATGTGTTTTTCGTGACGATGGCACAGTTGCTTCCTTGCCTTAAGGATATGCAATCAACGCACTGGTCCATGATAGTGTTCTGGAACGAGTCACAGAACAACAGTTCCAGACGCGGGCCTGATGTTGGCTTGGACTTCACGGACCAGCCAGCGCCAGCCCCGGTTGCACCGAAACCGCCAGCCACAGACGACGATGTGGACTATCCAGGATATGATGATCCACACGGTGATATGCCTGTGGACGATGAGGAAATGCCACTACAGTCTACAGCATCCAGAGCAGGATTTAGATGATAATCCTGTTGAGTTGCATGTCGGTGGTGACCCTCCGTCACAACCTCCTGGAGGCGGTACTCATGTACCGGTACCAGGGGGCGATGATGATTCCGACCTGGATCACGATCCGGACGGTGATGGACATCCGCCAGGAGGCGGTCCTCAGGGACCGGGACCTGGTTAGGGTCCGTCACCGGAAGAGCCTCCTCTTCCGATGGAGTTTCACGAAGAGTCGCCTCCTCCTGGAGGTCCTCCTGATTCTCCTGGGGCTCCGCCTCAGTTTGCGAACCCGGATCAGGTTCTTAGTCCACCGATGCCGTGGCCGGCACCACCTTCACCTATTGTTCCTGTTCCAATTCCGCCGCATCCTCACTTTCCGGTGCCCCAGAGTATGCGACCGCCATCACCTCGCAATGTGTCACAGACACGTGCGCGAGGCGCACATCCTGACGATGTGTCAAAGGCAAAGTCACGTACTGTCGTGGGACCCCCGGTTGTGCTGTTGCCTGGGCAATCTGCGGGAAAGAAGGATCCCGATCCGTCGGGTGACTTTCCAGGTTTTCACGAGCCTGCTTCCTCTTCTTCTGATCCGGCTCCTGTTCCTGGTTTGCCGGTGACTGAGGGGGAATTTCCTATCCAGCAAACCCCACTCCCGGAACCCACCCCGGAACCGCCGGTGCCGGAAGCTGGTGAGGATACTGATTCGGATGCAACGGTTGACTATCGTGATGAAAGCTTGCTTGCTTTGGCTGTTGGAGACGACGACGTTTTGATTCGCCTTCCGTCGGCCTTCAAGGTTCCGTCCTTTGTTCCGTTGGATGGTGATGGTTTTGCGTCATGGTTGACTAAACAAGATAAAATCAAGGCAGGTACCCTCACGCCGGAGATGCAGCGCACGTATGCCGCCGAAATTCGGAAGGCTAAACTTGAGGAGTTCAAGAGTTACTTGGACAATGATGCAATTCGGCTGACGGACCGTCGCAAGCTTAAAAACGATGTCAATTTTCTTACCGGACGTTGGGTCCTTACTGTGAAGGTTGACAAGAACGGTTACTTTTCCAAGTTCAAAGCCCGATGGGTTTGTCGTGGGTTTCAGGACAAGTTTGCCTGGGATCAACAAACGGACAGCCCTACGGCTACTCGGTATGGTTTCCGTTTGGTTGCGCAGTGCGCTGCCAATCACTATTGGGATCTTTTTCATTTGGATCTTAAGACCGCTTTCCTTCAGGGGGAACACTACAATCTGTCATCTCGCATGGTTGTGGTTCAGTTGCCTCCTGACATCGGTTTGCCTACCTGGATGGTTGGCCTTTGTCTCAGACCAGTCTATGGTCTGAACGATGCACCGAGAAGATGGTGGAATCGTTTGGACAAATTCCTCAGGTCTGTAGGCATGGAACCGACCAGAGCTGACCGATGCACTTATGTCGCATACGACGGCATAGAAGGCAAGAAGGGCAAGAGCCACCTTGCGGCAGGAAGCTCCTCTCAGGAGGAGGAACCTGAAGCAGGAAGCACCTCTCTTGAGGTGGAACCTGCCTACCTCAAGGAGGTTGCCCTTCATGCCATGACATGCTACGCATACGATGAAGGAAACCGTTCTTCCTCCGACCGTGCGGAGGAGAGATCCTATCTTTCATGTCCCGATATCGCTCAGTGCTTTAACACCGATACCAAGAAGATGGTTGACTATGCTCGGAGGCCTGTGACTGATGATAAGCTTCTCGGATTCTTGGGCAGTGTTGCTTGTAAGAAAAGAGGTTGGTTCCCTTATGAGAACGGGCATGCTCTCGTTTCTCACAGGGCCAAGGCTCTTCGTACTCCTGCACCTGTCTATCAGGTCAAGGACTACCCTTATCGAGTTTCCATGATCCTCCGTAAAGGAACATGGTGGATTGTCGAAAGGGCCCATGACCTGAGGTTGGACAAGGGCGATAAGACCTGCTTCCTTGAAGAAGAAGCTGAGGTCCTAGTCTCCTTGTTCCTTCCAGAGAAGGCTTCATACAAGGTCGAGAGCTTATCAGAGCTCTCCCCCGAGTTGGTTGATCAGCTTCTTGAACACTTTGTTGACCCTGTGCATGGAAGTCCCAGCAAAGGTCGCAGGACAGTTGGAGTGATGAGTCTTCATGTTGATGATCTCATCATAAGTGGAACCCCTGAGTTCCTCACTTGGTTCCTAAAGAAGATCAAGGAACACTTCACTGTCGGCCATGAGGACAAGAATGACCTTACGTTCACGGGACAGCGTGTTCGTTGGGTTCTTGATGCACAAGGGAAGAAGAAGTATATCTCGATCGATCAAAAGCTGTGTGTTTCAGAGCTTGAGGAGATCGTCATACCAAAGCATCTTAAGGATGCAGATGCGTGTGATAAGTCTCTTCACACTTCCTATCGCTCTTTGCTTGGTAGCATCAACTGGCTTCAGTCGAGGACGCAATTTCAGGCATGTTACCAGTTCTCTCGTCTGGCATCAGCATCCGCTGCTCCGACTATTGGTCACTGCAAGGAGTTGAACAAGTTGTGTCGACAGATACGCAGTGAGGAAGTTGAGTTGCGGGTGTGGCCAGTGAAGGGATCACCGAGGATTCTTGGAATTCCTGACGCAGCTTTCCGTAACAACAGCGACAAGTCCTCACAGAGGGCGATGACTATCTTCATCGCAGATGAAAGGGTCAAGAATCGAAGAGACACCCGAGGCTCATTGGTCTTCTTCGAATCAACCAAGATTAAGAGAACGACCCTCAGTACCACTGTCGCTGAGCTTTACGCCTTGATGAAGTGTTTTGGTACCTGTCAAATGCTTCGTGGTTTGTGGAAGGACATTAGTGGTCTGGATGCCGAGATTCACATTCGCACCGATGCTAACAATCTCGTGTCTACCGCTTCTACTACTCACTCACCCGAACAACAGGAAACCATTCACATGATTCAAATGCTGAGAAAGGAAGCTTGTTCAGGTGCTATTGCTGATCTTTCTCACGTTCGAACCGAACATTGTCTTTCTGACTGTCTCACGAAACGAAGCGCTAATCCTAGAAACCTCCTGAGTTCTGTTCAAACTGGGTGGTTGAAGGAAATTGATTCACATCCTCCTTTTCGTTCCATGATTGAGCACAAGGCCTTCTTGAACGCCTGGCTCCGTAAGGAGTACGCGGTTTTGAGTGCAGTGCAACATGTCATGTTCATGCAGGAGCGTTTGTGAGTCATGTCTGCTTCATGTGTGAGCTGTCGGAGCAATTCAATGCATGTGCTTCATGAAGAGTTGTTGGTCTCTTTTTAAATTTGTGCCTGCATTGCTCAAATCAGCTGGTTCAAAACTCAAGTGAGAAAGTAGCCCACAACTTCCTCTTCTTCTGTTACCAGCATGGCTGCGGCAGGACCCTCGATGGACACTGGACGCTCCTCTCATGAGGAGGCACCATTCCAGGTCTACTGGACACCGACAACGGGATGCAACTTCAAGATTGACGTCCGCACTGGTGTCCCCGACCTGTCCTTGTACCAACAGAGCGCGTCCTGGGCAAACCGTCGTGTACTCCGAACAGTTGGAGATGGCGACGGTAATGCCAGCTATCCTACAAGGGATCGTCGAGCCTATCCTGCGAGTGCTCCGGTGGCCTCCCTCAGGATCATCCCAGAAGGTGTTCCACGGTTTTTCCGTCAGCAGGACACCACGGCGTACTTCCCTCAGGGGGAGATGGCCGCGGTGAACATTCTGGAAGGACAGTTGGCCTTTCTGTCACACGTCCTGCTGTACGAGGAAACTCACCCTGGGACCCATGTGTTGCAGCGGCACCTCACGTGGAAGTTCGACTTCCTCCGGTGCTTTCTTGGATGTCTGACCGGCGACGAGCTCACCGGGCTCGATCGTGAAATCTTCAACATTCACCAGATGCGCCACAATCACAATGGATGGGCGGTGAAGACATCCATGCAGCTTTCATCATTGACCAGGCACGACACAAGGGTCACGCCGGGTCGATACATGGAGATCCCGTTGGAGACGATGATGCAGCACCCCATCAGGCCTTTCGAGTGGGAGCCCAAGAAGTTCTTCGCCTTCTTGATGGCGAACTCGAAGGGTCGCTTCAACATCTGGGTGGCCCCGGTGGCTCTGCAGTTCGAGCGGTTCTTTGACTTCGACTTCTATGTCGGGGTCTCCGCCGTCCAGGGTCACTCACGGATGCCCGAGCGGGTCTCTGATGTTGCTCTCGGGGAAAGGCTCACCTTGGAGCGATGCCGCCAGCTTGGAACGATTTTCCACGCCTCGGATAACTCCAACTACGAGAGCATCCGGGAAAACGGCTTAAAGCTGGAGGCGACGAAGGCGGCGTGGCAGCGGCACAGGAAGGCCATCCACCTCGTTTATGCGGGTGGAGTGATTTCTCCTGGGCCTGGGACCGTCATTAAGTACGGTACCTACGTCTTCTACGCCAAGCTCGATTACGAGTGCTACCTGAGTCACGGCCACGATCTGTTTCTTACAGACAACGGCGTGGTGCTCTCGTACAAGGACATTCCGGCGATGTATCTCACACATCACTACCGTCCTCCTCACGAGCAAGATCCGGGTGGCATTCGCCACGAGAGGAAGCAGCAAAGCGCAGGGGTAGGCTCTTCTCAGGAAGAGGGAACCTCAGCGTCTGCTTCCGCATCTGCTTCCGGAGGCCCTCCACAGGGAGGGGTACCGGGTAGCAGTTCGGATCCAATGCCTTCGAAGCCAGCTCCCAAGAAGCGGCCAAAGACATCTCAGGATGCAGGCCAAGCGTCACCGGGAAGCTTCTCTCAGGAGAAGGTACCCACATTGGACGCGGCAGCTCTCCAGAAGCTTATTCGTGACAATGAGCTTAAGGCAGAGCGGGAGCGGCAAGCCACAGCCTCCGAAGGAGACACCAAGTATGCGTATCAGTCTGGGGACACCGTCCACGGCAAGATTGATGCGCATAAGTCCCAGCAGCAGGAGGAGCTCAACGAGGTTCTCCGCAAGGCCAGGACGAATCCATGGCATCTCTTCGCCCACGGCAAGTTGCACATGGTGGACTCCTCTGGCCAGCCGATGCTTAGCACCTATGGCGATGCCCTCGTTCAGGTCACCCCCTGGCACACTTTGACTACTTCTATGAGAGAGTCTTTGGGTGGTGAATACGATTGGGCATCGTGGTTGCAGCATCCTCTTTCGGGGTACTCCCTGCACTTCTTCCTCAAGGCCTTCGAGATGGGGAAGTTGCAGGGGAACTACCTCGTGGAGCTGGACAAGAAACCGAAGGTTTACTCCAACGGTTACACGTCACCTTGGATGAACTTTAAGCGTCATCCTGGCGGTCTTGCCCAGATGCTGGACGATGTCTCCGTTGCCGCGTCGAACGAATTCAGGCCCAACTTGGGTAACATTGGATTCGATCGCCCTCGGGACAATGACTCTCGTGCAAAGATGCCAAGGACAGAGGATCCCGACTACTCTCGCAAGCTCGCCGCACACAAGGCTTTCCTCAGGGAAAGGTATGTGTATGAAGAGGTTGGCTATGTGCGAGAGGATTTCCAGATGCTCGTCCGCGTCATCAATGAGGCTTATGGAGTGGACTTCTTCTCCTACATCCAGCGCCACGCCGGTGATCTGGAGGTTCGCCGTAAATACACGGTGCGAACCCCTGAGGGCTATTGTCTCTACGACAGTACCCTGAAGCAGCCGTTCAACGGCAGCTACCTCCTGGCGGTTCTGGAGAAAGTCTTCGCTGAGTCTGACCAGCGCGATTTCAAATCAGCTTTCGCCCGCAAGGCAAAAGCTGACTTGGTGGCGTACGAAGACTTGAAGGCGAAGAAGGGGTCTGAACTGAATGAGCTCCTCACCCGACCATATGACGACATTATGATCGAGGAGTTCATCGAGCGACTCCCATGTCCACAGATCGAGGAGATCGAGGAGCCTCCCGCGGCTACTCAGATGGATACCTCCGAACCGTCGTCTGGATCCACGGACTTGCCACAGGGCAAGAAGGTTGATCCGGTTAAGACCGAGCCGACCGATGTGCCAATGGAGACTGATGCTCCAAGAAGCTCTCCACAGGGAGAGGTACCTGAGGCTACAGTCGAGCCAATGGAGACAGACGTTCCGGAAGGCTCTCCACAGGGAGACGTATCTGGGGCTGATGTCACACAGCAGAAGACCGAAGCTGAGGAAGGCTCTCCACATGGAGAGGGATCCGAGGTAAAGGTCGAATCTGATGAGCACATGGGTCAGGAAGGAGGTAAGTCCGAGAACATCGAAATGGCTGAGGAAGGCTCACCACAGGGTGAGGAATCCATGCCAGACATTTCTCCCGAGAAGGATGATGAAAGTGAACTTCACGATCAAGGCATCTGGGGGAAATGTAAGACTGTTCCGGATCCTGAGTACTACCAGGCCGCGAAGGATGCAGAGGACCAGAATGAGAACGCGTTCGACAAGATGGGCAAGGCAAAGGAAAAGATCGAGCTCGTTGATCTCGAAGAGTTCAAACATTTCCTTAAGCAGCTCACCGAAATCGAACGACAAAGCCCTATGCGGCTGCTCTGCAAGCAGTTGCATGGATATGGCTATTCAGGCTTGTATCATACAGGACTTCGTGATCCTGATTACGAGCCCGTTCTCGCCTACAAGGTGCAGCATATGAGTTGGAGGGTAAATGTTCCGAACCACAAGGGACAGAAATACTCTCTCTCTATGGTGGATCTATTCGACCAACTCAACAAGATGGATCCCATCTATGAGCGTCGTCCCGACAAAAAGGACGTTGTTTTTCGTTCTGGGGACGTTCGTAGCACCTTGGACGACAAGCTCATGGGCAAGGCCTCTGACATCCGAGAATCAGCACTGGAGGTTATGGAAGCACTTCTTGATAAGCTGAAGTCCTTGGATGCAAGCGGCAATCCGGCAACTCGAGAAGAACTCTTGAATGCTATGCTTCACTACTTCTTGAGCACCGGAGTCGATGAAGAGGAGATCGGGGACCTCTCTCTTGAGAAGATGCCGAATCCTTATATTCATCGTTTTGGTCTGGCAGAGGACTCCAATGTCCCTATCTTCACCAGCAAGACCAAGTACGCCGCGCTCATCCTCAATCTCGGCAACATGAGCAGGGGAAGAAAGCGTTCCGCTCCTAGCTCCGTTGCTAATCACATTGACTGGGACGATGCTACACCGTCTAAAGGAGCCTTGATAAAATCGATTGCACAGTCGAAGACGCATTTGTTTATGCTCTGCGAAGCGACTACAATCGATGACTCCGAGGAAGCCTTCCTCAAGTCACGCGGGTGGCGATTCCTGCGTAACGAGTCCAAGGACCTGATGGTGGGAAGTCGTACAAATGGTGTCGGATCTTCGATCACCCGTCTTGCCGGCTCCACTCTCAGTGGATATGCCCACGAGTCCCTTCCAATAACCTATATGGTCGCGGAAATCGTGTATGGCATGACGTTACCGACCGGTCTCCAGGGCAGTCGTGGTGATGTTCCAGATGAGTCACTGACCAAGGTCTTGGAGCGGGCAGGATCCGACCGGCTCAGAGTTTGTGTCTTCCACCTCCGCAACGACGCGGCGGCAGACAAGGTGGCGTTGGCTCATGAAGTGTTGGGCAACATGTTCATCGACTGCTTGCACTACCAAGTCGACCTCATCGGTGGCGACGCCAACATGGCTCTCTACCGGGCCACCGGCAGAAAGCAGGAGTCGATGGATATTCGTGGCGGGATGTACCAAAGCCTTCTCGACTACTTCTTGGAGGCCTGGTCAGAAAGCCCAAAGTGCCCACACTTCTGTTCGCCTCGTGCGAGACATGTGTCAGCAAACGCCATGTGGCTTCTGAAGCAGTATGAGGACACGCTGGGAATGCCATACAAGGAAGCTAAGCAACCAGACTGGAATACTTTTCCTGGTTTGGATCCTGTTATGGCTACAGTCATGGAATGGGGACACAGCATGTCGGACGATCAATGGGCGGAGTTTCCGTCTTCAAAGACTGAGTTCGACATCCATGTCTCTGAGTGGCTGTTAAACTCCACCAGCGCCGCGTACCTTCTCAACGATCGGGACTATGACGCTCACACTCCGCTCCTCATCGAGGTTCACGCGAACCAGTACTCTGGAGGCAGGATGAGAGCGCTCAACCGCAATCCCGACACCGTGAAGGAAGCCGCGGACAGAAGAAAAGAGAGACAGAAGCTGAACAAGGCGCGTGGTTCTGGTTCTACTGGTCCTGCAGCCGCACCACAGGGAGCAAGCTCTTCTCAGGAAGAGGCAGCTTCTGGTGCTAAAGCTTCTGGTTCTCAACGTCCTCAAGAACCCGCACAACCTCCTGGTGGCAAAGAAGGCGGCAAAGGAGGCAAGTCCTCCAAAGGAAAAGGCAAGGACGCCGACAAGGGCAAGTCCAAGGGCAAGACCAAGGACAAGTCCAAAGGCAAGGCCAAGGGCAAAAACTGACTAGGTTCAGATGAGGGCGAGGACGCAGACGTTGACGTTCCTGACGAAGACGTTGGTCCTGGCCCAGCATCCTTTGGTGATAGACCGTGGTTCCCATTTCGCCTGCAGCTTTTTCACTGGCATTTGGAGAGATGGTACTACCCTCACCACCATTTGCCTCATCCTGATGACAGTCCTCGTACTCGTCGTAGGGTGGAGCAGTACAACCAGAGGGTGATGAACCAAGGTCCGATGGAAGAAGTGGAGTGAGTGTTTCACGGAATGCTTCTTTCATAAGAAGGTATCCAGTTTGAGCATTCGCCATTTCATAGGAAGATGCTTTTCTCATGAAGAGGTACTTCCTTAAAGACCTTGTCAGAAAGAAGATACTTATCTCAGGATAAGATACTTCTCATGCCCTTATATATTTGCCGTGTCGCAAGATGTCATGCTGGCATCAAGTGGAGCTAAGCTCTACAATCTTTTATGTGACAGTAAGCTTTCCGCCTGGAGAGGAAACTGAACACAAGTGGGCAACTTTCAAGCAAAAGTTTTCAGTTGAAGATCCGTTTGCGTTTTCGTGCGTGTTCTGCTCTTTTCATTGAAGCTGTCTTCAGGTGAGAGATGTATAGATTCTCTTCAAGTCGCAGATGTAGCTCAATACTCCGCTAATTCGACCGAGAGCAATAACAGGCTAGTTGAATGCCGACTCCACGGCCATGCAGCTCTACGTGTTTTAAATTTGTGCCTGGTTGAAACACTGAATGTTACACATCCAGGTGCCTGTCTGTTTCACGTATCACTTGCATGTATCCATGCCTGTTGCTCAAGGTTCTAGTGCAGTGGACTACAGCTGTGCGCCTGTAGCAAAAGAGACACCTGAGTGCCTGTGTTCCTGTACGCCCAGCGAGGGGATACACGTCCAGGTTACATCTCAGGGGGGGGGGGAGCGCAAAAAACAAAAAACAAACGATTTTTTTTTTGGGCGCTGCCACCCCCCCCCCTCCAGAATTTTTTTTTTTTGGTGGCCGAACCCCCCCCCCCCCCCCCCCCCCGCCCCCCCGGGGACAGCAAGCGACAGCCAGCGCCATAGTGCGCCATACTGCGGGAGCGGACACCAACCAAGAGCCACATGATTTAAACCTGGTGTCCTTAGCCCATGCAAGCCTCACTACAAGTGAGTAGATACTCTATGCCGAATATTAAGATCAATAGGATTACAAACTAACCAGATAAACATCTATAGAACCTATAAAAGACCTCAGAGACTTACTGCGTATAGAAAAGTCGATATCTGAGATTACAGTTCGCAAAGATGATAGACTATTTATGACTGACACAACATCATATGACGAGGAGACCTTGCATTAACATACATTCGACGGATGCAAACTCACGGCACAACCACTGCCTGAGCAATGCCAGTAGTCAAGCGATAACAACAATGTTTGACGTCGCATATGATGTGGTAGCATATGCGAGGACATATGGTCGGTATATATGTTCGATGTCAGATACATGTATGAGCAGTCTCCTCCATGTATAAAATATACAACAAACATTGTCTTCGCCTTTCATTGGCAAGTTGCGATGTAAGGGATCCGAATCCAACTATCTTATAGGTGCATGAAAACGGGAGTTTGAATATTCCACTTTGTGCGATGTTCGAGCAACATGGTGGGCTCTGTCGGGGAGTTTACAACTGGAAATCCTTATTGATTTATGTTCCTGTGATCAGGATCGGCTACTCGCAGGAATCTGATTATCATTATACCAAAACTGGCTAGATATGGAAACAATATATATCATGAGCACGTCATGGTGAAGTATCAATCTTCACGTGAACCATGCGCATCATAGTATGATATGGCGTAACGGCGTAACACACTCGTAAACACGTAGCATGAGGCGCTAAGGAGATGCCATACGAACTTGGCAAGCTCACGGGATGCACAAGGACATCTAAGTCAAATCTCATAGAAAAGATATGTGTCATGAGATGCTGCTTGCATCTTGCGACCTATTCATACCTAGCTGTGACTGTTGTAACTTCATGCGAGATTGGGTTTATGTGTGAGAATAAGTCTCCGGGCTTTTAGAAAGGTCTACCGAGGGGTTTAACCAATATGTGGTGCAATCCCGCTTGCCCGCGCGGCCGGAAGGCGTAAAGGGGGAAGCCTGAATGATGCGGGCATCTTAAAAGAACACTTATTGCGATGGTCTATACGGATGGTTCCATATCATAATGATATGTTGAAGAGAGTTCCTGGTGCTCTATGTTGATATGGCCATATTCAACACATAACATGCCTTTTACATTGAAGGAATGCGGCGAATATCCTGTTCAACTGCCGGTTGGGTGCCTCATTATGACGGCTCCATTACTCTTGCCAAAATTGGCATGCAGCTGCCAATGTAATCTGCCGTGTTTACTTCCACCACAAGAGATACTTGACTTCTTGATCATGTCACATTTTAAAACGTTGGTTGTAGGCATAGTATAGTTCTTACACTTTTTCTTGGGTAACAGGATTTAGTTTACGGAGATATCCATAAGACACACGATGAACTGCGTCATGGGCTTTAACAAGACCATATTAGAACGGTTGCGGCATACAGGTGCATTGCCTGCAGCATAGATATCACAAGCGGTATTGTTTACAGCTGATGACAATCGTATGTGCGTGTCGGTGTATGTTTGTGTGTGCATGTGCAAATAATGTGTTTTCACGGCAGTCAACCTGTGACTAGCTGGTATGAGCAATCTGAATATCATTATAGCAAAACTGGCTAGAAATGGAAACAATATATATCATGAGCACGTCATGGTGAAGTATCAATCTTCACGTGGACCATGCGCATCATAGTATGATATGGCGTAACGGCGTAACACACTCGTAAACACGTAGCATGAGGTGCTAAGGAGATGCCATACGAACTTGGCAAGCTCACGGGATGCACAAGGACATCTAAGTCAAATCTCATAGAGAAGATATGTGTCATGAGATGCTGCTTGCATCTTGCGACCTATTCATACCTAGCTGTGACTGTTGTAACTTCATGCGAGATTGGGTTTATGTGTGAGAATAAGTCTCCGGGCTTTTAGAAAGGTCTACCGAGGGGTTTAACCAATATGTGGTGCAATCCCGCTTGCCCGCGCGGCCGGAAGGCGTAAAGGGGGAAGCTTGAACGATGCGGGCATCTTATAAAAACGCTTATTGCGATGGTCTATACGGATGGCTCCATATCATAATGATATGTTGAAGAGAGTTCCTGGTGCTCTATGTTGTTTTGGCCATATTCAACAAATAACATGCCTTTTACACTGAAGGAATGCGGCGAATATCCTGTTCAACTGCCGGTTGGGTGCCTCATTATGACGGCTCCATTACTCTTGCCAAAATTGGCATGCAGCTGCCAATGTAATCTGCCGTGTTTACTTCCACCACAAGAGATACTTGACTTCTTGATCATGTCACATTTTAAAACGTTGGTTGTAGGCATGGCATAGTATAGTTCTTACACTTTTTCTTGGGTAACAGGATTTAGTTTACGGAGATATCCATAAGACACACGATGAACTGCGTCATGGGCTTTAACGTTTCGTGTTTTTGTTCACGTATGTTTTAGAAGGCATGTGAATCTGTAGCACATCGCAGCACTGGCTCTAGCACTTGAGTTTTCTCGAAAAGCGAGATTTAGCCCTAGCTACTGCCCTGTAGCCCGCCTGTCTCTGCCTTAGAGTGTAGCCTGCCATGTTGCCGGCACACGTGGTTGTGCCCCTTGCCATGTTTCAATGGGAGCTTGACCAAGCCCCGCCTTCGCCCAGGCCTTCACCTTTGCCTCCGCGGTGGATTCGTCCCCCGGACTTTGCCTTTGCCCCAGCCAGACTCGCCTTGCATGACTGGAACTGGTATGTGATTACATTCAGAGAATGTTTCGCCCTGCAGCCGCATGAGGGCCAGCCTTTAGAGCCTTGCCTCCAGGAATTCCTTTTTTCCTGGACCGTCTGCCCTCGCATTCTCATTTGCCTTGAAGTTCATGAATGGCTGCCCTTGGTTCTCGCCAATGATGAGTGTCATCAGCTTATGGTTGAAATGCTCTTTTGAGCCCTCTCGCCTCTAAGGTAGCCGCCGGGCCCTCAGCCACGGACTTTCCACAGCCTGACCCATATTTTCTGCCTTTGCGAATCTTGCCATACCAGTGGCATTGGCCAGGCCTCCTAGATGCCTTGCCTCTTCCAGGTTTTATGGGACAGCCCAACAGCCCTTGCCTTCAGGACCTCTTGCTGTCAGGTACGGTCGGGCCGCGCATCTTGTTGTTTGCAGGGGCCTTCCTGGCTGCCTTTAGCCTTGCTTTCTCAGGAGACGCATGAATATCTCGTCTCGCATTTGGACATTACCGACTGGCTGTCTCCCAGGTCTGCTGCCTGCGCCCTAGATGCCTCCCGAGCCTTCGGGCTCTGCCTGGCCCCGGCCGCTGGAGCCGGACTCTGAGCTTTCACCGGGAGCCTCCCGGGCTTCGGCTCAGCCAGCTTTTGCTCAGCCAGCAGCTCCGCCCCAGCCACAGCCTGCTTTTCTGCCTTTGGGGGGAGGTTACCAAAGCTACCACTTTCTTCCCCCCACGTATTTTGAACGTTTCGCAGTGTCTGGCTAGCCCCTGACAGCCCACCTCCCTCCACCATGTCGAGTTCACAGGGTTCAAGCCTCGACTCAGCCGTGCCAGGATTGCGGTATCGCCATCCGCTGCCTTGGAGCCCTTTTAAGGTTCCGCTGCTCTGGCTCCTTCAGCCGCCTCTCTACAAGGTGCTTTGGTTCCCTACCAAGGACCTGCGTGAGCCTTTTCTTGGCTGGAGCCTTGAAGGCCTTCTCTTCGGAGTTGCACCTTGTGCCAATATTCTTTTGTTTGCCAGCTCGCGCCAGGAAGTTGTTGCCTTGTGCCTTCTGAACAAAGCATGCCATGATTATGTAGCGGAACGCATATCCAAGGCCCGAGGATGATACTGCCCTGTTGCCCTACATCCCGGGCCCTCAGCCGGTTGGTCCTTTGCGAGTACAGCACATGGGAGCCTACGCACATCGTCAACCAGGTTCGACGAGCTCTCGGGTCTCTTGAGGCCCTCGGCGTGCAATTGACCCATGCCTGGGTGCCCTCGCACGGGAAGCGACCGAGCTGGGAAGCCCCTCTTGGGCTGAGCACGGACCTCATGAGATGGATGAACGATCAAGCTGACCGTGCCGCCGCTGAATGTCGTGTTCGTCGCAGCGGAGGTCATGGTCGTGCTGCTTGGTGGCGACTTCGTGAAGAGGCAGCTGCCTGGGAACTCAATGCAATCCAGGCTTCGGCCACTGCCGGCAAACACCTTCATGATGCTCTTCGACGTCATGGTCTCCGGCCTGGCGAGGCTCCGCCTCCGCCGGCTGCTGCTGATGGAGATGTTGGCGGGTGATGCTGGGCTGTTTCGGCTTCTTTTCGCGGGTTTTCGTTGTGCTCCTTCGGGTTTCAAGTGTTTGATGCTACGGCTTCTGGACACACCTTCTACGACTCCCTCCGGGTCTTCGCCTTCGGCAACTCCGTGGCGCTTGGGCTGCTGCTGGCTTTGGCTGATGGCGGCCTCCGGCGAACTGAGTTGCTGCCTCGACTTCTTCTGAGGCCATGGTGCCATAGCAGCTTTGTTGACCGTGCCGTTCACCACATTGGTGATGTGGAGTGTGCCTTTCCGCGTATGTGCCAATTGCTGCACATTCGCTCTCCTTCTACTCTGACTTGATGGGCTCTGCGGACCACATTTGGGCGCAGTGTTCGAACCGAAGTCGCCCTTGAAGGAAAGGCCGCAATATCTACAAGGCGAACTGAGAGCCAGCCCTCTGCGATAGCATTTGCTATGAGCTCTAGCCAGTGACAAAGCATTTCCAGCCCAAGGATGGCAAGCTTGCACATGCAAAGTGATGCCCCTACCTTGAATCAGCCACTGGCCACAGGTCGGACAATGCTGGTAGTGCACTAGCTCCTATATCCCACCACCATCCCCGGAACTCCACCAGGACGATAGTAGTGCGAAAGTAGATAGCTAGCGAGCTAGCCGAGCGACGACCAGACGGACAAGCAACACAGCTAGCACGGACGTTCTTTTGTCTGGAGTGGCAACTATCCCAGGTTGCCTGGAGATAACTGATAGCCTTCGGCTATCTATCCCCAGGGTGGGCAGGGTGGGTACTTCAAAATTACCCCCCCTGATGGGGGACTTTATCCAGAATGGCCACGGTCACACACCGTCGTAGCCATTCCAAGTCACTGCTATCCTGTCTTCGCATGTCAGAGGCAACTCTCCTGCGAGCGACGATAGCGAACGAAACTTCGTTTCTAGCGAAGCTACCTTCGATAGCTTCGAGTAGTAATAGGTAAGCTAGCACACATAGTCGTAACTCGTTCCTCGTCACGAGGTACGTGCACTAGCTCCTATATCCCACCACCATCCCCGGATCTCCACCAGGACGATAGTAGTGCGAAAGTAGATAGCTAGCGAGCTAGCCGAGCGACGACCAGACGGACAAGCAACACAGCTAGCACGGACGTTCTTTTGTCTGGAGTGGCAACTATCCCAGGTTGCCTGGAGATAACTGATAGCCTTCGGCTATCTATCCCCACGCATCGCCACTCAGGCTACCAGGGATCTAGCTTTCTGGCCTTACGGCTAAACTTGGACACCCTATCCGGGGTCCCTCGCTTTCGCGTGCCTAGCTCCTGGTAGAAGCTATCTGCATGCGCGAGTAGCCGGCCAAGAACACGCCACTGGAATTCCTCTCCTTTCAGATCTATCCTCTGAGAGGGATCGAATTCCTTGAACTCCTCGTTTGTAAGGTCATCCGCTAGCTGGTTGATGTCTCTCCGTATCCACTGGAGCTGTAGCTCACAGTTTTTCTGGGATAGCTCTTCTGCTATCTCCATTAAAACTAGCATGGAGGGATACTTGGTCGTCATAGCCTTCTTCACAAGTGCCTCATTGGACTTGTTATCCGTATAGCCGCGGATGGCCACTCGCGAGGTCTTCCTATCCTCGCCCTCGGGGACCCAGAGACGTATCCCCACGAGGGTCGCTAGCAGTTCTAGCGCAGCTATCACTTTCTTGGGGTCGCCTTTGGCAAAGGCCCACGGAGCCCAGGCCCTATCCACTTCTAGGGAAAACCAGGGACCTGGCTTCCCTCCGGAAATCTCCAGGAAGCCCCCTATCCAGGCCCTATCGGACTCAGCTTTGGCATCCGTGAAAAAGCTCAGTGGAGGTAGCCCGGCGTAGAGAGTCACTGGGGCCTCTGCCAGTCCAAGGCTATCGCAGCAAAGCCTAGCCGACCTAGCCCTTGCTGCATCTCCTTGGCCGTGACTTTGCCGAAGGTCACCTTGTCGTTTAGCCACGCCGATAGCCAGGACGCCCGCTTCTTGGACATCCCTAGCCTGTAGGAGGAGTACTCTGTCTCCATTCCCAGCCACTCCACCCTATAGCCACCACGAGTCTTCGCCCACTTGAAAGGATATCCCAGAACAGAGAGGAAAAGGTAGCTCAACGGGATACCCTTCCTCCCCTCC
Organism: Symbiodinium sp. CCMP2592; assembly: GCA_905221615.1. Taxonomy (NCBI): domain Eukaryota; class Dinophyceae; order Suessiales; family Symbiodiniaceae; genus Symbiodinium; species Symbiodinium sp. CCMP2592. The sequence continues at coordinate 5,362 of CAJNDT010001361.1, read as the reverse complement.
GTTCCTATCCCCAGGGCCTCGAGGTCATCGGCATATAGAAGGAGGTCGATGGGATAGCCGGGGCCCAACAGATGATGGGTTGCCCGTAGCCCACATGCGGCTATCCGGGTCCACCAGTAGCTAGCCGGCGAGAGTCCGAACGTGCCCACTTTGTTGACGTAGACGATCTGGCTATCCGGGTCCCCGGGGATCGTCTCCTCGGTGTCTATCTGGCAGCCCATGAAGCCGTGCTCGCTAGCCTGGTGTTTGTATCTCCGGTGGGCCTTCGAGATATCCCCCACGACCGAAAGGCAATCTCGCCACAGCGTATCAGCTCTCGGAGGATTTGCTTCTTTTCTCTAGCCCCTGGCGCCCGGATCTTATCCCGGCAGCGTATCCGGTGGTTAACCCGGACGCCGTGGGTCGCGTCGTGGATTATCCGCTTCTTGTCCTTCTCCTCGTCCTCGACTATCACGGCCAGGGAGGCGATAGCCCGGTCCTCGCCGAACCTCGCCTTGAACTCGCCGAGGGTCATCCTCTCCATGAGGCCTTCCTCGACGTCCTCGTCGAACTTAGCCCGCACAAAATCCCTGTGGTCGCTAACCGAGGAATAATTCGGAACCCATGCTAGCGCCGGCTCCCAAGGGGCGTTGTCTAGCCTCCAAGAGGACTGCTCCTCGAACACGTGCGGTGTTCTGGGTAGCCCCTCCAATATCCCAAGTGGGAGTCCCTCCTCGGCCCGACGGAGGAAGTCCCTATCCGGGTCGCCAGCCGCCTCGAGGATCGCACGAAGTAGCCGTAGACGAAGGGGCTGCCCAGGAGGAATATCCAGTAGGCCAGGTTCGCTGAGGTCCTGACCTTCTATCCAAACTTGCAGGAGTTGCAGTAGCTCTTCGTGTAGTTGGCTATCCCGGACGAGCTTGCAGGCCGACTCGCCTCCCATAGCCATTCGGAAGGCCTCCTTTTCTAGCTCGTTCTCGGATCCCACTCGCCTGGTTACCATCTCCCGGATCTTAGCCCTCAGCCAGTCCCAGGACTCGCCCGCGGCATGTCCACGAGAGGGTCGGGGCCAGCGCCCAGGAGAGCATAGCCCGCCACCGTCGTGGAATTCCTTTATCCCGTCGTTTTGATGGCATCGGCGGGGGGGTCCCGTGCCACCATGTAGCCGTGGGCCCTCTGGTTGGTTTGTAACATAGTCGAGGTCGCCAGAACTGCCTTATCCTGCACAGTCGGTACCCCCTCTCCGGAGGCAGTCGGAGCAGTAGCCGTGCAGGTTGCCAGGGCCAACTGTGCTAGCCATCGGCAGAAGTTCGAGGGCCACTCGCCAAGCGTCTCCTTAGCCAGCATGGGGCTCTGCGGCGTCGATGAAGTAGCCGCTTTCGGCAAGGGGCCCAGATAGTAGCCATTGTTGTCGAAAGTGGGGAGGCCTTCGTGCACGGTAGCCGGCATTTCCAGAGGTGTCTTCAGTAGCAGTCGTGTCGGTTTCGCCGAGGGTGCCCCGAAGTTATCCAGGTGCAGGGCCACCGAACGTAGCCCGAGGCCAACTAGCCGTGCATGAGCCTCCCATTGCCACATGCTGGCCGGTCGCCGGCCTTTGTGGGGGCCAGCCGGCATAGCCCCCAGGTCTTCTGGCTGCTCCAGGACGAAGAAGGTAGCCGAGGAAACCGCAGCACTAGCTATTTCAAAAGAAAAATCAGCAAAAATGTTGCCAAGAATAGCCCGGTCTCTTTCCTTGGCCGTGAGTGTAGCCAATCCTCTGGGCTCGTCGAAGCTTCGGACTGGCCGGGGACCTTTACGGTTAGCCGAGCTCGCCCTAGAGAACGTCGCCACAGGGGGAGACATAGCCACAATGTCGTAGTGGCCCGATTGAACTTTGTGAAGGTACTTCGCCCTCTCCTTGGAAGTAGCCAGGTCAATGGGCGGACTTCTCGCCAGATCCACACAAGAGATATCGATGTCGAGCCCGAAGGAAGAAACTAGCCGGCGGAGGTGGCTTTGGAAGCTGCCTAGCCTTTCTCTCCCCGAGAAGAGGTAGAGAGCCTGTAGCCGCCGGTGTGCAGGTGTCGCCTCAGGTGTAGCCGATGTAGCCGGCTCAGGCGCCGGTAGTCAGTTGGCCGCTGTCGACGTCGACGGCGTAGCCGTGCCGGGGCAGTTGATAGCCGAATGCGGTCCCCGACACTTCGTGCAGACATGCACGAAGTGGCACTTATCCCCTTTCTTGCAGCCACCTTTCAAATTGAATCGAAAGCATATCGGCTTATCATCCTCGGTGCGGTGGAAGGTAGCGGTCTTAGCCTTCTTGTTGCTATCCTTGCCGTCCTTGCCCTTGCCTCTGCCCTTGCCCTTCTTGTTGGGCTTAGCCGGCGGGGTGTTGGTGCTATCCCAGTTCCAGGGCTGCGGCCTTTTAGCACAGAGGGACAACGGAGTCGTGAAGTGCCGCTCCTTGGTAGCCGCGTCCTTCCAGGACTGGACTAGCGCGTCCGCGAAGGCTATCCCCTTGAGGACCATCTGCTTGTAGGCCTGTTTCCGGATAGCGTTCTCGTAGGATAGCACCAGGGTCCACGGGGGAGCAAGACTTCCGCTAGCCTCGTTGGACCGTAGCCCATAGCAGAAGTCGCCGAGCAGATAGTCTTTGTATTTCTCAAAGAGCTGGAAGTCGATATCCTTGAGTTCTGCTCGCCCTGGATGCTGGAGGCCTATCATGAGAAGTGCATTTTGCATGACTGTTAGCCGTAGCCGTAGTTGCTCCGGTCCGGATGGCATCGCCCCTTTCGAGGTAGCCTTCTTGAGCACGAGGGCGGTGCCCTTGCTATTTCACTGGGGAACTAGCACATCCGGGTCTATCTCGTCTCTGGACAGCACCTCGTTCAGGGGCTCCGCCCTGAACTCGCCCGTCTCTAGCTCGTGCAGCTTTCGCTCAATATATTCCTTAGCCGGAATATGCTTATCCTCGGGCTCGCCAAACTTCTGTGAGAAGGACTGGCGCATAGCCATGTATTCCGTTTGGGGGATGGGCTTAGCCCATTCCCGGACCTCGCTAGCCGCTTCTCTATCCGCCTGCTCGCGGGTTCTGGCCTGCGCGGCTCTCCATGCGACCACGAAGGCGGCCGCTAGCGCCCTGTTTGTTAGTGAGCTTTCTGGCTCTATCGAGAAGTCCTTGGCTAGCACCGACTTGAGGTCGGCTTCGTCCTTGAAACTCGCCGAAAACTTCGCTATCGTGTCTATCCCGGCTTTGAACAAGGTAGCCTGGGAGGTATCCGGGACCCGATTCTGGGTCAAAAGGTAGCGAAAATCCGTGGAGCCCTTCGCTAGCTCCGCTGGGTCGGGCGGTGAAGCCATTCCGGATTTAGCCCGCCAACGGGCTAGCTACCTTTCGGCTACTGTCGTTCTTGAAATCAAAAGCTCTGGCCATGTGGTCGTTCAGCAGGGCTTTCCCTCCCTAGGCGGAGAGATGGGAAGGAAGGAGTATCAACCCGAGACCCCGGGCCCCCCGCCCCCCCCCCCGCGGAGAGTTGGGAAAGAGGGAGTGCCCCCCCCGAGACCCGAGAGGCCGACCCCCCCCCCCCGTCCGAGGTTTCACGTACCCTGGGAAAACCTAGCCTGGCACTCTCTTCTTTCTGGCAAACGGAAGCACTAGCCGACATGAAGTGAGGTCCACACACTATCCGCTATTTTCGTCACTAGCCGCAAGTCTGGGAGATCTAGCCATACGACCGTGCTTTAGCCCGGGCCCTTTCGGCCCCTGCCAGCTCCCTTAGCCGAGCCGGACGGGGGCCGCCAGCTATTGCACGTATGGCCTCTATCCCCATGCGTATCCAGGCAGTACCACATCCTTTTGTTGCACTGCTCTAGCCGACAGTGATCACAGACCACTATACATCTGAAGATAGCCCCGGCAGGCTTCCATCGGCCTACCCCAGGGGTAGCCCCTTGGGGCCTGCACAATATCCATCCCTGTTCCGGGATCGCTTCTGTTAGCTCTTTTGTGTAGCCGGACCGGGTGCTAACCGCGATGAAGTCCTCATCCTCTAGCTTGTATATCCAGTTGGGGTCGTGTATCGCCCCTTTGCCGCTGACATCGCGGCCTCTATCCGACAACTGCGATAGCCTTCTATCCTGGCGACCGCCCTTCTCGTAGCTCCCCAGGGGCCACTGGGCCCTAGCAATGTATAGCCAGGTCTGATCGATCATGCCGCTATCCGGGCCGAGTGGTCGCCCCTTGGCTTGACTAGCCACTGGCGGGGGCGCCATTATCCGGTGCACCACCTCGGGTTCTTCGCGAAGTAGCCGTTCGGTGGGCCTATCCAGGTTGATGTTCACCGCCGCTCCCTGCTGGAGCGCGGGCCTCTCCGGAGCTATCCGGCCGTCACCGGCCATAGCCTCCCACTGGGCCTCGTTGTATCGGCCCGCTCCTAGCCTTCTATCCAGCGGGTGGCTGCTATCCGCGGCCTCAAGGGCGGGAAGGGATCGTATCCCGGCTCGCCCTTGCGTGGCCGCCGCTGCTGCTGTGTATCCTGGTTGCTATCCGGACCGTCCTGAAAGGTGCCTATCCGGAAGACCTCCTCCATCCGGCCGGGACGTCCGCAGGCGGGCCACGGTAGCCCTGCATGCATCTAGCCAAAAACTGCTTCAGGCTCTCGCCCTGGGCAGGGTACTCTGTACTCGCCCTTAGCGGCGTAGCCGTGGTCTCTGCCGCGGCTAGCAACTCCTTGAGCTTAGCCATCATCTCGTGTAGCATGTCTAGCCGTTCGGGTGGCGGCCCGGCGCTAGACCAGGTAGCCTCCGGGGCCTCCCCCTGCCACGGTGTAGCCTCCAGCTCGTTATCCGTGACGCTATCCTCCTCCAGGGTCTCTCCTGGTCTTGAGTAGCCTGGCAGATAGCCGGCCGCCAGGCTGTATGCTAGCTCCCTCTGGCACTCGGCTAGCCTCATGTCCTAGCCTTTCGGACTAGCTGGAGAAGCTCGTGCTGCTTATCCAGACTTAGCCGATCGTATATCTGTTCGGCCAAGCTAGCCGGGTCAGTCTCTAGCCAGTCCTCTAAGAGGCGTAGCACTTCTATCCGTTGCGCCTGGACGCTAGCCGACTCAGTCTGGTCTGCTCAGCTGGGGGCAGTAGCCATGTGCCGCTAGCCGGCCCGAGGGCACGCAGGCTCGCCCACCTAGCGTGGGCTCTCCAGAAAAGCTGGTGGTCCGTTACTCCACCCTAGCCACAGTAGCCGCGGCAAGTGCATTTGTGCCGTGCCCTAGCCCACAAGTGCAAGCTCAGCCGGACATGTGCGCATGCAGCTTAGCCTGCCTAAGAACCTCGCGGCCTACGTCCTAGCCAGCAGACAAGACAGCAAGTGCAACAACGTGATTCTCTCCTCTCTCTCTCCTCTCTTCTCT
>CAJNDT010001360.1:0-61972 GCA_905221615.1 Symbiodinium sp. CCMP2592 | reverse complement strand
GGGGGGGGGGGGGGGGGGTGTAGCTCATTTTTCGTCTATGTGAGTTTGGTTTTGTATGTTTTTTTATTTCTGTATACGTTGAAGAGCGCCTTGAAAGCAGGAATGCCGCCGCTGGGAAGAACCCCACAGAAATGTGGTCGTGGAAGAATCGAACCAATTGCTGCAACAATCTTCTTGGCTTGGGTAAAACGTTGAGCAGAAGCTGCGTGCCCCCCCATCAGTGGCCCGAATCAGATCTTGCACAACACAGGTTTTCGATCTTGCCATGCTTAACGTGCCTTTGTCATGTGTTTTGTGTTTCCACCATGTATATAGACGCAGGACCCCAAGTTCCCCAAGCTCAATATTTGACAGCAGGCGTGGCGCATCAATGCTGTCACTCATATATGGCAATACTCGTCTCATCGACTCATACGCTGCAAGCTTAAACCCTGAAGCCCTACAAATGTGTAGAGCTGGCAGATTGCACCGACTGTGTACCACCACATGTACCCGCAAACTAATATGCACAGCGTCTCGATGGATGCTTGGAGAGCCCCATAAGACTTCAGCGGTGTCGTACGCTTTTCTACGGATCCCAGGAAAGCGAAAGGATATCCTGCCGACGGGTTGAAAACCGCATTCCTGTCACTTGCGTGGTTGCCGGAAGACCACCAAGTCTTAAAGACCGCCGCGGCGCCATCGAAATAATGACTCGGGCACTTGCAGAAGCTGCCGGAACGCGCAGAAACACGGCACAAGGACACAGCCAGAGCACAGCCGGGACGAAGCAGGCGCCCCAGCGCCAAGGCACGGCTGCTTGGGCATCTTCGCTGCGGCGCTACCAGTGGACACTATACCACGGGGAGACCCCCAAGGACAGCGCCAGCGGGACAGTGCCACTGGGACATCACTGCTGGGACACAGCTGCTTCGACACCGCCACAGCGCAACACCACCAGGACCCCACCGCCGGGACCCCACGGCCGCGACACCGGACATTGGACACCGCCCGGGCGTCAACCACCAGGACACCGCACAGGGACATCGCCACCGGGGCATTGTTTGGGATACTGCCGCTGGAACAGTTCCATCGTGATACCGTCAAGTCACTACCCGGACAGCGCCCCTGCGACACCGGTACACCGCTGAGACACCAACCGAGAAACCGGCTGCCGCACCGTGCGCCCAAGGCCAGAAGGACACCGCTAAGAAATCACCACCATCACTGGGACACCATCGCTGTTTCACCACTGGGACACAGGGACACCAGGATAGAGACACCATTGCTGCGACACCACAACTGGGACGCAAGAAGACAGGACACCAGGATGAGGATGAGGACACCCCCGCCGGGGGGAGGGGGGTGAGCAGGGATCCGAAACAAATAACATATTCGAGCCCCAGGCCGGAGGAGGAAAGAAAGAATGAACGAAATAAAATGTAAGAACAAAAGAAAGAAAACATAGAGAAAACGATAAAACAAAGACGAGGAAGAAAGGATAAGAAAAAGAACGAAGGAAAGAAGGAAAGAAGGAAAGAAAGAAATAAAGAACGAAAGCACGATTTCTTGGCTCCCTGGATTCTTGTTTTTGTTTAGCTTCCTGGCTTCGTACTTTGAGGCTTCTTGAGCGCTTAGCATTCTGGCTACTATGACTGTTTTCCTTCCTATCCTTAAATCTTAACATGCTTTCTATTTTAAGTAATATATGATGATTAGTATTATGATCATTGTCATTATCATGATTATTCATATTGTTATTATTATTTCTACCACTACTACTACTACTACTACTACTACTACTACTACTACTGCTACTACTACTACTACTACTACTACTACTACTATTATTTCGATCACTACTACTACTACTACTACTACTACTACTACTACTACTACTACTACTACTACTACTACTACTACTACTACTACTACTACTACTACTACTACTACTACTGCTCCTCTAATTATTCTTCTGAAGTCCTTGTCATGATTACTCTCACCGTATTTAATGCTATAGTTATTAGTAGCATGACTACTACACTTCATATCATTACGAGCATTCTAAGTAACCGTAGTATTATGATATTATCACTACCGTTCTTCGTAATGCCATTCCTATGGCGATATTTTGTATTGCTATGTTATCCAACCCCGCCGCCTTTTTTGGAGCCATGCTTCCGATAAAACCACATGTCATCACCATGTTTCCACGAGGGGAAGGCCATGCAGATCATTTTGTTTGCAAATCAGGGGAGGTTCGCCCCCCCCCCCAACCCCCCCGCTTTTTAAAGGCCATGGATGCTTGCAAAAAAAAAGCTAGAATCAGGTCGTCGCCACCATCGAAGCTTGCACCAAAAAAATCAGGTCGTCGCCGTGTGGATCATTCATGTTTGCACTAGGGGAAAGCCATGCGTGTCTTTTTGTTCGCAAACAGGGGGGGGGGCTGCGCCCACCACAACCCCCCCCCCCTTGTAAGGGCCATCATGATTGGCATTGCCTCATTTTCATTATGTTCATTGTTTTCGTGATCTCTCATTATTTTTCATCATTTAATGTTTTTTGCATCATACTCGAACTTCTCATTGTTTCTGCTGTTTCTGACTTTGTTTCATCAATCTGCACGATGTCTCGTTAACCTTCATCATTCCTCATCATTTTTCATGATGGGCTATAACGTTTCATCATTTTTTCGTCATTCCCATCACCTTTCATAATTTTTCGTCATTTGTCACCGTGTTTCACCAGTTTTCACGACTTTCATCACCTGCCATCTGTTTCATCATTGCTCATCTTTTCCGCCGCTTTTCATTACTTTTATTTTCATCATTTTCATTCATCATCTCCAATAATTTTTTGCAGGTTTTCATGTTTCCTCAGTTTTCCAGAATTTTCATCATTTCGCACCATTTTTCGTCATCTTTCATCATATCTCACTTTTTCAGCCTTTTTCCATCATTTTCATCATGTTTTCACCATGTTTCACCATTTTCATGATTTTTCATCATGTCATCATCAAATTCTATACAATTCATCGTTTTCCGTAAGTTTTCATCATCTTTCATCCTTTTCATCATCTTTCATCATGACTTCACCATTTTGCATGATTTTCATCAGTTTTCATAAGTTTCGTCATGTTTTCATAATTTTCGTTTCATTTTTTTGTATTTTTCAGTATTTTGAAGTTTCACAAGCGTTCACCAACTTTTGTGTTTGTTCTCCTTTTTTTCGATTATCAGATTTTGCTTTTGATGCCGGTTTTTTTTGATCCTCCAAATTCCCGAAGGTTCTCATGAGTCTTAAGTCATTTGTTGATTTTTTTGATCCCCGGACTTGTCTCTATTCTACAAGTTTTACAATAAAAACCACGATTTTGTTTTTTGATCCTTATTTGTTTTCTCTTGATCCCCAGATTTTGTTTTTGATCTTTATTTTTCGTTGATCCTCCACCCCTGCCGGGAGACCAGGACACCACCAAAACACCGCGACAAACAACCCCCAGACACCATTATAAATCCGCGGCCACCGCGACACAACCACTGGGACACCAGCAGTGGAACACCGCCACTGGCTGAGAGACTGGGGCACGAAGATAATGATGCGACACTGGACCCTCGCTGGTAAACCAAGGCACTGTCGAAACACCGCGACACCACCAGATCATCACCACCAGGACACCGCCGCCAGTGGAAGGACACTGCTGTCGGGACTGTCGGGAGAAAGACCTCACAAGCGAGTAACAAAAGGAGGAGCATACCCACTTCCTTTAGGCAGAACAGAAGCTCCGTTCATGCTGCTAAGCTTGAGTATGCTGCTACACTTGCCCTTGGCAGTCCATGGCCAAGGTGCAGATGGTCCAGGACACGGGTGATTTCGCCCACCAGACCGCGCGGGCGATCTTCGGGGCCGGCCACTGCGTCACCCTGTGGCAGGCTGGGCATTCGTTTCGATAGCAGCAAGTTGGGGAACACATTGTGCCCAGATTTCGGATAAGCGAAGGCTAGCATAGTCCGAGAAGGCCACCAGAGCTCAAAACCAGACCATGCACGTGTATCTCACGCAGCAGGAGTGGACCCCGGCGCAGGCAAGAAGAGCATCGCAACACGAGGAGTTTTGATGCAGTTTGGGAGCACACCGAGTTGACACGTCGGAGGCTCGCGTGTTGTGCTTCTGCAGGACGAGCTGGACCTTTTCGTTCCCACGCACGTCCTGCGTGACATGATGCGAGTCCTGCGTAGGCGACTCAGGTCTGCCCAAGGCACGTGAGCGAGCATGCAATATGCAATTTGTCACATAAAGCTGTCATGTTGACCAAGGACAGCCAGGTCACCTTGATGATTGCGCAAGCTGCTGGGTGTGATTGGCACTTCAGGATCTACATGCTGTCCTTCTTTCACGTTCCAAGCGACAAATGCTTTCGTCGGACCCGAGGCCACATGCAGCGTCGGTGCACCTGCGGACTCAGCTACCTCAACACACGCGAGGTGCTGAGTCTTGACGGCGAGGCATAATTAAGATGCATTTCGTTTCAAAGGGGTGTCATAGACTCACCCCAGATCTTTAACCAACACCAAAAATTGACCCGCTATAAACGCAACCAGACGACCTGTTCCACTTCCTGCTTGGGCCAATCCATCCATCCGTTAAGTTGCAGCTGCCAATTCAATGCTAATTCATCCAATTTCAAGAGAGTTACGCTGCGCAAACCATAAAAGCTGCGCCTCAACTTCCGTTAGCCAGGGGGTGCTTGATAGCCATGCCCTATGGCTCTAAAGGGCCGGTTAACTGAGGCGGTTAGCAACCTCCCCATTTCACGGGGCGGTTGCGTCAAAGGGCTTTGTGCACGACGAGGGTTTTGCTAGTATATCGGCCCGACAAGAAACAGTTAGAAAGATCCTTGGAACCCACAGAAACTTGGTCTTGAAATACATAAACACAGCCCAAACTTGGCTATACTGCATGAATGGGGCCATGTAGCAGCTTCACCTTTCAGCTGCATAGGGATGACTGGCTTGCAGGCTTTACAGTCGAGATAAGAGCACAGAGAGAAGCTCGTGGCTGTGAGTAAATTTAGGGTTGAATGATTCGAAAAGCCGAGCAGGATTTGCTAAGAATGCCATATAAGCGGGGTTTAGGCTGAACCCAGAAAACAAATCCAGATTCTTTTTTTCCTGTTGCGAGCACAGGCTTTCTCGTTTCCAGCCCCCAGCACAGCTGTTCCTTAGGTGAAATCAGATTGCCGTCGTAACAAAAATTAGCTGTTGTCCACTGTTGAAATGACAGCCGAGAATCCAAGATGAAGTCATCGCATGAAGCCAGCTGCAATCTTTCTCGTAAGTATTGGGCAACACACCATGCTGGTAGTTTACTCCCACTCCTCCAATGTGGACTTCAATGCCAAGGGTCCGGGTGAGCTTTCCCTTGCTTGCACGAAGTTTGAGCACCCCCATCTTGACCATCCATCGCGAAAGGCTGGCATGACCACGAGGTGATTTCAAAGCAGTACCTCACATGAAGGCTTATTAGATGAGGTAGTTCTATTATAAGGTCACTGCAGGTGCTAGGCCCCTGGCGCTTTACCCACCCCATCGAATCTTCGCCAGCGAAATTGTGATAATATCTCACATTGAGCCCTGATGACAGAGTTCACATGTGCATTCTAGTCGGCTGAACCACACAAGCCCTGGACATGTTCATGTACAGTGAAGCCCAGTGTCGCCACAACCGGATGTCCCGGAGCAAATGGCTCATGGCCTCAGGTGCCACAAGATCAGGTGAAACATTCTAATGGACTCACCCAACACTTCTTGCAAGGAAGGCACATGGAACTTGGGTTTCATCACCCATGGCAGAACTCCCGACCTGACCAAAAACACCAATCGTAGATAGCGAGATCAGGCTCTAATTGAAAAAGTTGGTGTTCCCATTATTGCATGTCTCTTGCACCTGTGCGCAAGCTTGGTCAGCAATCGATGGCATTGTAAGAACCGGTGGCCAGCTTTATAAATTTCGTCAGCATCAGATTCGGTCCTCAGCTAGGGAGATGAGTGGATCCTATTCAGATTCAAAAAACAAAACCAATCGTACATGATTTGACCGAGCCATGTAAATGCCATGCTGCAAATGCCGCGGTGCTGCTTCGACTCGGCTATACCATTCAGCATAGGAGGACCTGAGTTCTGGTTTGGATTAGGGTTTAAGACTTGTGGAGTTTTTGCCCACCTACAGACAAGGGCTTCTGGAATTATTTATGGGTGCAGGGGCTTTATAACAGGATGGGAGAACCGGGACCTGTGTACAGTAGACATTGAAACCACTTATTCGGTTTTGATTGCTCGCTAGGCTGCAAGGCAACAGCATGGATCCCGAGGTCGGACTGAGGGTGTGCAGGTGCAGCTTCAGTGCACTTCTCTGAAAGCCATTGAAGGATGATTCTGCTGTTGTAGGCCTTTGTAGCAAAGTAGTATCCATGCAATTTCTTCTTGAGTTGAGACGGCCGGAACCTCTTCTGGCTGCACGCCACCTTCTTTGCAGCCCGCCACATCTTGAAATCCTGAAACGCATTGTCAAGCAGTTCTTCCCCGGTCAAAGTAGTAGCATCACCCCACAGACCAGCATCCATCAAGGACTTCATGGCACCACCATTTGCTGTCAGGGTCAGGCCCAGATTGTTGACATGCATGCTACAGAACTTGACCATGGATATGTCGAACCCACGAATGAACAAAAGAGGGCCTCAGTGTCACATGTTAAAAGCTGAACGAACATAAAACTCGGTTGTATTAGGTTCAATCATGTCACTCAAGCGTCCTTGTCGTACTTTGTGAAGTATAAATTGCGATGTCGTGGCCATTGTCGAAACCCAGGCCGCTGAGTCTCGAGTCTCGTAATATCGAAGCGGGGATTCATTAGAAGCTTCAGCACCGCAAAATAGACAGCACTTTTTGCTTGTCGGGCAATGAAGAAGACGAAGCGACCGTTCGTGGAATTTCCAATCTCCCTTTAATTCGCAAGCAGCAAATACCCTCCCGTGCGCCAGGAGATCTCCTGCCCGCTTCATCTTGGAAGACGACAAAGCTTGGCCACTTGGCCCGACTGCTGGAAATCTGCCCCCAAATGCTATGTTCGAGCTCCAGGCCATGTGATTGAGGATGGGTGCCAAGGTGTCGAGGTTTTCATGAATCATATATTCGTCCTTCATACAGAATACCATGAATTGCCCAAGCCTGACCTCTTTAGGTCGGAAAAGAGTCAAACTGATAAACATGGCTGTCACTTTCTCTTTGCCATCCCATGACAGATTACATTCGTCTCCGTAAATCGAGAACGGAATGTGCGAGTGTCTGCGGGGGTCGGTTTCATCATACTGCGTTGAAGGATGATTGACAGCAAACGGGACATTGTGGTTGCAGAGGTGTGTCCAGTATTCTGTAACCTTCTCCGGCGGTGTCTGCACTCCCAATTCACAATGTACATAACTCAGGATTTCGTGGATGTCTAGTACAGGTACTGTAGTCGAGGCATGAATCCACTCCCCAGCCACAAATTCCCATACCGGAACTTTGATGAGTGTGGGCTCCTCAGTATTACGTGGACCAAATGCATGCAATGCCAGATAGCTACATGTAAACAGCTTATTACTCATAATATAATGAATGGTGATCAAATACCTCACCAAGGCTCCAGAGGCAGTTTCACTGTCTTGAAGAAGTCACGTGCAGCGTTGCCAGGTTTGAATCGCATCAATGATCCCAGAGTCTTGCCCTGACTTGCTGGCCTCCTTTTCATAATCTGGAAGATGCTAGAATTGTTTTAAACCCACACTAGTCACAAGGAGTTTGAACCGATGTCCTTGAAACCAGCTCTGGCATCTTTCAAAGCTGCATCAACACTGGAAGCCTGGGCCGAGGAGACATTGCTGAATGAGATAGATACTTGCGACCATTCATGGGTGCGCTTCGATTGCAAAAGTACAGGGAAGACAAGGCTCGCCACTGGATATCTTCTCACATATATGCTGTAGCAGCCCATCGCCATCCTCAGCATCGACATCATCACCTGGCACGAGTGTGGGGGTTCCGGAATCATATAGTTGCTGGGTATGCCGGGTTTTCAACTCGATATCTTGTTTTCTTCCCGAGCGAAGCTTCTTCGGAAACTCAGCGGAGGTTCTAAGATTGAAACTCAGACTCAGCCTATGGCAACATGCACCATGCGCTGCATACATCCCACGGCGCCTCTACATATATAGACAACGAACAGGCGTGCAGGGTCACAATTAATATTTGTCTAGCCATCTGAGGTGCTCATTGTACACAACTCATCGAGACGCTGCCGGTGCTGCTACATCTGGGCCCCTGTGCCTGCCACCATGCACCTGGTACTCCTGGTCTTAAGAGATAGCGAGGTGAGGTTTGTAGGGAGGCATAAAAACAACCACGGGGATTTCGCTATCAATTTCGCTATCATCGGAACATGTACCTGGGCTTGCTAGGGTGGCAGCTCAAAAGTGGCCAAGGTTCATCCCTGGCACATGATGAAGAAAGGAGGCAAGTATCAGCATCAACGAGTCCTGAATAAGATGTGCATGGTATTGCAATTGTATACACCTACAAGACACATCTCGGTACGTTACTTCGTTGACGCCTTCTTGCCATTCACTTTGCTCCAGAAATCCTTGCTGAGTTTATCGAAGGCATCACATGCTTCACTCAGCTGTCGTGTGCCCTCTGGCATGCTTGCTACCTGCACGGAGAACACAGATCGAGGGTAGGACCATCACACAGCCCATATACAAACCCCGTACATGTAGACTTCATCACTCCATAATATTCAGTGCACTTGAAACCCTGAACCCTGAATCTGCTGGGGTCCCTTTAAAAAGATAGATATATAGCCCTAGAACACCCGTAAGAATCAGCTTGGCCCGATCTAGAGTGCCTTCAGACCCAACATTTGGCAATGGTACTAAATTCGTGGAGATTCCTTCGAACCCGGCCGAAACCCTCATGGTGGCTCTTAGGGGTTCTTCTGGGAAACCAGGTTTAACCCCAATACTATAAAAACCCTATTCCTTATAAAACCCTTATAAGAAATATGTACTAATATACACCCAACATCCATCAAAGGAATTCGGCCTCGGACGTATCCATCATAGCCTGCAGCGTGGCTCGCGCTTTCTGGATGGCAGCGGCCTGCCAGTTATATGCTATAAGGGTTTGGGGTCGGGGGCTCGAGCTTCTGGGCGAAAGTTCGCACCTGGGATACGACATCGTCCTGCATTGCTTTGAGCAGATTCGCCCCTCTGTCAAGTAGATAACTGCTGCAAGCTTCCTGATATAACCCTGTACATGATATGTATCTGAGTGGAGCACGGCTTCGAGGATATGTCCTCATCTTCACACGTCTTTGCGGCCTTAATCTTCTCCGTTGCCTTGTCGATCGCCTGGGACAAAGCAATAGGAAAAACGGGTTTAGGGCATGTTGGTTTGTAATGCTAGGGTTTGGGTAGTTTGTGAGGGTCTCAGGTATCACGGCAGAAGCATTTGGAGTATTGGGCTTGCGGTGTTGGGGAATTAGGGTATTAGGGTCGGAGTATTATAGCAACGGCAGTATTAGAATAATGCCTTATATTATATTTATAATTACTATAATACTCCGACACAATTAAAGAATGAGGCTCCCACCTTCTTCGCTTTGCTGTTCACCTCTTTTGAATCCGGCTGGGTGCCGCCGGCGCCGCTTCCAGCTGCACTCTTTGCCTGACAAGGCATAGCATATGGGTTATATATATATATATATATATATATATATATATAGGTTTCATTATTATAGGGCTTAATTGGTTTGTAGACTGGTGGCCTTGGCTTTTGCTTTTGCTTTCCCCTTCGCCTTCCCCCCTGGGTTTCTTGGGGGATCGCTTGGATTTCTTAGCTTTCTTAGCCTTCTTCGTCTTCTTCTTTGTCTTAGCAGGCTTCGCAGCTCGGGGCTACTTCTTCTCATTTTTGTTGTCTTCTTTCCCCTGCTCCTGGTCCTCGTCGTCGTAGTCATCGTCATCGTCATCGCTGCTGCTGCTGCTATCATCCGAGCTCTGCTCCATTTCGAACGTGTGCTCCACCTCTTCACCGGTGTAGTCTTCTTCCGTTGTATCAACGACGCAAAGATACTGCTTAAGATCTTCACGGCCCGGACAATCAGGATGGAACCTCACCTGCGTCGCGGCTAGCTCCTTGTCATTCAGCTTGGCGTCGATAATGGACTGCACGATGTCCTCATCCTTGTACTTAAGCAAAAGGTCCGCTCTTGTGAGCCAACGCCTGAGCCCAGTCTTCTTAGACCCTGTCTTACTCTTCAAAGTAATCAGGAGCTTCGAAGCCTTCCAATTCTCATTGGCCTGGAGCCAATGCTCAAACAAGAAGTTTCTCTGGTCAGAGTCCAACTCACGATCAGCAAGCTTTCGCACCTCCTTGGGCGTCCGGGGACCTGAGCTCTCTCTCTCTCTCTCTCTATCTCTTCACTCTCCTCCTATATATCTCTCTCACTGTCATACGAAATAGAAGTCTTAATTAGGACAATCCATAGTTAGCCACAGGAGCTGGTGAGGGAACGGCTGAATCTCATGTACCGTGCATGGAGCTTCTTCTTTCTCGCTACCTTTTCTTGCTGCTCGGGCGTAAGTTCGTTTGCCTCTGCTTGGCTGTCCGGCTTTGCTCCTCCATCCTTTCCCTGCGTGTTGCTGTCCTTTGCCTTATTTGCTTCTCCATCCTTTGCCTGCTGTGCTTGGCTGTCCTTTGCATTCTTTGCTTCTCCATCCTTTCCCTGTGTGTTGCTGTCCTTTGCGTCCTTTGCTTCTCCATCCTTTGCCTGCTGTGCTTGGCTGTCCTTTGCGTCCTTTGCTGCTCCATCCTTTCCCTGCGTGTTGCTGTCCTTTGTGTTGTTTGCTTCTCCATCCTTTTCCTGCTGTGCCTTGTTGTTCTGGGGCGATTCACCTTCTGCCTGAGGTTCGTCCTGGAGATGCTGCTGCGAGCGACTCCGCTGGAGCTGATTGATCTGCGCTGCCACCAGCGACAGCTCCTCGTCACTGAGACGGTCCACTGTGTGGCCCCGTTGGAGTAGACCTTGCACCATGGACCAATCCTGGGCTCCAGCAGTTTTTGCAGTAGCTGCTTTCGGGCTTTCCTCGGGCTTTCGCTTCCTCTTGTTCGGGCTTGTACCAGACGTGGTTGGGGATGGCCCGCTTGCCGGGATCTGTGGACTGGGGCCAGCCTCCACAGCATTCTTGGAAGGAGTCGTTGCATGCGTTTTGGAAGGGGCCTGGGTTGGGGCCACTTTTGAGCACGGAGTTGCAGGAGGCTCTGAAGTCATGGTTCCAGCTCGTGACACTCCAGATGTGCTCGAATTCGGAGTGTTGTTCAGGGCTCTCTCCCATTCGCTTTTCGTGATAGTCGCTATGCTTGGGCTGTTGTCTGTTGTTGTTAGGGATCGCGGCTGTTCAGGGCTAGGAGTCTTCGCTGGGCTTGAAGCAGGGCTTTGCCTCTTGCTGGGTTCCTTTGGCTGCTGCGGCGGCTGCTGCTGCTGCTGCAGCTCGTGCCTCTCACTCGGCTGGGACCACCAGCCACTGCTCCACCAAGAAGTTGCCCCTCCCCAGCCCCACTCACGATCAACATCCCAGCTCCACTGATTGCCATCCCAGGTCGACCACTTATCGTAGGCTGAGGCCCACTGATCATGAGCACCCCATGTCTCAGGACCGCATGCAGCAAGCTGCCTGACCTCCTGCGTGCTGGCTTCCGAGAAGCCTTGCTCGCGCCCTTGGCATCCATCAGCAGTCTCCTTGCAGGTTTCAGCAATCTAGCTTGGCTTAAATTTGAGCACACAGACCCCAAGAGGCAAGCCTCATAGTGTATTGGATGTGAACAAGCAGCTTTGTGCACAGGATCGTTGCCCTGATGGGAGCAAGCTTGCCACTAGTATGACTAGTTTCGACCCCGAGCCTCCTGGGACACCTCTGGAGCATGATCAGTCTTTGCATCTGTACGATCGTTGCCCTGATCATGGATGCGAATCATATTTTGGAGAAGATTGTAACTCCCTCACTATTGCAATTGACTGCTGACCCCGGGCCTCCTGGGATACCTCTGGAGGATCAGGCTTTGCATCTTTACCATCGTTGACCTTGTGATAACTTCAGGAAATCATACCAGCACTGCAGACCCCACCACGACCATTAGGCCTCATCACCGGGTGCATCTGTAGCATCGTCCTGCAGGAACAGACAGGGTAGTAGTATTATAGGGTGCTGATTTTTGGCGTTCTTCAATTATGTGTAGGGTTTATGAACAGTTTATGGGTTTAACTATTTTGTAACTAGACCTACGAATCACTCGGATCCCAGGCGAGCCTGGCTTGGCTCTGGTGCTGCAGCAGCTTCTGCTGCATCATCATGGTGAAGTGCGTCCTGTCAGACAGAGGAAGCAATTCATAGTAGTAGTAGTAGTAGTAGTAGTAGTAGTAGTAGTAGTAGTAGTAGGAGTAGTAGGAGTAGTAGTAGTAGTCGTCGTCGTCGTAGTAGTGGGAGTAGTAGGAGTAGTAGTAGTAGTCGTCGTCGTAGTAGTGGTGGTGGTGGTGGTGATGGTCGTAGTAGTAGTAGTAGTAGTCGTCGTCGTCGTCGTCGTCGTAACCCTCGCTCGGTCCTGGATCGAAGACTTGGCTGCTGGGCTTGGCTTCTTCTCTTGCTTGACTGGCCGAACCGGTGTCGGTTGCACACGCTCTCGCTTCAACATTTTTTGCGGGGGCTCGGAGGGCTCTGCTTCAGCAGCTGGCTTCAGCGGGGCCTCGGCCTGTAAGGCTCTCTCCTTGAGTGCCTTAGCACGTGCAAGAGCCTGGGTCACAGCAGCACTTGCCATGATGCGGGCTGCCGAGGGTTGCTTCCTACAAGGCTAACTCGGGCACGATGTGAGTACTGCTCATTCCTTTGTAAATGAGCCAAGCACAGCATACAAAGCGTCGAGGCAGGTACTACTCACGCTTTGCTCACGGATTTTCGGGGAGGTTACAAATAGCTTTAAGTGTGTACTTATAAGCACTCACGCCAACTCACGCTCAGCTCACGCTTTGCTCACGCTTACTTTCCTGTCCAGATGTGTATCAAATCTGGTCTTTCAGAGCTGAATTTGCGCTCCAGAACGAACATCCAACAGGCCTAAAATGCCCGCTTAGGTCCTTTCTGAACCTGTGAATTAAAATGTAGTTAGGTCCCAGGCTACTTGTCACAGCCACGCATGTGCAGAACATGAAGTCACAACCTAAACAATGGCGTATAGCGCCCTGCTTTCTCTTCTTCTCTGAGGAAGAGAAGAACATCGGACAGCTCCGCATGCATCCACCCGAGTGGTTTTGGGACCTGGCAGGATTTATTGAGTTAGGGTCGTATAGGGTTTATAGTTAGGTTTGTTTGGGGCTATATGGGTTTATAAGGGTTTGGGGTTTCGGGTTTGGGGTCAAATAGGGTCTATTCATACTTCGCCTCAATTATTGTTATAAGTATTATAATATATAGCTTGCATATATGGTTTGGGGTTAATACTATCTATATATATATATATAATAAAGTAACTAACCCCAAACCATTTATGCAAGCTATATATTATAGTACTAATAATTGAGGCGAAGTATCCTATATACAGGGTTTGTTGCCAAACCCCAATATCCTAGTCCCACGGACCACGGAAACCGAACCTGAGACACCAACCTCTGCGCCTCTGCTCCCCTAAACCCCTAGAACCCCTAAAGACCCGTAAACCCAATAATCGCTCTCCATCCCGACACCCCACCTAGCTAAGACTGCTCGGCCTCCCAAATCCTAGGTCCTAGCTCTTATCTACCCCTGTACTCTGTATATATATATATATATATATATATATAGATACATATATATATATATATGCACAACTGCAACATCCCAGGTCCCACCTGTGGGCTGGAAGCGAGAACAGCCCGACCATCTTTCAGCCACTGATCGAACCGATCTCCAGATTGCTCCTTGCATGCTCCCAGAACTATGTAGTTGCCTATATAATGCATTGTTACCATCATGATCATGCTGTCTAGTCTCAACGAACTGCATGTGAAGCTCCATGACCTTCGTGCAGAACTTGTGCGGGTATTCAGCAGTCCGTTTCAGCTTGGGTCCACCAGTCCTTGCGAGAGCCAATTAGCTGTAGATCAGCAAAGCCATGCATCCTAGAACAGATCATGACCTCAGTCCCCTGCACCACCGTCTTGCCATGCTTGTTCTTGCGTCGGGAAGAGACACCCCGCGAACTCAAGCCCAATCGAAGACGTCGTTTGTGCGTCAGCTTCTTGAACAGCTTGGAAACACCGCCCCTCAGCAGCGTGCTGCTGATCCCTATCACAAATAAACTACACAGATCCGGTCTATGTTGCCGAGGGTCAATGTTCCAAAGGCCAGCGAGCCCTTCGGGCTGAAATGGCCCCAGGAACCAAGCCAGCTTAGCATTCATATTCAAGCACTGAAATGACTGCAGAAAGGAGGAACTGTGTTGTGCGACAGAGAAAGAGAGAGAAAGAGAGAGAAAGAGAGAGAAAGAGAGAGAGAGAGAGAGTGCGAGAGAGAGAGCCAGAGGGAGAGAGGGAGAGAGAGAGAGAGTGCTGCTCAACAGGAGTAGCCGGTTCATACCGAAATAGATTCATTCTGGGGCAACGACAAGAATGTACGATGGATTGGCATGAATCGTTGCAATGTCTCGAAGACGTGCTTCATGTAGGCGACCATTCCAAACATGAAGATGACGGCTGCTCCACCAGAAAGTAGGTCTTGCGGACTGTCAAGAGGAGCAAGATCAGGCAAACTCTTGCACAAATCCTCAGCAGCAGCAAAGCTACTGGAAGAGGAAGGCTGGGGAGTGTGTGAGAGAGAGAGGGATACATGCGTAGAACACACACAGGCTAGAGTTGCAGCATTCTTTCAAGCAGCTTGTTCGCAGTGCGAACATACTCCAGGTCTTCATTCCCTAATGGTTCATGTCTGCTGCGACCAGAAGTTGCTGCATTCATAAAGACGTAGCTGTTGCACGGAACACCGATGGTGGCCAAGCCGACTTTGGCTTTCAATTTCAAGGCCGTGCGAACCGCAGAGATAAATCCCGACCTCAACATATAATTGAGAAGACAGATAGCCGATCACATCGGAACGAACACTCATTGATTGGTTCCTTTCAAGGCTCGGGCTTTGCTCCTAGGCTAGGCACTTTGTGGTTAGGGGGGGTGGGGCTCTGGTGGGTTAGGGGTTTGGGGGTTGTAGGTACGGAGCGGTTTGGTGTCCAGGGATTCATAGGAGAATACACACTGCTGTGCGCTTCATAAATCCAAGGTGAGCAGCGTGGTGCAGATGTCATCACTTGGCCTGGCCGCTGAATCCATATAGTCCCTCAGTTGCAAGTACATGCATGATTGTGTAAATATAAGTTACATTCTGTCGAGCCACGAGCGAAGCCCTGACATACCTGCACAGTGATCATCACACACACATAGTACACACATATATATATATATACATATGTTTATACCATGTGGCTGCACCTGAGCTTCCTGCAGTACTGGCGTTGCATGCTTCTTGTTCCCCTGAACATGTCGAAGTGAACCAAGTCCTTAGAATAATCACATACCCTCCGGAATGACTGCACAATGCTACAAGCCGTGTCAAACAGTTGAGCGCCAAGCTCTGAAAGACATGCTGGGGGGGCTGTTCTGTGCAATGTAATCGCAGCAATGAATCCTGCAGTCGCACCAGCACCATATATTAAACAACATTGGACCACAACTGAGCTCTCCAAAGTTGAGCGGCTGACAGCAAACTGTGACAGCCCATCATAGTCAAGGTGGCGATTGCTGCTGCTGAAAGCGAAAGCGGTGACATCTTCATGGGATCCATGGCTGCAAACTACGTACTGGTTCAGTGTGCACAATCTAGATGACTCTTCGTGTTAAATTATACGAACTGCAGCTGTACAATTAATGAGTGAACATGGTAAAGAGCCCTACGACATTGCCTTCGAGTTCGATTTAAAGAACCTGATGAGTACATGTAGCTAGCCTCTGCAAGCCATGTATAGGCATGGTCAGCAGAGCACATGAATGAGCACATCAGCACATGCAAGCCATCAAGATGACGACGAACATGCATCGTAATCAACTATTCCATTCGGTTTGCTTTTCTCTGAGCAGCATGATCCATGAGGTGCTGCCACATCCAGGTCACGTGTGTGACAAAATCTGGTAGGATCATACCCATGAAGCTTTCATCCATCCTGCAATCTTCTTCGCAATCATATACCTTGGCTCCACTACACTAGCTGATTAGTCGAGACATTGAAACACAACGAACTTTCAGAGTCACCAAGGAGCTGATGCTGCAGTGACTTTTGGTCACCCTTCCTCCAGCTCACTGAAACTCCATTTTGCTTGTTGGCGTTGGTCGTTTCCCAGCAGCACAGCAGATCAAGAGCACCATCAACAAGACATAACAAACACAAGTGCACCCCGATTGTACCTCGTAGTCGAGATTGTGGAATTCATTCACTTCTTTCAGGGTCTCCTTGTTGACACCGTTAATGAGAAAGCTTCCAACCAGCCTGAGCAATTCACACAATTATACGATCGTGTTCGTGATGACTTGGACTAGAGGGTTCGACAAGCATGCAGACAGCTGGGACATAGTGCAGGCAGGGATCCAGACATTGATGGTGGTCGTTGGATCGTACAGCTGCTTGACCTTCGCGGATGGCTTCAGGGTGTAGCTCCTTGGCACAGCAGATAGTAGCCCTTCAATCAACACGTACATGGTTTATTCATACCTGGGCACGTGCCGTCACCCAGTTGGTCCGGGCTTGGTACCACAATCGAGCGGTCGATCTTCGCCAGCATTCGGAGGTCATTCAGAATGCTCTCCTTTTTCTCCTTCGGTTCAAGTCGGATACATAGTCTAAGGGTGGTGGGTTTCGAAGAAGCATGCAATTGATCATATATGTATACAAACAGGATCACAGTCCTCCACCTTCTGGCGGCTCTTGGGCATGTCGTCCCGGGATTCATAACGGATCTTCTTTCCCTTTTTCTCTGCCAGCACTGGTGTCCATCCAGAAGCGACACGGCCACCCAGCACCTGCATCAGAAGCTGCTGGACACAGAGTATGGTTATATAATTTAGGGTTTGAGTTTTTACACAGGCTTGCCTGGTCGAGCAACTTGCTGATGGGTTCTCGTTTCTCATCAGCAGGACCTTTCTTTCTTTTGCGGCGTGGCTCCTCGGCTTCTTTGTGGCTCTCCTCGGCTTCGTTGCGGCTCCCCTCGGCCTCCAATCTTTGCTTTCTGACACTTAGCAGAATTTGCCGGGCACGGCATCTGCTCGTCGGACTTAATCCCGAGAAGCTTGGCACTGGGGAGGGTGCGGGCTCCTTCTCATCATCATCTTGGTCCTTGCAGCAACATGAAATCTAAAGTATGAACACATGCGCCTTTTACTGGAAACCCCCTTGAACTATTTAGTATATACTCCTCCGCCTCTTCATCCGAGAATTTGAGCTTTCTTTTGCAGTCGGGGCTTGCAGCAGGTGGCAATGCTTTCCTGGACAAGGATGTGATGCTTCCATGAACAGTTTAAATCCCTGGGTATATATTCATTAGATCCCTTCCGGCCTCTTCTTTTTCTTCCTGCTGCTTTCTTTTCTGATCTCCTCTTTCAGCTGCAGCTCCTCGGCTTCCAACGCCAAGGCTTCGGGGTTCTGCTCCTCTCCATCATCATCTCCCTCCTTTGCTGGCTCGTCTGCTGCCTCCTCGTCTGCTGGCTCCTCTGCTGCAATCCTATTCTCTGCCTTTGCTTTCGCGCTTCCCTTCGACTTTGCTTTTGCCTTTGTTTTTGCCTTTGCTTTTGCCTTTGCTTTTGATTTGGCTTTTGCCTTGGGCTTGCTCTTAGCCCAGTCTTCTTTCCTTATTCCATCACGAAGCTTCTTTTGCGCCTGTCCAATGTGATCCCAAGATGCAACCCTACAAGATCCTTGTTTATATCTTTCACTATTTGCTTGTCTCGGTCTCTATCTCTTTGTTCGGGTGTTCCCCCCTGTCTCACTGTGTGTCTCTCTACATATTACTATTTCTTTAAGCTGGCCTCCAAGATTTCAGGGTCGCCTCCGTCTTTCTCCATATCCTGGCACATGGCCTCCACTTGACTTTCAAGCTTCTCATCGATTTGGGGGAGATCAAACAGCGGCTTCTTGTTGACGTTGTCATCCTGGCCGAGAAATAAGGATGCCTAGCGAGATCTGCTTAAACTACCGTCCTACGCTGGGTCTATATTGATGAGAGAGTACCAGACATGCTCTTCACACTCTAGAGTACTGAGCCTGGGTGTGGGTTTTCGATTCAGAAAATCAAGATAACTAAAATGAGATATAGATCCGAAATACATTTAATACTCAGTTGATATAATTATTACAGGCTTAGAGGTTGATGGAGCTTCTTGCTTGTTTATATGGCTCAGTCGCAGTCCTGTCGCACCTTTGGGTCATCATCCTTTGTGGCCTGGCTTCTGATCTGCTCTTCTTCCTTTGCGATCTGGTGTGGGATCTCCTTTTCCTCTGTCTTCTTTGGCCTGGGTCTCGGTAGCTGCTTTTTGACAATCTGCTTTGACTTGTCCGGCAGACATTCCTGCTCCTCCTCCTGATCTGCCTCCTCCACATTGTCTGGGGGCCTTGGGATGTCTGGCGGACCCAGAAACCTTTCTTCTTCCAGTGAACCCGGGGTCTGGTGCGGGATCTCCTTTTCCTCTTTCTTCTTTGTACTGGGCCTGGGTCTTGGTTGGGTTGCCTGCAACAGCGGAATCCCCACATATGGCCCAGCACATAAATAGACAGAGACGGCACACAGAGACACACAACTAGCATGCAACAGTGCAGGTTCCGCCTCCACACTTGTGAGGCTTAGACTTCGGGTAGGCCGGATATGCATAGCCTAGCAAGATTCAAGAATAAAGTCAAATCGATCAGTACACACTTCCAGGCCTTCCGCAGAGTAGGCTTCACCCATTCCTCCTTCCAGAGACATGCACAACCCAAATACCACAAATAACGCCAAGGCACATGCTCTCCTCCGGTGGCTTGCTTGCATCATGTTCCTCCTGAGCGCTAGGGTGGGTCGAAACGCAGCATTCTGTTTATGGATCGTTCTGGGATTGCAGGCTGGACTGTGTCGTATGATAAATAATAACTTCGGGCAATATGGCTCCATGTCTAGGGGCTCGAGAGGGTGTCTAGATACATGTATTCAATTTAAGAATCACAATTTTCTGATTATTTTGTAGGGTTGTATAGGGTTTGTAGGGCTACTATAAGGATTTAAGGATTTTCTGGGTAATTTAGGGGTTTAGGAATGTCTTCTATCTGCACACACTGGCCCGTCCTCCCCAGAAGAGTCCGGCACAAAAACCGGCAGCTGGTGCGTATGCACATAGATAACATCATCGTCATCCTCCTCTACACCTGATTCTTCCTTGCTTGCTTGTCCTTCCTGCTCTTCCTTCTGCTCCTTCTTCTCTTCCTTCGCTTCTGTTTCTTCCTTGTCATTCACTGCTGCCTGACAAGTGACAAGTGTCGAATATAAATTAATCGGACATGGTTGCAAGGATGGCTTGGCCTTCATCATCTTCACGACCTCTTTCAAGTCGGCCATGTGCTGGTGCCCCGACCTGCATCGGACTAGTGGTTTCAGGATTTTGGGATAGCCTTTAAATTGGTCATGATTCATGGCCTCGTCCCCTTATTGCTTCGGGTTCGGCGAATGACATAGGCTGCTAAAGCTCGATGAAGATTTCCTTCAGTCAAAGCCCAAGCCTGTCACAGGGAAACGAAACTCGCGAAATGCTAAAGTATCAAGGATGATACCTGCCTCCACTTCTCGAACCGGGAGGTTCTTGGACACCACCGCAAAGGGTTTCGCAAGGGAGGCGAGGGCAGCCTGCAAGCTTATATCAGACAGATCAGACTAGACTTTAATTCGCATGAGTTGACCCAGGCCAGCCTGAGCTTCTTTCGAAGTCGGAAGTCCCGTTGCAAAAACAGCCAAGTACTCAAGGAGGAACTTGCAGTTGCACTTCGACTCTATCTGATCAAGGGAGTGCTGAACAATCTGCAGTGTTTAAGCCGGATTCATAGTTGATCGGTACCCTGGCCTCCGTTTCATTCACCGCATCTCCCGACAAAGTCAGGAACGAAAAGTTGATGGGAACCTGCAAGCAGAAGAGGTATTATCATAGTTCAAACATTTGGCACTGGACCTTCGAGCGCTTCAAGCATCGCTCGAGCTTGCGAGGGCCGATGCCGGCAGTCTTGGCGATCTCCCGCATTCGATCATCAATATAATCTCGGTCACGTAGCCAAGCGGAATAAAATTCCTGCCAGTCAGCTATTACTAGGTATATATATATATATATATATATTGTATATGGCGAGATCAGAGTAGTTACAACACCTGGCCTTCAAAACCAAAACTGTGCTCGGGCACGGCTTCGAGGATGGCATGGCTGACAGCTCTAACTAAGGCACCCTAGCCCCATTTCCATACATCCCAGAATAGTAGGATGACCACACTCCGATAGCATGGCCCTCTGTCGCCCAAAGGTGGCCCTCTACATATATAGGGAGCCTGCCCCAAAGGAAGCAAGGTGAACAACTCTAGATTATCTGTTATATATAGATTACCTAACCCAGCATGATACCGAATCCAAGGCTTGGCGACCTACACAGCTACGAGCATGGCAGACAGAAAAAAAGGGGGGCGACACGTGCGACGGACGAAATACCTCAAGCCCATAAACTGCCCATAAATATGCAGAGCCCCACTGGAAGCCGACCACTCGTCACGAGTTGTGGCATCGAGCTTTCGTCCTCGGATCAGTAATTAGCAGTCTGATATTTGACTCAAAACAAATGAATCTAATCTGGCCGAGGCTCTAGCAGCCAAAGCTTTGCGCATTGATCATATATCATAAGGATCCTCATCAGATGGAAGCTGAATTCCACAGGAACATGAATTCAGAATCGAAACTCCGTTGCACCGAGGTGCTGTAATTCACCATATGTGAACCCCTTGGTCATCGCATCCTCCACATATCCACCGGTCTCCTTGGGCATGAGGGCCAGCCTTTTTTAGCAACTACCTAACTAATCAGGAGGACACTGCAAAACACTGGTTTGATCGAGGCTCTTTAAATGTGTCTTCACATCGTCGGCAAGGAAAGCCATCAGGCAGTCATGACTCGTCACTTGGGTCCAGGAAGAAATCTTATTTAGTGGTTCATTGGCCTTCAAGTTGAGAGGTTTAATATGTGATCCAATTATGATCCTATCTATAACTCTGGGAAGCAAATCTGGGATTTTCGGTGGTTTATTGTAGGAATAGCTACATGAAGGTTTTGGCAGGTGGTGTTCTTAGAAGGAAAACCCAACCCAGCTGCTGTATCAGCAAGTAGAAGATGTAACAAAGCCTTTGAAAACCGAGTGTCTTGATCCCAATATTTGCTAAGAGTTGGCAGGCACTCTAGACAAGCCCCATGCCCAGAATCGCTTCTAAGGAACTCCAAAAAGGCCACTTATGGATCCCAAGAAAACAACCTCTAAACTGCAAGAAAACCCTTATGTATCCTACATAAAATCACCAACGACCCTAGCTATAAACTATGAAAACAATCTATGATTTTTTCCCTACCCCAATCGTGAGCAGAGCTTGGTCAAGAGTCATAATGGTAAAACGAGCACGTTGCGACACTCACGCAACAGACGGGTAAAACGAGACGGTTGACGCACAGGGATGATCTTGCTACTGCTGGTGTGGTCCAATCTGGCCTAGGGCAGTGATGTAGGATGCGCTTGGGAAGAGAGTTCAAGCCGATGGAAAGTCACGCCTCGTCCAGCACGTCTTTTTTCCTGAGCTCTGCTATCTGTCAAGATAGCTCCAAATAAACGTCCACATGTCTGTAAGCAATTAATTATCAGCGAACACCCTTTCCAAGCCCACATCTCAAACTGGAGCCTCAACCCTTAGCCTAAGGAAGCCCTGTTTCGAAACCCTCCGCCTTGAACCCTGC
Source organism: Symbiodinium sp. CCMP2592 (assembly GCA_905221615.1). Lineage (NCBI taxonomy): Eukaryota > Dinophyceae > Suessiales > Symbiodiniaceae > Symbiodinium > Symbiodinium sp. CCMP2592. The sequence continues at coordinate 39,837 of CAJNDT010001360.1, read as the reverse complement.
ATGAAACCTCTATAAACAACAACCCGAGACAGCCTCAACCCTAAACCAAGCCGCTCATGCTTGGAGTGTGGCGGCTGCATGCGGCTGCGCAGTGCGAAAGCTTTTGCACGGCCAGTGGAAGAACCACGATGCGCGATCGCTGGCGAGACCGCACCTTACTTGATCTAAGGGGAATTCAGCGTTTCGATATAGGTGAAATGCATCTTTTCGTTTGTAAAAACCCAGGCTGCTTTTGTAGTGCGGTGCTTGCATGCGTTGGGTTTTCTCAATGTCTTTGTGACGCTGTATTGGGTTGGTTTTGACAGCTGTGTGTGCTCAGTTGTCGCCCCCACATCCCTAGAACAGCACGGTATCTAAAGTGTTAGCAATAACCCCTTTTTTGCAGAAGTGTACGTCAGTAGCCTCCCCCCTCTCTCCTCTCCCTCTTGTTATCACAAGTGAGACTTGGGGGTCAGGCAGAGTGTTGAGGCGAATTCGGCAAATTGTACTGGCTCGCAGGCGGATGCAATCGTTCGGGTTTGTCGCGCAAGTCCTGGAATGGAGTCGGGAGCTCGTAGTCGTCGCTTTTAGGCCCGCGAGTCCGATGCTGTTGGAGTGGAGGCGAAAGGGTGGCGCGAAGATCATAGCATTCGGGCAAGTTTTTCTTCTTCCACTACCAGGCTGTTGACTCGGAGGGTTTGGTTGATTTTGGAGCATACGGAGAGGTCTCCGCTTGGCGAGCCCTGGTTCTGCTGGGGCGCAGCCTCAAGACTGTTCAGAGAGCCAGCCGCTGGCTGTGGGGTTTGGTGATCCGTTGTCCATGCTCTTGCTGTGGTGGAAGACAGGGTCGCTTTCGGCCCGTCAAGAGCCGCGTTCAGCGTATCCAGGAACAAGGTGTACTGAGGGCACTCGACCCGGAATCTGAATCCGAGCCTGAACTGTTTGAAGACCCTTGCCAGGCAGTCCGCGTGGGATTTGAGCTTCTAGGAAGTTTTAGAGCCCTATAGCGGTGGAGGACTGTCGGGATAAGGCAGCTCAGGATCCTACCCGTCTTCTTGAAAGGGATGTGGAGCTGTCAGATCTGAATTGAGCACAGGTTGCTCATTTCTGTAACCATCATAGTCAGCTGTATCTTCTTGCCTGTCAGGGCCTAAGTGCAGTGTGCAGTCTTGCTTTGCAGCAGCCCATCGGGACTACAGAGGTGCTCTTTACTGCGAAGCCCACCTCGCAAAGGCGGCTCGTAGGCGAAGCCCCGGTGGAAACACTTCTCGAGCCTCTAACACTTCCCTGGTGGAGTCTCTTCGCAGAGGAATCCAGACCTCGGCAAACAAGGATCAAGCCGATCCCGGTAAGCAAGTAAGTTTCCGTTCCCCATCGCCCAAAAGAGGCGGCGGAGGCTGAGCCCCCGACCGAGTTTGAGAGGCAATCTGTCGGTTTGTGAGCGGAGCCCGTGCTGGTATTCGACCTTGCCGCACACAAGAAGGGGGGGGATGGCTCATCTTCAAGACCATCACTGGAGCAGTTGCTCCCGATTCCCGGCGGCAAGAGCGTCTGCTGGGTCCTTTCACTGGGCCTGCCCCTGAGCGTACCACACTATGGGTCCGGTCGATTGCCAAAGGATTGGCTGGCTCAGCATCTGCACGCACATCCAAGTGCCGGGGAAGAAAACGGTCTTTCGGTGTTGGTGGCTTGCCATCGGACTCCGATCACGCTTGGCTTGATGGCTGGGAGGGGACACAAGTTGTCCCGAAGGGCCCCTCCTTGCCGGACGCTACTCGCGCCCATCTGTCGTCCTCCCCGCACAAGGTGATTCTGATGAGGAAGGAAGGGCTGTCTGTACCGAAAATTCGCCGGGTAAGCCGGAGGTGCGCACCATAATTTCGCAACGCCTCCACAGCGATGCTACGTGCAGGCCTTGGGCTCGTCCAAGGAGGGTTCTGGCCGCGATCTCAGAGAGACCTCCTCAGGTAACGCGCCTGCTCTGACTCCTGATCAAGTCCAAGAAGTCATGGAGCTTCGGGAGGAGTGTCGCACACGCCAGCGAGATCCAGGATGGTCAGCTGCCTTGATCGCCTCGGCATTAGATCTACCGTTGACTACAGTGTTCAGCCTCAGTTATTTCAGTTTACGTGTGAGCCCGGAACGGTGCCTTCCCTGCCCTCGCTTCAACCCCTTCCATCTCTGGTGGGGCATACTCCGGCGGGAGGCAACGTTTCGTTGGAGGCCCCCTTCGGGTTAGGCTTTCCTCCAGGCCTGCCTAAGCCTGCCTTCCCGCCTCGGGTGGGAAGACGTCCCTCCGGGCCGATCTCGGCAGATGCCTTCATTACACCTTTACAGTGTACCGGTTCGGTGCGGACGAACCCCCTGGTAATCAATTCGGCCACCTCGTCCCTAGGTCTGGGTTCCAGTCAGGGACCCTCGGCAGGGTCAGTTGCGGCTAGCCTCTTTGTTAAACCGAAGCAGGGCCAGGCCTTAGGGAGCACGGGGATCCTGACTATCGGCAAGGGTCTGGTCGACAAAGCCGGGGCCTCATTCAGCGAAGGGTTTGGAGGTGGCGCTGTTGAGCATTCCACCGACAGGATCATCCACACGCTGGATGGTTTGCGCAAGGCCCAGGATGAAGATAAGACCGGAACCTATAGGGGACTCTTACTTCCATCAAAGAGGCAGAGAAGTTGGACGTGTTTCTGACACGAGGTTGTGGAGAGCTGCAAATCGAGCTCTGCAAAGGGGTGCATGGTCGACATCTTTTCTTGGCCATCTAGCGAGCCGCTGCAAACTCCAAGCACATGATCGGGCTCCTGAAATGGCCAGTGTTGATCACAAATCGTGCGTGTGGCCCTGTGCATTTCTGGGTTATGGTGGAGTGGTTCCGAAACATACACTCTGCTAGCTTCAGATTGTGCGACTGCCAAACTGGAGAAGATTGAGAGTTGGAATCCTCCGACTGAACATAAAATGGAAGCGAGGCAAAAACCCCCTGCAGCATTCCTCACCTGGTTGAGTTACGCGGAGGACTCGGTGAAGGTGTTCGGTTCCGCATATGGCCGGCCTGGACATGGGTTTGTGCTACTTTTTTCTGGTCATTATATGGAGTTACCAGAAACGATTGGTTTCTGGGTCAAACTTGGTTTCCCAATCTTATGGAAAGAGTACCTTGAGGTGGGAACATGCACAGACAGGCCTTCTCCTCCAGCATAGCCGTCTGTCCGTGGAGATGGGCAGGCTATAATCACATGACTGCGCTCTTATATTATGATAGGGTATCCATATTAAGATCACGAACCCATCCATCTCAGCTTCGTGTAGATTCGCCATTTCTGACCTACACGAAGTGGAACACCCAACGGCTGAACCGTTCTAGAACTTTGTGAGACGCATCCCACGTAATCCTCATCCATTTGGGTGCTGAACGCAGCAGGGTTTAAATAGAGACATTGGTTGGGCCGAGGGGCCAACAAATCATGAACATGAAGCATATAATGATATTTCGGGGTGAGATTAAAGAAGAATGCCCTGATTGCATAGCATCGGCTGGAGCATTCGTGATATTTCTCAGCGAACTTGGTGAGCAACTGGTGAGCCAGCCTAGCTTGCACTTCCGTGAAGAAGATACGGTCAGCAGTGTAGCAAAGTCTGAGGAAGCCATGCATGGCTGAAAGCCATTCCAGGGCTGCCCTCATGACAGCATCCAGTTCCCAAGATTGCCCCAAGTAGTCCAAAATTTGCAGACCAACACAGTATCGGAGCCCTTCCTTAGCTGGCACTCTTCGCCTAAACAAGATGCCGAAATCCTGAAAGACCATGATTGTAATTCCTCCAAGCTGCCCGGAATTGATGTTTTTTCTATGGTGAAAAGAAAGATTGTGCAGCTACAGACGAAGAAAAACATTAACAGCCAAGTGTCATGCTGGACTCAGGCATGTCGTTTAGGCTTCCCCATTGCAGGTTGTCGCGGGTGAAGTCCTTGATATTTGAAGTCTGCTGCAGCACTGAGCGGCAAAACTCACGAAACAAGCCATATGCATAGTGGAGGCGAGCAGGCATGCTGCCTCGGCCCTGCTCTGAGAAGTGGCCACTGAAGCAGTGAAGCACAAATAGCACAAGATTGAAGCGACACCAGTCCGAAGGATGCCAAGATGACACAAATGAAACACATCGGCAGCAAACCTTTCTGTTTCACATCCAGGAATGGAGGTCCATGGCGAGGGCCTCGTCCAGGGAAGTTCTTGCCCTACGGTGCGCCGCCACAAGGCATTCTCCCTGAAATCAGCAATCGCCCTCCAGCCCCAACCATGCAAAATAGAAGTGACCACGCTGTCCAGGACCCGCCACGCCCAAGTACTAGGCTTGTCTGCAGTGAGCAGCCAAGTGCCTGGCAATTGCATCCAAAATGCGATTGCCATGTTCATACCCTGCATTGTCATCCTTGTAAACATCCCCGAGGATGCTCGTGAAGTAGAAGCAGTGGTTTGAGGATAGGGCCCCAACTCATTTGCATCGGGCAGCGTCTGTATCCAGGGAATGCCCAAACAAGAGCTTGTGGGGGCAACACTGCATAATTTCAGCAGCCAACGCTCGAATTGGAAGAACGTATTGCTTTGCAGACCCCATGCAGTTGCAAATCAGCTCGCTGTAACGAAGTAGACATGCTATACCCCAGTTTCACGGCATGTGTGACAAAGCTTGTTTCCTTGTCAGAAGCTTTTTCGTGAGCAATGCCCAGCTGCACTAGCTCCGTGTAGCCAGGATTGCCAGGCACCATCGTGTGATAATTCTGCCACACTATCCGCGAAGCGTGTTCTGCACCATGTGCCTCAGACACATGCCGAGGGTTTTGGCAGGTTGGGCCAAGTAACACAACACATCACCAAAACAAATCGAGTCACCAGGTAGCTGTCCAAGACGTTACGCACCACTGCTGTCCCTGCGTTGGGTGATGGGCTTGGGGAAACTGGAAGTCGGCAATGAGGAAGGGAGAGGGGAGGGATGAGGAGCGATAAAGAAACCAGCAGTACAGATTTGAGGAGTTTTGCTTAACGCACCCGGAAGACAACCCCCACTAGGCAGCTTTCTTGAAGTTTTGGGCGTTGCACTAAGCAAAACCGGCAAACTTGAGAAACAGAGAGTGACAAAGAGAGACAGAGAGAGAGTGAGAGAGAGAGAGAGAGAGAGAGAGGGAGGCGGGCTAGGAGTTCAGGGTCGGGGGGTAACCGTCAGGCTTACTCTACCATGCGAGCAATCCGACGGGGCGCAAACCCGACCGACGACCCCAAAGCCTTCTCCCACCGCCTCCAAAACAGGGAGGGGGGGGCTTAACGCCCGGGTCCGCTCGCGGACTCACTCCCAATGGAAGCAAGGAAGAGAGAGAGAGAGAGAGAGAGAGAGTGCAACAGAGAGAGAGAGAGAGAGAGGGAGGGAGGGAGGGAGGGAGAAATGAGAGCCCTGACTTTGACAGCGATACATGCATTTCTGCTGGCATGCAGTGCGGCTAAAGCCAATGATTCCCAATACCAATACTTTGAAATGTAATCGGATATATAGGATATATACATGTTCTATATATATATATATATATGCATGCACTTTCACCTTATAGAATGTTGCAGTATTGTGTTTCAATGGCTAGCCATGCACACATTTTGCAATCTCACGCATGTGATTGATGGAGGCAACCCTATATAGATAACCATAATGATTAGGGACCCGTATGTAGCATCACATGTGGCTCATTCTCATAGGTACATTATATATAATATGATCCCGGTTCCCGGTTCGCCGACCCCCCCCCCCCCCCGTACGTTCTACACTGCCGGACAGTGTAACAGTCAATTGTGTTGAACTAGGCAAACTAGCCAATCTCGGCTGACAACCAGTTTAATACTACTTTATCTGGATACTACACTTTCAAGCCGGATACTACTTTGACTTCCTTTTCTTCCTTCCTCACCCAGTATAGCCATACAGCTGACACGCAGTTTAATACTACTTTATCCGGATACTACACTTTCAAGCCGGATACTACTTTGACTTCCTTTTTCTTCCTTGGTCACCCAGTAGCCATACAGACAATACTGCGACAGCAATGCTCAGCTCGCCAACAGATCCCTTGCAATCCGGACTCTCTTGGACTCAATGTGTGTTGTCAACGACTTGAGCCAATTGACTCAATGGCTCCCCGCACCCCCCGCGCTCCCCGAATTTTCCGCGCTCCCCGCGATTGAAGCGTTCCCTGCGTGCACCGCGCTCCGCACTCCCCGTGCTCACCGCGCTTTCCGCGCCCCCTGCGCTCCCCGCGCTTTCCGCGTTCCCCGCGCCCACCGCGCTCCGCTCCGCTTTCCGCGCTCCCCACGCTCCCCGCACTTTCTGGGTTCCCCGGGCCCACCGCACTCCGCACTCTTTGCGCTTTCCGCGTTCCCCGCGCCCACTGTGCTCCGCACTCCTTGCGCACCCCGCGCTTTCCGCGCTCCCGGCGCTCCCCGCGCTTTCCGCGTTCTCCGCTCACCGCACCCCCCGCGCCCACCGCGCTCCCCGCGCTTGTGTTGCGCTCCCCATTCCGCGCCCGCCGCGCTCACCGCGCCCATACTTGGTCCAAGTAATACGTAAAATTGCCCTGCAGCGTCCAAGGCACCCACCCCCCCCCCCACGCTCCCAAGCCGAATCTGTGACTGTGCGCGCTTTTTCCCCAATGAGGCCTCACACGCCAAGCACACCCACGCAGGACCCAAACTTACATGCAGGGGAGAGTGGGGGAACCAGCCTAAGCAGACCCACTCCCGAACCACAGCACACCACACCACACCACCGGGAGGGAGAAGCAACCCCACAACCACACCACACCGCAGGGAGGGGGAAGCAACCCACAACCACACCACACCACAGGGGGGGGAGGGAGGGGAGGAGGAACCATTGGGGGGGGAGGGGGGGAGCGGCCGAACCGGGATCATATATATATATATATATATATATATATATATGGTCACACCCCCCCCCCAAGATCTACATCCGCCTCTTCCACACAATTCCACAGGTTGCTTCTCTACATTGGTCGACTACTCATATATGCCGAAAACACCGTAAATTCCGATACAATCGTGCTTTACTCCATGTGCATGCAAACAGTGCTGCTACAAGTCGCGGGTTTGATATGTGTAAAAGTCTGGCGCCGAATCTCGGCAGCAGATTTATGGTAGTTTATATGTTGGAAAAGCTGAAATGCTGGAGGGCGTGCTATTTTTTCAGGTAGTACTAAGAAACCTCGTGTTTTTTTGCGTTTTGTGGTGTGTTATTTAACGACATTCCTCTATAATAATAAAAATACTACTGTCTCTCTTACGAAGACGTCTGTGTGCGTGGGCCATCTCTTTCACGCTGCTCGTGAGCGTCCGATTCTGATGCGGCCTAATAGCTTTAGCATTTGATTTATGAGTTACGAAACACAAAGAGCTCCTTTCATGTCCTGTCCGTTATACATGGAGGAAGTCGAATATACGGGCGCATTTATTTTTGAAGCAATACTCCAATAGTTGTTCTTTGCCTCATAAAAAACGGGAAAGCTCAGAGTTGGAGTTGGAAAGTTCATGTGCATATGCGGGCGCACAAGAAGGCTCGTCTGCAGCAAGAAGTAAGAGAGCTCTTGCAACCTTCCAAACATGAAGCACGACTAATTACGACTGGCTGCATTGATACGTATCAATCACAAGGCAGGGGCTCCTTAACCTTGTAAAGCAAAGTAAAATGGCACTTGATGGAAGAAAACTCCTCTTTATGTTGTGAGTCGATATTAAAGGCAGCCATGTGCATAGCAATCGCTATCTATTTTTGAGGGTACTCATTTGGGCCATGAGTTTTCATTCGGTTACCTGTTATTGATGCTGTCCTATACCCCGGAGAAGATGCCGATCGCTATGTCCATGGCTGTTTTTCTAATTGCTGTCATAGAGCGTAGCGGAAAAAAGTAGCTCTCTTCAATCTTCAAGCGACACTCCCCAGATGTGATCAGGAAACAAAGAGAAGCTTGCTTACTGGTATCTTCTATTAAACGGGCAAGAGGCGTAAGACTTGTATCGGTATCTACACCTCCCTCACATCCTGACAAAGCGATACCGGTCCTTCTGTCTGTGACTGTGGTTTAAACGCTGTCATAGTTCGTATCACAACATGAAAAGGAGCTCTCTTCAGTCTTCAAAGACTACAGGTGACATCGTAGAATTTTCTTCTGGGTTAGCAGGAATCTTCATGTCTCTTGCTTGATAGGTATGAGGATGTCTCATAGGAAACCGAATAGGAAGTCTCCATTGTTTCTGATGATAGCAACATGCCAACAGTTTCCCACAGTCTTCAACATGAAATGAATTAAGTTCCAGATAGGCTTGCGCTGCTACAGTGTTGGATCTGTAGGCGGTGCAGCTTGCCGAAGAATGGCCAAAACCATTTTCGAGAAAGCTCAGGTACTGGAGCCAGTGCTGCTGGTGCCATAGATCTACCAACCTCCGAAAACATACATGAAATAAACTATGCAACGACTAGGCCTTTTTCATACTTACCAAACAAGAGTAATGAAAACCGTTGTTGTTCCAGAAGACACATAAATCATTACTTCCAGTCCTTGACAACGCTTGAAAGCACACAATTATCTTGTGATGCAATCTATCCTGTCCTGGACATCAGAAAACACTGTAATGCTCAAAAAATTCCAAAATTTCCAGCCCTGAAACTCACGAAACACTGGACTGCTCAAAAAAATCCAAAAATTCTAAAATTCTGGCATCTATGGCCAGGCCGGGGGCAGATTCCTTAAAAGCTTGGATTTTTTTGAGCATAGCAGTGTTTCGTGCGTTTCAAGGGTTGGAAAAGTTGATTTTTTTGAGCATTACATGTTTTGTGCGGTTGAACCGCACCTCGTCCAGGTGGATTTCCATGGCTTCGTGTGCGGCAAGATTTCAATAGGCTTGGAGTCACACCTGATTGTGCACAGCTGCGCACCCATCACATATCGCATGTCCCTCTTCACTAGACCCTCTCATGAACATTCACTGGTTCAAGATTTCGGCTGTGGGAGAACGAGACGGACCAGGCGGTTTTGGTTTTAGGACCAGCATCAGCAGGTTTGGGGGCGGACAAGACACGCGCATCATGAGCATCAGCGGTGCTGCATGGCAGTGCAATAACTGGAGCCGCTACCCCATGACCTCGTTGTTGAGTGGTACATTAAGCAAATTCACTTCTTTTTGACCATGATCAATCTCAAAGACGCTTTCTGACCAGGTGGTTTTGGTTTTAGGACCAGCCCCGAAGCCGACTGATGTTCATGAGGCCACGGCTGATGCTCATGTTTCTACACGTCCTAGAGTTTCCAGATTCCAGATTTGCAGGATAAGTTTCCAGATTCCAGATTTCCAGATTTGCAGGCTCTAAGATTCCAGATTTCCAGATTTGCAGGATAAGTTTCCAGATTCCAGATTTCCAGATTTACAGGCTCTAAGATTCCAGATTTCCAGATTTGCTCACCCTAAGGTTTCCAAATTTCCAGAAATCTGGAATCTGGAAACCCTAAGGATTCCAGAAATCTGGAATCTGGAAACTTAGAGCCTGCAAATCTGGAAATCTGGAATCTGGAATCTCTGGAAACATAGTGCATGCAAATCTGGAATCTGGAAACCTACGTACTGCAGAAAGCCGGAAATCAGGAAATCCGGACTCCGAAGACCTGCAGACGTAGATCTTGGGGGGGGGGGCGAGCATATATATATATATATATATATATATTCATTCTCCTATACAAATGTCATTTGCAAGAGAATGGGCCACATGTGACGGCATACCTTAAGTGTGGGTTTCCTCCTTCAAGCACCTGCAGGCAAAGCTTGAGTAATTCTTTTTGCAAGCCGCACCCCAGGTAAGCATGTAGACACGCGTCAGGGACCCCTAGAATTACTTGCAATCAATGAAGCTTGTTACCTTGTAGTGAAACCACATGGCCAGCATCCGAATGCAAAGCTCCAGTGGACGGACGCTCGAGCTTGCTTAGTTTGTTAGTTTGGTGTCTTTTGCGTATTATGACTTTCAGGACGAGCTTCCCCACTGCTTGCCTAAATCCTGAGCTTTCCTACTCAAACTCCTTGTCCTCCTCCTCCTTTGCCGCTGCTTTCCTGCTTTTCTTGCTGGGCTGCTTCTTGAAGTGGGTCCTCGGATTGAAGCTCATGCTAGCTTGGCCATCAGAATCCCAGCAAATTAAGCAAAACTACAAAGGATTCGAGGCTCCAGGTATTCTTTGTTGGTAGGCAAGTGGCTTAAGCGCATTCAGCTCATTCTGGAACTGGCAGCAAGCATTTCGGATAGTATCGGCCAAGCTCCCAAAAACGTCTTTGGGCCTGAGTGTGCAATTATGAACAGCAACGATCTGCGTGTAATGGGTGTGTCTATCCGTGCTTGTTGTGGAGAATCTGTACTCGGAAGCAATGTCATTACATAAAGGGGGTGTAAAGGGCACCAGAAGAGTTAAAAGTAGATTCACTGGGAACGGCTAATTACGGTCTCTCAACCCTCATCCAAAGCCAAGGTGAGGCGCGACCCCAGGCCTTTCAGCTCCAGATCACAGAGCTTCTTGTAGAGATCGTTCAGCGTAGCTTCGATATTTGCCGGTTGACAAGGCTAGCTTTAGCACATGGTGAGCTGGCTGCAGACAAGGGCGCCCATGGTAGCCTTCAAAGAACGCAGGTCATCCCTTAGATGTCACAAAATGTTAATCCTCGAACTTGCATGGTGGGATATGGGAGCTTTTGAAACCGCCCTTCTAAATCACACTACAAAATAGTTGAGGGAATATGTATAAGGATCTAAATAATGTGTTTTCGGAAAAGCCATGCAGCTTGTACCCACTAGCATGAGTTTCCACGCACAGGAGGTCAGGATATAAGAAGGCACCTAGCCAAAATTTGGTACAAGGCTCTCACGGCCCTTTGTCTCTTCCTTCTTGATTCGCTCCACCACTTCTTTGAAAGCGGTTCTGCGATTGAGAGGGTACTTCTTGTACTTGGCCTCGAAATGCTGAGCAGTCTAAGGACCCTCCAACATAGGAAGTCCCTGGTTGCTTTTCTTCTTGGGCCGTTCCACATCCTCCGGTTCGGACAACTCAATAGCATCTCCAATCCCCTGGCTGATGTCGAAGATCTCCCTGAAGATTAAGCTGAAGCTGCTGAAGCTCAATGATGGGAACGGGTAGCTTGGTATTACAAAGTATAACACACATGCAACCGCACACCTGTACCTTCGATCAACTCCTCCAGCTCGCGTAGCTTCTCCGACCCCTGCCTGACTCACAAAAACTAAAAAGGCATGGTGGTCCATTACGTTTCTAAGTTTTCTAAAGGTGTATTTGCAGAGCTTGCTACGTATAGAGAAGCTAAGGCACTCAACCCGATCGCTGACCAAAACCAAATATTTCCGAACATTTTCATACAGGCATTTTTTGAACATCTTCTTCTTCTCGCAAAGGCTCATGGCGCCCTGGACCTCGAGAAGGAGCAAACACTAAACCCCCACCCTAAATCTCAAGCCCTAAAACGGGCAAAGCTTATGAGCCCTATAAACCTATGAAACCGTATATACCATAAGCCATATAACTGCACCCGATAAAACCCTAAACCGACTGCTGCATAAGTAAACTGTCTTAGGCTAGAAGCTGCGACCAACCCTTCAGCTTCATCTCCGCCTTAGTGAGCCACTCATACCCAGCGATGCCCTTCTTCCACTCACGTGTAAGCTGACGTAGGCGGTAGAGTGTCTCCAGCCTTGCCTGCATTGAAAGCACATGATCCCACGAAGCATATACCTTAGGTGGACCCCTCACCCAGTAATAATGACGATATATAGGGGATAACAGTATATGATGCATATAGGGTTCTCTTACATTCCTATGTAGCCGCTATTGCAGCGCAAGGCGTCCACCTAATATATGCCAAGCACACCGGATTCTAGCCGCCTTGTTTTGGTGATGCGAATCTCCCTGAACATAGCAATTCTCTAGTCCCGCACAAGCTTCTGTCGTGGCAGGCCACCTTACCAGGGCACCTTCCTTCCACTTAGCAACAATTTCTGGATCTGCCTTGTGGGAGTTCTGGGTGCACATGCGGTAGAGGAAGCCCCATGCATCCGGATTGTTCGCAGAATTGTAGCTCATCAAGGGTTTGCGGCGGCGCCCAAGTTCCGCTACACTGGTAAGACGCACAGGGAATCCTATGAGACATGCTCAGGCAAAGCAACAGCAAGCTGCAGAAACACATGCCATTGTCCCTGAGTTCGGGCATGGTGTGTGTGCAAGAAGTGATGCCACCTGAATCATCTAAAGTTGGCAGGTTGCTCACGCCCCTCATTCTCTGGCCTTCCGGCCGGACTGGAATCTCTTGACGGTGGCAAGGGAGAGCCCCACGAGTGGGCCTGGCTGGCAGCACCTGGGCTGTCACGCTGAGCCAGTGAGGGTTATGAACCAAGGTTGGGATGCTCACCCCCAAGGATGCAGCCAGCCCCCCAATGACATCAGCAGGTGCAGGCGGAGGCAGGTGCACTTGAGAAGCAGAGTTGCCCTTGCCTTTCCCGGTACCAGGCATCAAAGCCATGGGCGCTGCTGGCGGCACGGGGGTCTGCAGCGGTGTCCTAGAAGCTGGCCGGGCTTTCTCCGGGAACTTATCAGGTAGCCGCCCCACAGGCAGGCGCATACCCAAGCCAGCATAGCGTGAGCGCTTCTCAGTAGGCACTTCTTTTCCATTCCCAGGGGAGGGCGGCACTGTGCTAGTCAGGCTTGAATTGGAGCGCTTGCGGGAGAGCAACTGTTGCACATGGGTTGTGATTGCTCCTTGATCCGTTGCATCCAGCTGGGCAAGCATCTGCGAGAGGTTGGCTTGCGGTGGAGCTTGTGTTGCTTGGAGCAGCCACAGTAGTCTTGGGGGCAGTCACAGGATTGGGCAGCGGGGTTGCTGCGGGCACCGGTGGCGGCGGCGGCGGCGGGTGGGGGCGGTGGAAGGGACTGACCTTTGCCAGTCAACTCCCTCTTACACTCAGCCCGCTTCTCACCCTTCTTGAGCATGCCCCATTTGCCATCCGTTGCACAACGGGTACCTGGGCTACTTAACACTAACGTTCTTCCTATACACTCTCCATAGACACTATAGTAGGTTCAGAAAGAAACATGATTGAATTCTACAACCGAGAGTCCGTGAGCACCATGCTTTTCCTGCAATCGATGCGCCACCAATCTGCGGCTTTCCTTGCTATCTTGCAGCTCCTCAATCAAACTTCTTGAGCGCGGGGAGAAGGTCTGTAAGTCCTGCCCTGCCCAGTGTGGCTCCTGTTTGACCTTAGCGCATGTACATATATACTATACACCCTGGCTAGGACCGCTAGGAGACACAGATCCTTCAGCGGCTACTTCAGAAAACTGTTTCGGGCCTTGGCAGAAACAGCTTGCACTCAGCATTCACTTTCAAGTAAATTAAGATCTAGGATGTGAGCCGTTACAGAAAACATGGTTGCATCCTTTATAGCCTATATTCTTTGGGAACACTACAAGTATACTTATAACGCAACAATGTTTGCTGGAAGAGCAACAAGCAAGAGCGAGAGCGGAGACACATGTGTTGCAAGCACTGGCTGAATCAAACCCAGACCTAAGTACCCCCAAATTTGTTCTATTATATAATAATATATGATATATACATGTATATCACTGGGTTTGGTTTAGCTGTTCCGCATTCAACGTGATTCGCAACTGAAGACAAGGAGCACTTACAGGAGACACTCTTTGGGACGGCTGCCTCTCTGCAACTTCAAAGCCTCTTGCCCATCCATGAGTGTGCTGCAGCTCCACTGTTTGACAATCCCCGGATCATGTCCGCTATGCAACCCAAAAACGTGCTGTAAGCCAGCCAGCGCAAGCAGGCATTTACATGCAGATGTGTACCAAAACCACAAAGCATGCAGCAAAGGAGTGGCTTGTGGCATGGGGTGGGTGCACCTGCATGCTTCATGCAGCCTCGATTCGTAGCTATGTGGCGCCGCCGCTTGGCCTATCAATCTTTGGGTTGCAGTTGTTAACCACACAAGAACAGAAAGGAGAAAGGGATCATTTCGCAGCAGGTACAAACGGCGACAATCCCAAACAGTTCAGTAAAGGGCCCCAGCTATATAAGGTGCAGAAATATGTAACATATATATATATATATATGTGAGAGAAACAGCTATATAGACGGGTATGAGGGATACGATGGGAAGGAATTCTGTGCGAAGCAGAAACAGTCAGGAAGAAGCAAACCAATCAAATCGGTTTCCACACTGGGCTTACGTATGAGCAGAAACCATCCAAAAGCCAGAAAACTTCAAAAACAAAAAAGCAGAAACCAGAATACCTTCGAGCAACCAAACAAGGTTGAGAAACCAATAAAGAAGTGGTTTCAGCAACAAGGAGATGAGAAGAGAAAAGCCACAGCCATAGACAGGTCATTTTCGAAGAAGAGATTGCCCAGGAAAACCAGTATTCACCATTTCGAGTTTCATTCTCGGAGCCTCCAAGCATTTCCGACAAGAAGCTTCAATAATACCAATCCGTGCCAAGACGGTGAATAGATCGGTTTATTCACGCGGTTGCCCGGTTTCTCGTTGCTTTCTCACGCGGGCTCAGGCGAGTGATTTTCCGTTCATAGGGGTGCCCGAACATTTCGAGGAAACAGCTAAAGAATTAAAGGCTCAGCCCAGCAGCTTCGAAAGGAACATTCTATAACCAAAGCTCCTTGTGATCTGTGCAACACAATAAAACCAAGCTGCAGGCAAAGTAGTCAAGAATGCAAGCAGCGAAACATTCGAAGGTGTGCATAGGTTTTCATGTCTTAAACATATGGGGCTATATACATATAATTCATTTACTTTCTCAGACATGTAGACCTATGCATACCCACTAATGGTTTGAGGTTGAGTGCACTATTCACTTCACAAGAATAACGCGCAGGTCTCCGTAGCAGTCCCGAGGAGATGCTTTTTCCATCATTCATGTCCACACATTTGGAGCGCACAAGCGGTATGCATCCGCAGCACGCCATTGTATGAATTTGCACAGCTGGGCTAGCCTAGTCAAGTCCTAGCACTTCTCTGAAGCCGTCTGGAAGTAGGAGGCTCTTGCAACCCAGCAAGTATCTACAGACACTTGGCATATCCGCGTCTGACCAGACATCCACATCAGTCTTCATAGTCTTCATGATTTCAAGTAGGTGCAGAGCCGAGGCGCCACCATGATCCTTACAAATTCATATTCCATGATCCCTGGTCTTGCGCTTTGCTTGCAGGCAGGATTCCTTCGGAGACCGGAATCCACGAACTCCTTCTGCTCAGGAAGAAGAGCCGCCAGGCGATATCCAAAGCCGCATGGGTACTGCCTGAGTTGCACACATAATGACCGGCGAACACTCTGTATGTAGGCAAAGACAAATACGAGCTTTGAAAACAAGCTGCTGGCTGTTGCGTAGCTTCTTTTTGTCACCCACACATTTGGTACGGCCTTGTTTGTCCTTGTATACTTTGGCCAGGGAGGTAGCTGATTGTCTGGCCTCCTCATAGCAAGGTCAGCAAGTTGGTTCTGCTGCATAGGAACACCCTGCACAGACTACTAGCAAGCGGGACTCCTTCGTCAAGGCTAGGTTGAGCTTGTGGATGTTGATCGAATTCGACCAGAGTGTGGTCGACTTACATGAGGAACTCCTATGGGTTCTCATTCATGTCTTTTGGCGGAAAGCCTTAGTTCTAGCAGGAGCATAGCGCAATCGTCCGAGAAACATTGTTTATAAGCTTGTACAGCAAAGTCGCATACAGAATTGATTCGCAAAGATGTCGAAAGCGCGGCATCTCACCAAGTTTTGTAGACCCCGGCTGCTCAATTCTGCTCAATTATGAAGGGGTGTCCCAGAGCTGCCAGCAAAAGGGCCAAAATGATGACCCTGCAGGGATGGTAAGGAAAGACATATAGCCTCATAATGGCTTTAGGTTTAAGCTGTGTTTCTTCGGGGTTTCACACGATAAACAGAATTTGACCCTCCGCCTGTTTGCAATCAAATTCCCTGTTTTGACGAAGTCTACCGAAGGATCGCTTTCCGGGCAAAACCAATAACGCCTAGCCTGGCTAGAGCTCATAAAGGAGAAGCTGGCACAAACAGCAGCGAGAATGGCCAGGGAAGCCGGACGCATCTTCAATATCCCCAGTAACTATTGCCAGCCTTAGAAAAAGCAAACAGCTTTCAAAAACAACTCCAGCTTGACAACCGTAGCTTGGATCCTGTCCCCACCCATTAACAGTCTATAGATTCAAACTACGTAAGGGCTCCATAATTGTAACATATACATATACATATACATATACATATACATATACATATACATATACATATACATATACATATACATATACATATACATATACATACATACATACATAGCATCCAATTGTCAATGAGTCGGGGCAGTACCCAAACTGTAGCACGCATCAGAAATTGCAGCTGAGAGGCGCCATGCCACCTGGCGTCAGGATATTGATGTAGGAGCCCCCATAGTCGCGGTCAAGCTTGAATGCAGAGAACCCCATTGCTTTCATACAGAATGTTGCATTTGCTTTTCCAGCAAAGTGTTTTCCCCAACCTGTAGGCCTGAATGGTAAACGCAAACATAACAGTAGTAGAAAACAGAAAGAAAGCCCAGGTGCAAAATCTTTATCCAACTCTTCAGTGAAAAAGATGAACATGATGCAAATGCAGACTACCTAGTGTTCGGGAGGGTGGTTATGCTACATAAGGGTAGGAATCAGCTCATCTAGAACAGCTGGAGGACATATGGAACATGCGCTCCATAGCATCTCTGCAACAGCGGCAGCAGGCGCCAGCACTTTGGATCTTGCTCCATGGCAGCAGACTGCCGAGTCAGCTACTTATGGAACTGAAGGTATTTCATGGGTTGACTTACATAAATATGCACCCCTACATATTGGAACCTGACTTGGGAGACCCTGATAACCACAAGGTTGGCAAAACAAACGCTTTGGTACTCTTATTCCCCTCTGGACCACATGCCAGCAACTTGGGACACGCAATCGCTTTCCTGCGCTTCCAAGCTTCATGGACACAATTGGATTTTGGAAAGTACTGCCACTCCCACCCCAGCCTTACCACCCCGCCTTGCACAGGATCAGGATCCGGTTGAAGCCGCTTGTATCCCCGTGGCATAGAGTCTGAGCCTTGGCAAGTCAAGCTTAGTGACGTATTTTCAGCTGGTGCTGTGCACAAAAGTACTACCTGGAGCAGACACCCATTTTGTCGAGAACCCTCGCTCCATGAGACATTGTAGAATGGCTTGAGAAGCCCTTGTGTGACTTTTTTTTCTGCCTGCTGCGCTTCTGTGGGTTCCACGTGATGGTTGTGGCTTGAGCTGCAGAGCATATGAAAGCCACGCATGGCACCTGAGAGCATTCTTTCGTAATCCTGGACTTCGGAGTGCTCTTAAGGGCACCCTGTGGCTATATACCCATGCAAGTGTACATGTAGCAGACGCAGCTTGTGTTTGCACACTGCTCTGCACGTAACCCTTGTCACAGAACACATCAGGCTCTGCACACACAGGCCCCTACAGCTTGCCCTGGCACTCTGCCTCAAGCTGCACCCTCCTGTCGTTAATCTTCACCGCAAACTCAGGACAGTCCTTCGTCCAGCCCTTCTGCATCAAGTCAGCCTTGGCTGCACTTAGACAGGACATGTGAGACACTTCCATGCCATGATGTTCCATGTACGAATTGCTGCCAATGACGGTATGTCGCTTCAGGCATGCCGTGGTGGGGCGACGCCATGACAACAACATGTGCAGTGGAGAGTGATACCGGAGCCCAAGACTTCATCAAACACTTGAATGAGGCTCCGGCTCCGGTCGGGAGTTTGTGTTGTACCAGGGTCGGTGGAATCACATGACACATGACACGGAGGCCGAGTTGTCATGGTCTGGTCTGCGTTCGATTTTGGATTTATGTGTTAGCTCTTAATTAAGCTGCTCCAATGCAGGTATCGTGCTGTCCTGCGAAGTACAAAGTATGAAACCGGTCCGTGACACTGCCACATGTAACATGTCTGCTTGATTTGATGCAGCTGACTCTTGCAGGCATATCGGCCGCAACATCTGCTGCCGGAGATGAACAACCTCATCGCAGAGGAAGCGAATGCGGAGATGAATGCAGTTTGGGAAGATGTACGAGAATCTCTCGATGTGGAGCTTGTTGTGTCGGACGAGGACCCGAAGGAGCTATGTCGTGTTGCAGGTGATCGCCTGTTGCATAATTACATGCAGGCCTGACGGGTTTGTGAGTCACGACTGATGACTCCTGACAAGACTCGCAGAATGCTACATTTGTTTTGAATAAACGTGGCAGGCACTTGATGACAGAAATGCCATGACGTGGAGTTCGCCATGTCAGTTATGTCAGCCACCGGCGCCTGCACGTGCCTCCAAGCGAGCTCGAGCAGCTGCGGCAGTGTTGGATACGTTGATTGAGCAACCGGAGTCTTCTTCTGCATGTACTATAGTACTGTCTCTTTGTCAGTGGACCCGAAGCAATCACCGTAGCTGTCGCTGTCGCTGCACTCCCATTGTACCACTGCTGTTGCATCATGTGATCTAGTCTTAATCGACCCTCCATGCCTCCATGTTGACCACGCCCTCGTCCACTGTCGGCCTCTAGAAATGCCCAACGCCAATGGGAGATCTTCATGCACGACTGAGTCGGCGACAAAGCGGTCCTGTCCCTCGATATGTTCTCAGTGTCTTCGCAGGGGGCACGCCTTGCGTAGACTTTTCCAGCATGGGCGCCTCGGTTTGAGATGGTTGGTGCAGTGTCTGACGCTATGGATACATGGATCTCTGACTTGCACCGGCGGCACAGGGCAAACACCGATTTTCTGATTCTTGATTTCTGATTGTTGAGGTCCGCGGCATCATTTGCTCGGCGCAACGTGCCGCGCGACGGCCATATTTTTGGCGTGCATTCGGCATTCCCGTCCGGATTCTTGGCAAACATAATCACTGTGATACGGACATGACATGACACTCATTGACTTATACTTGTGCTTTCGGTTTCCCAGGACGTGGTCCTGCACGAGTGCGCTATCGGTTTCGACAGAAAAATTCGGTCGAAGTATCTGGGAGATTTGTATGAGGTGCATGCCTGCCTATCGGGCCCAACTACTTGGGTTGGCCAGCAACGAGCCGGAGGCAAGGTCCGCCCCGGTGGCACCAGTGCCACTCTGTAACCGGCTAGTAACAACAAGTTATGTAACCGTTGTGTTTTCTGCTTGGGAGATCGTTACTGGTCGCGAGTTGCGAGTCGCAAGTCTCCCCGGCCGACCCATGCAGGAAGTTCACTATACTCACGAGGCGGTCCCGTTGCTTCCTGGCTTTGGACAAGCTGAAGGCGATAAACAACTTATCGACGACCCACTGCTTCGAGCCGATGTTTTCTTTGCGTGCCGGAGGCCAGCGCAGGGACTGTCATTCCAGGTGCCTGAACCTTTGAGTGCCTTTAAGAGCCTTTTTGAGGTTTTGACTCGCATCTCAACTGCAACGACGCAGCCTGTGCGGCAACCCATGTTGTCCATGTCACTGTCCTGAGTCCGCACTGAGTCCTCTGTTAACTTCTCCTGTCTCCCGGCTCCCGGTCTGATTTTGACTCTCCCTGCATTGCCCTTCAGTGCTCGTTCTCTCTCTCACTCTGTCTCTCCCTCTGCGCGTCCGTGTAACGACTCACAGACCAGTGCCACTGCCCACTGCCATCACATAGGACTTTTCGTGTGTAGGCGGCTCCAGCTACAGGCTTGTGTGACGTCAGAGTCAGAGGCCAGAGGTCTCAGATGAGCTATCGTCTAAACTCCTATTATCCCTCTTAATGTCCCTATAGTGTTATAGTGGTCCCCCCATATAGTCCCTATTATAATCCCCATTTCGGAGTTTTGACGATGGCTCATAGGTTCCTGCTTGTTGGTTGGATAAGTTGGATGGCAGATCTTTGTGTCGTGTGAGTCAGTGTGTGAGGTGACCGAGGTGGAGGTGCTTGCATTTACTAAGTAGCTACATATATTACTCCTTGGACTCATTGGTCAATGGTCAAGTCATGAGTCATTAGCCAACAGTTAACCTACGGACAGCAAGAGCTCGCTGCGGCGCAATTGGCCATGGCAAAGCGGGCCAAGAAATCTGTCGAGACAGATTTCTAGCATTTTTTGCCAGGCCAGCCGGTGTCCCGATCAGGTTTGCCATTTCTGCACCATTATCATTGATTATCATTGCAATGATATATATGTTAACATATCTTTCGTCGGCTGGCGGGCGGGTGGTAGGCTTCTTCTGCATTGTCCCTATGTTCGGTGTGTGTGACCTGCCGAGAAGTGAGAAGGTGCGAAGCAGCTGTGGCTTCAGGACTACAGGAAGCTTGCTGAGACACACCTGTCCAACGCGCAGAGCGTGTTCTGCAAACCTCGGGCAAAACCCAAAAGCCCGTCCAATATGCTTTCGGTTGCTACCATGCTTGACAAGAGGCAGTTCTCAGATCATGTACTGAATTATGCCAGATGAATCCGGTCGGATGCTGCTCGGCAAGGCCGGGACAGCCGTGATGTGTTTGGGGAGTGTTGCAGGTTCACTGTCACTGCACTGCTGCCCTTCAACTTGTGGCATTCAAACCTGGAATCAGGAATACCTCCAAGCAATGGCTATGCATGTTTACCCGAAGTTCGCTTGCAAGCACAGCGCAGTGCCTCTGTGCAACAAAGAGATGACCGACCCGCAGACGAAGAAACTTTCTGGTAATGTATCTTGCCAATTGTCCGGCAGTGATGACTGGAGGGATTGAAAACAGGGGCTTGTGGTAACTTGTGGGTGGATAGTGGGTAGTAGTACTTACTAGGCTACTTGGGCGAGATTTTTCATTTGTCAGATGCTGCGGTGCATGCATGCATGGATGTTTGCATGCGGTCATCTTATTATGTTGTTGAGCATTGGGCAAGTATTTCACGGATTCAAAGAGTTTGCGTGTGTTTGCATGCGCTGCATGCATGAATGCATAAAACACCCCAGGCATGGCATGGAGCACCGGCGGGAGCACTGTGGTGCGTCGTTCTATCTTGCCTGAGGATGCATGAGTTCACAGAAGGCGATGTTTGAGCCGTGCGGCTGCGAGGGTCGCACCATGGGGCCCTCAGCGGCCAGTTGTGGATTTGCCGTGATCATGGCCGCTGTCACAGCATCTCTGCAGTCACAATTTGTTTTGAGTGTTGCTGCAAGTGTTGCTTTCTTTTTGCTGCAGGACTTGACTGTATGACAGACAAGTCAAACAAGGAAACCAAACTTGCATTGACTCTTCGTTGTGCTGAGAGCTGGAGAGCAGTTGCTGTTGCCAACATATATCGTAAGAGTATTTGCTCGTCTCGTGACTCGTGTCATTCATGGCTCAGGGATATGAGTGCGCAGAGTACTGCGTTGCAGTCGCTGCAGTGCCGTTTTCGACTTGTCGCTTTGACCAGCGGCGCCCGATGTCAGAGCCGTCCTGGACGGCAGGCTGCAGTTGTGCAGTTTGCGATGCCAAGCTGAGCTAGTGACCAAGAAAGGCCCCAGCGGTGCCACGGTCCTTGTCCTCTGCTCGAAGCATACGGCATCTCGGCGCCGATGGCACGAGCAGGCCAACATGGGTGGAGTTCTGATGGGGCTCCTAGATACGAAGCGGACCAAGCTTCCGAAGTACTACTCCGGCCTCATGACCTACTGTGAGAATGAGGTTGCGAAGCCGGGGAAGAAGAAGCAGGACGCCATCAAGACTTTTGACTTTCCACCCTAATCCAGTCGCGGACCGCAGGCCCCCGGAAGTCTAGCCGGGACGAGGAACGTTGTTGTTCAACACTTTCAAGCACAGACTAGATTCAGATTCGAGATCCAACTTGATGCACAGGGACCCGGACGAGCAACAACGTGAAGCATAAGCAAATGGCTTATGTCGACTACATTGCCTACTACATGAGACAAGCTCCATCCTGGGAAAGATGCTCG
The DNA here is from genome assembly GCA_905221615.1 of Symbiodinium sp. CCMP2592. Taxonomy (NCBI): domain Eukaryota; class Dinophyceae; order Suessiales; family Symbiodiniaceae; genus Symbiodinium; species Symbiodinium sp. CCMP2592. The sequence goes on along the minus strand of CAJNDT010001360.1, from coordinate 17,751 downwards.
CCTTGTAATGATTCGATTCTAGTTGCTAGCCATTTGTGTTCAGAATGCCTCTCCCGCTCTGCCAGCCTTGGACTTGATGAGGCAGGCGCCCAAGTGGCACTCGGACTTGAGAGACACATCAGTCAAAAAACAAAGTCAAGAAGCTCGGGAAGAATGGACTGTGGAGCGGCGAGTATGTTCTTTTGATCGCATTACTTGTGTTGTGTTGTGGCTGTGCTGCTACTTCTTACGACTGTTAGTGCCTCTGCTGCTCTGCCACGGTTACTGCTGGTACTCCCACTACTACTACTACTACTACTACTACTACTACTACTACTACTACTACTACTACTACTACTACTACTACTACTACTACTACTACTACTACTACTACGCGCATAGCCCGGGGTTTGCCCGAGAAACTTGTTCTCCGAAGGCCCGGGGTTTGCCCGAGACACTTGTTCTGCGAAGCACTCTCTCGCCCAACTGCAAGCATGCGACTCTGGCCCTTGCAGTCCTCGGACCTGCGCACATGGCCTGAGTCCGTGCGCTCCCAGCTCGTGGCTTGCCTCGACGCGCACTCCCTGGCAAGTCTGCAAGCGGCCTCACTCTTCCTGGCACCCCTGGCCACGGAAAGGCCACTGGGAATCTCAACATTCATCCTTTTCAGGGTTTGCTTTTCAACATCCTTTTGGCAGGGTTGGCTTTCGACATCTCCTTTTAGGGTTAAGGCTTTGCTGACCAGCATCTCCTTTTAGGGTTTAGGGTTTGGCTTTCGACATATCCTTTTAGGGTTTAGGGTTTGGCTTTCGACATATCCTTTTAGGGTTTAGGGTTTGGCTTTCGACATATCCTTTTAGGGTTTAGGGATTGGCTGGCCAGCATATCCTTTTAGGGTTTAGGGCTTGCTTACCAACATCTTCTTTTAAGGTTTAGGGTTTGGCTGACCAGCATCTCCTTTTAGGGTCTAGGGCTTGGCTCACCGACATCTCCTTTTAGGGTTTAGGGTTTGGTTACCAACATCTCCTTTTCGGGTCTAGGGTTTGGTTACCAACATTTCCTTTTAGGGTTTAGGGTTTGGCTTTCGACATATCCTTTTAGGGTTTAGGGATTGGCTGACCAGCATATCCTTTTAGGGTTTAGGGTTTGCTTACCAACATCTTCTTTTAGGGTTTAGGGTTTGGCTGACCAGCATCTCCTTTTAGGGTTTAGGGTTTGGCTCACCGACATCTTCTTTTAGGGTTTAGGGTTTGGTTACCAACATCTCCTTTTCGGGTTTAGGGTTTGGCTCACCGACATCTCCTTTTAGGGCTTAGGGTTTACTTACCAACATCTCCTTTTAGGGTTTAGGGTTTGGCTATGGACAGCTCTTTTTAGGGTTCTCCTTTTAGGGTTTAGTGTTTGCTCACCGACATCTCCTTTTAGGGTTTAGGGTTCGGTTACCAACATCTCCTTTTAGGGTTTAGGGTTTGGCTTTCGACATATCTTTTTTAGGGTTTAGGGTTTGGTTACCAACATCTCCTTTTAGGGTTTAGGGTTTGGCTTTCGACATGTCCTTTTAGGGTTTAGGGCTTGGCTCACCGACATCTCCTTTTAGGGCGTAAGGTTTCGTTACCAACATCTCCTTTTAGGGTTTAGGGTTTGGCTCACCGACATCTCCTTTTAGGGTTTAGGGTTCGGTTACCAACATCTCCTTTTAGGGTTAAGGGTTTGCTGACCAACATCTCCTTTTAGGGTCTAGGGTTTGGCCATCGACATCTCTTTTTAGGGTTCAGGGTTCGGCTTCCCACATCTCCTTTTAGGGTTTAGGGTTTGGCCATGGACAGCTCCTTTTAGGGTTTAGGGTTTGCTCACCGACATCTCCTTTTAGGGTTTAGGGTTTGGCTGACAACATCTCCTTTTAGGGTTGAGGGTTTGGCTTTCGACATATCCTTTTGGGGTTTAGGGTTTGGTTACCAACATTTCCTTTTAGGGTTTCGGGTTTGGCTTTCGACATATCCTTTTAGGGTTTAGGGTTTGTCTCACCGACATCCCCTTTCAGGGCTTAAGGTTTCGTTACCAACATCTCCTTTTAGGGTTTAGGGTTTGGCTCACCGACATCTCCTTTTAAGGTTTAGGGTTCGGTTACCAACATCTCCCCTGAGGGTGTTGGGTTTGCTCAGCAGCATCTCCGTTTAGGGTTTAGGGTTTGCTTACAGTGCGCACCGCGAAAAAGAACCTGGCCAAAAAGCGGCCCTGCGGCTCGAGCAGTGCTGCCTGCCTCAAAGTCTCCAAAGTACTGCGCTGGCCACGTATTATGCGGTTCCGGCCCCCGCGCCAGAGACCAACGTGCACGACAAATTTGTGATTTGTCGCGGAAATCATCTCCTGCCATCAGACTCTGAGAACCCTCGAAAGTACTGCGCCTGCCACGTATTTTGCACTTGCCGTCGTGCTCTACAGCGGTAACATAGCCAAAAAAAGGCCGCGCGTCTTGAGCCCTGCTACTTGCCGAGAAGTCTCAACAGTCTTGCGCTGGCCACGTATTATGAGGTTTCGGCTGTCGCAGCAAACACCAATTTGCGCGTAAAATTGTAAATTTTACACGGAAATCGTCTCCTGCCGTCAGAACCCACCAACCCTCGAAAGTACTGCGCCTGCCACGTATTTTGTACCTCGCTGCCTATGTAAGGAAAGCTCCGCGGGGCAAACCTAGGGCTACGCCCGTACTACTACTACTACTACTACTACTACTACTACTACTACTACTACTACTACTACTACTACTACTACTACTACTACTACTACTACTACTACTACTACTATTTTCATTCCAATCGCAGCCGGTCGCTCAGCTTGGCGTCAGGTACATGGCAGTGCTTTGCACCGGTGCTTCATGAGCACTAAACCACATGGGCAAGTTCCGCTACGAATAGCTGCAAACTTGCGACCTACTCAACTTGTCATGAGACAGTACTTGTGTACTGTATGTGGTGTGTTGCCGCGGCATTTAGCCTGGGCGAACAGACGACATCAAAATTGAGCTCATTGGTGATCGTTGTGGCCTCGCCAACGGTGATGGAGTTGAACAGTGGCGCTTCATTTGAGCTCAGCTGTACATCTCTGGAGAGTCGCGCTATTTACAAGTGGCCCAGCAGGGCGCACTTGAGTGGCTCACTGTGGCTCACTGTGGCCGCGTCGGGGGTAGTGTGACGGAGTGGGAGTGGCAGGGCAAACTCCAAGCTTCGCAGTGTTTGTAGTTGTGCCGGAGTCAGCCTGTCTGCCGCCTTGACCGTGTAGATGGCAATGGTGATGCGGTGTCCTGTCCAAGGCCTGGTCTCGTGCCATTGGTGTGGATCAAAAGAGATCCCCGGCAGCGTGAGATTCATCACGATTCCTCGCATGGTACCATCCTGAGAAGGGACTGGGCCGTTTGGTTGATGGATCCACAGGCCTCCTCCTCGAAACTTGGAGCATGGCAGCACTACGTTGGTGCTGGACTCCGCGCTGTTGGAGTCTCTATGTGCCCGCATGAACGTATTTCGTTGTAATACAAAACTGGTAAAGGTGGCAGTGGTGCAGGAACGAACATATTTGCACAGTAGTAGCGTGACCCAGGGGAACTGCGTGGTGTTCCGTCGTAATCCTGTTAGCCGGCCTTGGGAGTAGGCTCCACTCGAAAAGCTCATTCCCCCCGGTATCGGGTGAGTTGCTTCTTTTCGCGGCTCGCCGCAAGGGAGACAGTCACAAAGTAGCCCCCAGTCGGCCAAACGCATCTGTCCTGTTGTGATCATGTCCGCCGCGATTTGCTCCGCCACCTGTGTGAGAATAGGCATCCCTTCGGGTACATTGTCTTGAATCTCCAACGAGTAGGGCAGTCTCACCACGTGCTCATCTGGGGGCAGCTCTTCCAGCTGCTCCCCTTCCATGTGCCTATGAGAAGGTCGCACTACGGATAGTGAGTATCTAAGGCACTGGCAGGACAGCGGCATCACCAGTGGGGCGGTTCTGGCTGTGGATAGGTAGGCTGCAACGGGGTGGAGAGGTGGGGGTGGGGTTTGCTGCAATACGCTCTGCTTTTTTCTCCCTGCGCTGGTCTGCGCACGTCAGAATGTCAGCTTGGATTTAATTAGGCTGAATTAGAGTGGCCGCCTGCTGGCGCACTAAGCGTTGCAGTGTCTCAGGTCTTGGCAGCGTACCTGCGACGGATAGGAGCATGCAGTGTGGGTAGGGGTACGGGTAGCCGCAGTTGTTGGCAGCGTGCAATTTTTTCTGATTTTTGGGATTTTCGGAGCACAGGCTGCTTATGCATCCCCCACAAGCGGCTACCCCTCTGCGCTCATTGCCGTCAAGTTGTGGTCCTGCAGAGCAGGACCAGGTAACACTGTTGCGCGAGCACCGAGTCGTGTGCAACCGCTGTTCTGATGTGCTCAATAGGCTTTCCATCATCAGCCTTCCATTGTGGTGGTGCATGTGGTGCGATGCGGGCAGGTAGATGGTTGAGGTAGCGTGTGGTGTAGTGCCCAGCATGTATGGTAAGTCCACAGTGTAGGACGCATGCCGTGACTAGGTATGGGATTCGCTCACATGTGGAGCCTCGCTGGGGGTCGCTATATAGCATGGTATATCAACTGTGGTGTCAATTGTGACTGGGGTGTGCAGTTTTGTGGTGCGGCCTCGGGCATCATCCTGAAAGCGGCAGATACGCATGAGCATGATGCGTGGGGGATGGGTGCAAGCTTGAAGGTAGGTGCCTCCTCTGTGCCAGTGCTCAATTAGAGCCTGAAGCGAGGTGGTATTGGTATGATGTGGGTTCGGGAGATCGAGTGTAATAGATTTTTGTGTGCTATGGTGACCTCGAGTCTCGGTGCCTTCTATGTCGCTGACAATGCGCGATTCCCACCTGCCTTGTAGGACTTGTGGCCGTCCTGTACACAGGAGATGCTCAAGGAACTCGCAGGCATCTTGTTGTTGGTGTAAATTGGCCCAGTTACGAAGTAGGGGCTTCCAGGAGTTAAGGGCATGGATATGAAGTGGGCGTCGGGTATGGCGTATAGTAAACGTCTCTCCATGCCTGTTCCTGCGTGCCGAACTTCAGGATGTGTGCAACCTGAAGATGACTGGTGGCATACAACCAAGCCCTGACACTTGCGTTGACATAGCATGTGTTAGTGCTGTTTAGCAGCCTTATCAGGAGTACTCGGCCAACGCCTGTTGGACAAGCGCGGCAGCCGGCGATTGTTTGAGAGAATCGCGCCGAAGCTGGAGCCCTATCACTATCACCTGCAAGGCCGCCAATCCCGTCAACGCCTCCAGGCACTCCCATACCGTCATGTGGCCCTTCGTCCTGTTCGAGACGTCGAGTTGAAAGGTGGTGATGCCCGTCATGTTCCCGGCCAGTGGGCGCGTCGCATGAAATCGATGGACCATGTAGGGCTGCATGATGAGGGGAAGCACTAGCTGCAGTGCCTCTACCAACTTCGTATGAGCCAGAGGGGGCCTGTTCTCGTCCTCCACTAGGCTCCCCAGGGCCGGCGACCACTTCTGATAGCACCAGCATCCGTCCTGCAGCCACTTCGACTCCTCGGCCTTGGTCTGGAACGGCGTGGGCGTCGCTCCGCCGATGTCCTTCAGGCTTGCATGGAGCATCTGGATCAGGCATCCGAAGAGTGTGGTTCTGAGGGCTAGGGTGGTCGTGCCCTCCTCCTGTGACTTCTTCCATTTCCGCGAAGAGGAGGGGCAGGGGTCCCTGGTTGCCCGGCTGGACAAAGAGCACCCAGCTGTAGTCCTGTCGAAGAATCTTGAGCGCCGTCTCCTGTTGAAGGGCCAGCCTGGCTAGCGCCTTGATTAGGTAGTTCAGGTTGGGACCTTCCGAGAATCGTCCCTTTCCCCCACCTTTGCGCCAGGGTTGTTTGTTGGTGGGGGCCAGCTGCCATGGTCTCCCCTTCCCCAGCTCCGTTCGCGACGCCTTGCTTCTGTCTGCAGGGGCCGAGTTGGGCTCGGCCTCCCTCTTCACCGGCTGCCAGTCCATGTTGTTCAGCTGCTCCGTCACCAGGGGGCCGAAGACTTCCTGAAGCTGGTCCATCCTGTCTCCTGGCAGACTGAAGCTTTAGGGACATAAGACTGATTTGCCAGAGTACTGTGCATTTGGCAGGATGCTGTCGCGGGGCCTTTGTGACGGCACCACAGTGCTCACACGGGGATCCTGGTGTGTTAAATCTGGAGCACAGACGGCTGGCCGGCAACATGTTCAGCTCATGATCTGCAGGATGCGAGAGTCTATAGTGCTGCTTCATCTTCCCTGAGCATGCAATCCACTGGGAGCACAGGGCGCAATACTGCTGGAGCCAGCTGCGGTCCTGGAGACGAAAAGCTGCATTCTCTGAGTGCCTCAGGAGCAAGTCTTGTACAGTGGGCCTCTGGAAGTACGGCAGAGCGTCTTCAGGCGCGTGCGTCTCTGCAGGATCTGGGGATGTGGCAGACACGGCTGGGGCAGGTTCAGAGGGTGACGCGGGCTGGGGCTGAGCGTTATCAGGGTTAGTGAGGTTAGTGAGGTTAGGGCTAGCTACGGGGTGGGTGGCTTGGCACGGAGGCGTATCGGCGCTCATCGCGCTGTGCGTGGGTATGGGCTCATGTGCGTCTGGATTTGCTTGGGTGGGAAAAAGGACTCTGCATCTATGTTCCTGAATGTGTTTGCGCAGGCTCGAGAAGTCATAGAGCTTGACTCGACAGTGGCTACACTGCGGTAGTCCACCCAGGGCATCAAGATGCTTGTCAAAAGTGCGTCTAGGCTGGTTGACGGGTCTTGTAGGGTGGGCTTTGTGGTGTTTGGCCATGTGTCCAAGGAGAGAGGCTCTCGTTGCAAAGTAGATTCCGCATTCAGGGCACGGGTATTCCTTCTGTGGTGGGTCCATGATCTCTGTGAGTTGCGTGGAGCCTTCTAGCTGTAGCGTGTCCATGACTCGTTGCCAGGCGTGGCTCTCTGGTCCCCTGCGAAAAACATCCGGGTTGGGACTGGGGTCCGAGGTCTCCTTGTTGAGTTGACGTCGTAGCGCCTCAATTGGATGTTGTAGATTCCATTTTTCAAGCACTTTCGTGCGTGACGTGCCCGTCATGTAGACTGGAATCCTAACGATGGGCGAATTCGTCTCATGAGCTGCGCAGTGAGCCTTTTGGCCCCAAGAAGAGTAAGCCCACTGGCGTCCAGACCGTAGACTGTGGCGGTGTACACGCAGGCCTGCCATATGCGGAGCTTGTGATGCCTTGTGAGTGCGTGCCTGCCGCGGAGGATTCTGGTGAGCCTTCCAAAGTTGCTGGAGCCAACTTCCAGTCTGTGTGCCAGCGTGCGATCCTCGTAGTGGTCATAACTAACGACCGCCCCTAAGTAGACGAATGCATCAGTCAAGGGGATATCGTGACAAGTTTTTGCGCTGCGAATTGTCAAAACCCTGCCCTCGGCTGTTTTGCGTGTAAAAAGTCTGCGGAGCTGTTCAGCACCAGGGCCAGCGCACTTGAGGATGGCTTTGCTCTTAGAGGGGCTCACTAGCATACCCATCTCTGCCAGGGTATGCAGCAACGCTGAAACTCTGGAAAGGATGAGTTCTAGTTCATGGATAGTGTGGAATACACCCGAGCAGTGGTAGTCGTCCGCGAACACACTCAATAGGTCCACGGTGGCCTGATAGCAAATTTTCTCCGCCAATTTGTCACTAATTAAGTGCGAGAATGTGAGCCAAAGTAGGGGTGCGACTGCACATCCCTGTCTGACGCCTTGAGTGGCGTGAATGACGCGATCAGTGCCGTCATGGTTGATGTGGTAGTGCGCTTGCTGGTGCCAGCTCATCACGATGTGAATAAGGTGTGCCGGCAGTTGCATGCGCTGCATACCCTCAAGCAGGCGATGTCTCGGCATGGCGTCAAAAGCTCCCGCTAGATCCAGTGTGATCTGGAGCCCACCTGTCATGGTTTTCGCCGCCGTCCCAGCAAACCGATCATGAAGAGTGCTGTGCAGTGCCCGACAGTTGGCCCTTACACTGGAGCAATGATCGAACACTCTGCGTAGCGCATCTCGGTGCGAGCGGCCAGGCGTGTAGCCGTATTGCGGGAATTGCATGATGAGGCTATATATGTGGTTCTGGTGGGGCTCCACGAGCGCCTTGAAGGTGAGTTTGCCGAGTTGGTCTTGTAGGCCGATCGGTCGGTAGTGGCCAGCCTCTTTCCCCGTTTTCGCCGGTTTTTTAATCAGTATCAAGTGAGCGTCTGACCATTTTTGCTGCACCGCCTTGGGTCCCTTGGCCCAGTGTGAATCGAGGATGTGGCACACGCGGTCGGCAGTGATGTCAGCACACAAGCGCCAGATGGCACTAGGGGGGCGGAGGGGGGCTTTTTTCAAGTGGCTTGCAAGGGTTTCTGGGAGGAGGAGGGGCCTCTGATGGGCATCCCTTTCATCCCCTGTGGGGTGGGCAGGCTCAAGGCTGATATTAATCAGCGAGTCAAGGGTTGCTGTGAATTTGGTGGTAAAGTGCTGGTGAAAGCACGTAGCCTCCTCGCTACGTGTGAGCATCTTGCCGTTGCTATCCCGGAGTTGGGGTCTGCTCCGCCTGGTTTTGGGCGCTAGAGCTCGCACCACTTGGTACAGCTGGCGCTGATTGTGACTTTGCGCTGCTTTTTCAGCGACACACATTTGCTCAAGCAGGTAGGCTTTCTTGGTGGTACGGCATCGTTCCTTATGTTTCTTGTAGAGCGCATTGTAGGTGGACCAGGTTCGCCAGCGACCTATGATGGCCTTTAGGGTAACGTCCTTGTTGCTGCTGCGATACTGGCGCCACGCTTTCCACATTTCCCGGATTCCCTGTTGTACGTGTGGCTGTTTGCCAGCGCACAGTTTGGTCCGAGCGGGAGTCTTTCTTGGGGAAGTGTTTAGCTGCGACTTCACAGATAACGTTGGATATGTTGCCCGCCGCCGTGATCGTGGTGACATCGGCTAGCCTGTCCCGGACTTCTTCACGGAAGGATTTGACAGTTGCATCATCACAGGCTTCTCGGGCCTGTGCCAATTCAACTACGCGGTCCGCATCCACCTGTGGCGTTGGGGCGGAGGGCTTGTGGAAAGTTCTGTAGTTGAATGGTAGGGACGCAACGATGGGCGTGTGTATGCCTCCTCCTTGTCGCCACCCACCTACCGGGCAGTTGTGTGGGGGCCGTGCTTGGCGCGCCTCTTTTGTAGCATGACAGCCCCTAATCAGGAGATAGTCTAGTTGGGCTTGGTGTTGGCCAAAAGTGAAGGTGTGGGCTTTTGGGCCTGGCGTGCCCCAGGTGTTCAGCGTAATGAGGGTGTGTGTGGATAGGAGGGTGTGAAACATTTCCACATCCGGGGCCCTCTCAGGTGAGAGGGCACCCGTTCCGTGACCAACATGGGGGTGCAGGGGGGTTACTTGGACATTAAGGTCTCCTCCCACAATGAGATTTTCTCTGTATGGTATCCCGCCAACGCAATGACTCAGTTTATGCCAGAACTCACTGCGCTTTTCGAGTATGTGGGTATCTTTGGGATTCCATGCGTGTTGGTAGGCACAAACTACGCTTAGGGTGCGGCCGGTGTGTCCAAGCGGGAAACGCACTCGTAGGAGGCGTCCTGGGATCACTGCATCATGCCTGACCTCCCGGACCTGGGTGAGGGATCTGCGAATCAGGAGCATCACGCCTGCATGCTTTTGGGTAGGGCTACCCGAACCAACGCAGATCCACTTTGGTGTGATATACTGGCTGTCATCTCTAAGCCTGGTTTCCCGGATTAGGGCGAGATCGTAGTGTGACGAGTCCAGGAATCCCATTAGATCCTCGTACATACCCGAGCCAAGGCCCCCGACGTTGTGACAGTAGACCTGGAGACGGCGATGGGGGACCGAGTTGCGCGGCTTGGCTAGGTTGTGTTTCAGTGTGGTTGGAAACTGTAAGTATGCGGCCTTTGTAGCCAGCTTGTCCAGTGTTGGTTGCTCGTTGGCAGGCTCTTTTAAAAGATCTCTTGACATATCGGTTCCAGTGATGAGTAGGGTCTTGCTTCCCATAACTGACCTGAATTCCGTTTAGCTTCGGCACTGTATGTGATCGACAGGGTGCCTGTGGGTTGCCTTCCCCAGTCCCAACGGAAAGGACTGGAACCCTCACACTGTGGGTAAGCTTACTCTGTAGCAGCATGATTAGCGTCAGCATCTTGCTTCCCACCCCGGACTTGGGACCGGGCCGGCTATGCTTGGCGAGATGGCGTTCCATGCCATTGGTGGGGCAGTCTCTCGGACTGCTCCCATGCGAAGGGGGCAGCATGCTGCTCTCCCTGGGCCTTTGCACGTAGCGACAGAGACACATGATGATCGTGTGCCAAGCAGAGCCCTGAGAGTACATTGCAGAAACAACCTGACCAGCAGCTGGGGCACATGCTCTGAGGATAAAAAAAGTTCGCCGTACAGTATAGGTCATCCAGGGGGGCCGTGTGCGCTCTCGGGCAGCAGGCCTTCTCCATCTACGTTTGTGGGGGGGGCACCAATCCTAATGCGTCGCGTGTGATTAGGTAGACCGCGCCGGCGTGTAGATGGGGTCCTGGTCCTTGCTTGGCGTCGTCTGGCTGCCGTGCGGTGTGTCCTGCAAGACAGGGGGGTGCTTGCTCTTCTAGAAGGTTCTACAGGGGCTTTTGGCAGTGTAACAGCACAGGCAGGCTCGCACTCAGCAGCCATGTATTGCTCACTGCGCTGTGTGTCCCGAGTCGGAGCACGGGAAATGGCCAATGCGACCTGCTGCGGATGTGGTGGACCGCCATCGGCGGTCAACACCTCTGTGCTCCGCATGATTTGGACGCTATGGAAAAGGGCCGGATCGAGCGTGGTTTCCGTGCGGAGCACGTCGTTGGCCGACCTGTAGAAGCGGACCCCTGCGGCCGCCGCTTCGCGGGTGCGGATCCAGGTTGCGATATCGCAGTCGCTGCGCATCCCTGAAACTGCGCCTTGCCACGGCAACCATTCTACCAGCTGAATATGACGGCGGAAAGTCGGACCATGTCGGCCACCTGCCATCAGTCCATGTTGCAGGATGCTGCCATAAAAATCGTAAAAAGTGCCATGGGCCGCGTATTCTGGCGTCTGGTCCACTGACAGTGGGGTGAGAACCAGATCGTCGCGGATGTGGCTGATGGAGTGGCCCTGGAGGGCTCTCACTAGGTAGATGCCTTGCTGGAAGCAGACCTCGAACCTGCTCTTCTGGTTGTAGTGGATCACGTCAATGACCTCGGCCTCCGTGATCCATTGGTTCCAGAACCTTGGGGCCCTTAGAAGGGCACCCATCTCCATGTACCCATCTTCCTGGATGGGAATCTTCAGCCGAGGGGCTGCATGGCGAAGAAGCTGAGTGAGGGCCTTCGAGATTTCCTTAGCCCTTTCGCCCCTGACCCTGCTGGGCTTGCCATGCTTTCGCATCCAGTGCTCAGTGCCCGATTCGTCGACAGGGGAGGAGCCCGATCTGGACGGTGGGCTCGGTGGCGGTCTGACTCTGTGGCCTCCGATCAGTCGGTGGGTAGTGTTGGCCTCGTCTGAGGTCCGGTCCTTCGGGGACCGCATCGGCTCATCATCTGGAGGATCGGAGTGCTCTGACCGCTGCGAGGGGGTGTCAACCTTCCCTTCCTGGTGCCGAGCCGGTTGGCACGCGTCAGCCTGAGAGCTCGTTGGCGAGTCCACAGCAGGCTCCGTCTTTTGTTGTGCCACTTGCTGAAGCTGTGCTGGTGGCGGCGTTTCTGGCACATCCTCTTGTGCTGGTAGCTCATTGGGCTCAGGAGCCGAAGGGGTGGCCGGTCGCGGCTCACCTGTTCCGGTGCGCTGTTCCCTGGCTGCTACCGGCGTGTCGAGGAGATTGCGTAGCGCTCCTGTGCCCGCTTCTCCAGGTTCTGGGGCCTGTTCCTCGTAGGTCTTGAAGACGTGAATGAACTCGGCCGGGCTTGAGCGCCAGGTGAGGGCCTCATACGTAGCCGGAGAACAGGTGTCGGTCATTGTGGTGACCAGGGTCACCAGGAGCTCCAGGTCCGGGAACCAAGTCGGCTGCGGTGACATTTGGGCGTGGCACACCACAAACGCCTCCATGAAGGATCCGAAGGCTGATGGGTCCCGGTATATGCTTCGGAGCGGCGGGCACAGCATGCTTCCCGTCAGTGACAGGTTCCAGTTGCCCACTCGTGGGTAGTCCTTGGTGGAGGGATGAGTATGGAAGGTGTTGTGGTGCTTGGTGAAGTCGCCCGATCTCCAGAATGAGTTCAGAAGCGTGGGGAGGCTCGCCCTTGCAAGCACCTCCAACAGATCCACCACTTTCGCAAGGCGGTCCCGTTGAGTTGAGCTGGGAGCCTCTTTGGGGACCGCGTGGAGCGGCTCCCCTTCTTGCTGGCGCCGGATGAACTCATCGCTGACCTGAGTGCTGCGAGACCGCTTGCTGGCTGGGGGCGGAGGAGGGCGACGGGTTTTCTTTGACTTCCTCACTGGGGAAGGCTCCGACGTCTCGTCCTCGTACACATATGAAGACTCGCTCGCCCTGTCGTCCCTCCCCCGCTCTTCCCAAGTCTCCCATTGCTCTTCCCAGTCGTCTGCTTGTGCAGTGTGCCGGGGCTCTGGGTTCCGCCAGCTCCATCTGTCCCTGGCATCCCAGGGGCCAGGACTGGACTCCCTCGTAGACTCTCTGCGCCTGGGCCCCGTGAGGACGAGGGTCTCCCACCGTCATCTTCATAGCCATCCTCGCGGCTGTCATCGGTGTAGATGCGGTAGTGTTTCGGTCCTGTTGACGAGGCGGCGCGATCAGCTCGAGTACATATGGTGCTCGCTTCTTGATTTCCCCTTGGGTACGGCGTCTCGTTCCATCTGCTCGGAACCTTGATCTAGGTTGTTTGGGCCTGTCCCCTTCCCGGGGTGGATGCTCGTCACTTGGCTTGGGCATCGTACCGACTGCGAGCGGCCAAGAATGCAGGGGGCACTTGAGAGCATGACTGAGTGATGGTACTGCCTCCCTTTCTACACTGTGTCCATGCGCACAACACTGGTAGTTCAGCGTAGGATACAATCCTACGCTTGCACAGCACGCTCCTCTGGAAGCGTCGGCTGGCGGGTCAGCGAGCTCTGGGTCAGCGAGATCGTGCCTGGGAGGGAGTGTTTGCCGGGGACGTTTTCGGGTCTGAGGCTTTGTGGTTTGCAGGGAGTGGGGTCTGTGTGCAGACTTACTGGGAGCGTTCAGCATCTCTCGTGAAGGCTGCGGTCTGCTGAGGGCAAGGCCTGAGTTCCTAGTCCATGGCGTGCAGGTCCACCGTGGCTGCGTTACCAAGCACCCTGATTTGTTCATCGTGCTTCTCCTGGGATTTAGCAATTGAGAGCTGTACCAGGTCCTTACAGTAGGCTGGCATGCGTTTGCGTCTTGATCTGCGTTTACTTGGCTCAGTGGTTGTTGGGGCTGTGACTTCGGCTTCTGCGTCACCTGCGTCGTCTGGTTGGGCATCTGCTGTAGGTAGCAATCCAGGCCGCTGTGGCAGCTATCAAGCAGGTGAGCCACGTCCCTGTCCTCGCTTTCGGAGGCCACTGCTTGCACATGTTTAGGGGCTGGCTTGCCTTGGGCGCGCTTCTCCATGGCATGGAAACGTACACCTCTGGTCAAAAGTACGGCCCGCTGGTGGGACACGTTTGAGCCGGAGTGCTTACTACTACTACTACTACTACTACTACTACTACTACTACTACTACTACTACTACTACTACTACTACTACTACTCTACTACTACTACTACTACTACTACTACTACTACTACTACTATACTACTACTACTACTACTACTACTACTACTACTACTACTACTACTACTACTACTACTACTACTACTACTACTACTACTACTACTACTACTACTACTACTAATCCCTTCCCCCTAATATTAAAGGGTCGGGGCCCCCCCCCCCTTCGCCCTAAATAAAAACTCGAGAATGTTTTTATAATTAGGGGGGTGTTGTTATCTCACATCCTTGAGCCCGCGACTTTTGCCAGGCAGGCTTTGGAGGCAGATGTTCACCCGTTAGGCCATGGCCAGATACTCTTGGGGGCGGGCGGCTGCCTCCAAAGGGGATTTGGGCACGGTCGCAGGCCCAATTCTGGCGGTGTCCTTTTGGGCCCTTGCCCCATCCAGAATCGAAATGTTGAAATGACCAAAAACCGCCAAGAGCACAACCAAACCCGCCCTAAAACCGCGCAAACCCACCAAAACCCACCCATTCCCACTTTCCCATGCCCCTTTGCCCAAATGCTATTGGTGCTGATGCTGCGGATGTTCTAATTACTCCTGCTAGTGACAATACCACTACTACTCCTGCTCCTGCTGCCGCTGCGATTGCTGCTACTGCTGCGACTGCTACCACTACTGCTACTGCTGCTGCTGCTGGGATTCTGTGTGTATTTGCACGGCTTTGGTGTGTATTTGCATGGATTTGGTGTGTATCTATACGCATTTAGCGTGTGTTTGCACGGATCCTGGGTATTTGCACGCATTTGGTGTAATCCCAAGGATTTAGTGTGTGTATTTACACGGATTGAGTGTGTATTTGCACAGATTCCATGTGTGCCTGGTGTGTGGTTAGAGGGACCTCTGCAACCTGCTGGTTCAACCTCTGCAACCTGCTGGTTCAACCTCTGCAACCTGCTGGCAACCTGCTGCTTCAACCTCAACCTCTGCAACCAGCTGCTTCAACCTCTGCAACCTGCTGGTTCAACCGCTGCAACCTGCAGGTTCAACCTCTGCAACCTGCAGCTTCAACCTCTGCAACCTGCAGATTCAACCTCTGCAACCTGCAGGCTCAACCTCTGCAACCTGCTGCTTCAACCTGTGCAACCTGCTGGTTAACCTCTGCAACCTGCTGGCTCAACCTGTGCAACCTGCTGGTTCAACCTGTGCAACCTGCTGGTTCAACCTCTGCAACCTGCTGCTTCATGCTGCTTCAACCTGTGCAACTTCAACCTCTGCAACCTGCTGCTTCAACCTCTGCAACCTGCAGTTTCAACCTCTGCAACCTGCAGCTTCAACCTCTGCAACCTGCTGGTTCAACCTCTGCAATCTGCTGCTTCAACCTCTGCAACCTGCAGGTTCAACCTGCTGGTTCAACCTCTGCAAATTGCTGGTTCAACCTCTGCAACCTGCTGGTTAAACCTCTGCAACCTGCTGCTTCAACCTCTGCCTCTGCAACCTGCTGGTTCAACCTCTGCAACCTGCTGCTTCAACCTCGGCAACCTGCTGTGGTTCAACCTCTGCAACCTGCTGGTTCAACCTGTGCAACTTGCTGGTTCAACCCCTGCAACCTGCTGGTTCAACCTCTGCAACCTGCTGGTTCAACCTCTGCAACCTGCTGTGGTTCAACCTCTGCAACCTGCTGGTTCAACCTCTGCAACCTGCTGCTTCAACCTCTGCAACCTGCAGCTTCAACCTCTGCAACCTGCAGGTTCAACCTCTGCAACCTGCAGGTTCAACCTCTGCAACCTGCTGCTTCAACCTCTGCAACCTGCAGGTTCAACCTCTGCAACCTCTGCAACCTCTGCAACCTGCTGCTTCAACCTCTGCAACCTGCTGCTTCAACCTCTGCAACCTGCTGGTTCAGCCTCTGCAACCTGCTGGCTCAACCTCTGCAACCTGCTGCTTCAACCTCTGCAACCTGCTGCTTCAACCTCTGCAACCTGCTGGTTCAACCTCTGCAACCTGCTGGTTCAACCTCTGCAACCTGCCCCACGAAAGCCGGATGTGCACCCAGTCCCCTCTAGAGAGTCCCCAGAGAGCCCAAAGCTTCAGGCCACCCCAAAGTCTCGATTCCGGGTGCGGAAAGGGCCCAAATGACGCCCCTGGGGATTGAGCCCAGGGGCCTTTGCCAAGAAGGCTTTGGAGCCGGACGCTTACCCATTAGGCCATGGCCAGATAGTTTTTGGCAAGGTTGCGCACCTTGCTAGTAGTTTTGGGAGAGGTCGCAGGCCCAATTCTTGCGGTGTCATTTTGGGCCCTTTCCCCATCCAGAATCGAAATGTTGAAATGACCAAAAGCGCCAAGAGAGCACAACCACACCCGCCCAAAACCGCGCAAACCCACCAAACCTCTGCAACCTGCTGGTTCAACCTCTGCAACCTGCTGCTTCAACCTCTGCAACCTGCTGGTTCAACCTCTGCAACCTGCTGGTTCAACCTGTGCAACCTGCTGGTTCAACCTGTGCAACCTGCTGGTTCAACCTCTGCAACCTGCTGCTTCAACCTTTGCAACCTGCAGGTTCAACCTGCTGGTTCAACCTCTGCAAATTGCTGGTTCAACCTCTGCAACCTGCTGGTTAAACCTCTGCAACTTGCTGTGGATCAACCTCTGCAACCTGCTGGTTCAACCTGTGCAACCTGCTGGTTCAACCTCTGCAACCTGCTGCTTCAACCTCTGCAACCTTCAACCTCTGCAACCTGCAGGTTCAACCTCTGCAACCTGCTGCTTCAACCTCTGCAACCTGCAGGTTCAACCTGTGCAACCTGCTGGTTCAACCTGTGCAACCTGCTGGTTCAACCTCTGCAACCTGCTGCTTCATTCTGCTTCAACCTGTGCAACTTCAACCTCTGCAACCTGCTGCTTCAACCTCTGCAACCTGCAGCTTCAACCTCTGCAACCTGCAGGTTCAACCTCTGCAACCTGCTGCTTCAACCTCTGCAACCTGCAGGTTCAACCTGCTGGTTCAACCTGCTGGTTCAACCTCTGCAAATTGCTGGTTCAACCTCTGCAACCTGCTGGTTAAACCTCTGCAACTTGCTGTGGTTCAACCTCTGCAACCTGCTGGTTCAACCCTGCAACCTGCAGGTTCAACCTCTGCAACCTGCTGCTTCAACCTCTGCAACCTGCAGGTTCAACCTCTGCAATCTGCAGGTTCAACCTGTGCAACCTGCTGCTTCAACCTCTGCCTCTGCAACCTGCTGGTTCAACCTCTGCAACCTGCTGGTTCAACCTGTGCAACCTGCTGTGGTTCAACCTCTGCAACCTGCTGCTTCGACCTCTGCAACCTGCTGCTTCAACCTCTGCAACCTGCTGGTTCAACCTGTGCAACCTGCTGGTTCAACCTCTGCAACCTGCTGCTTCAACCTCTGCAACCTGCTGCTTCAACATCTGCAACCTGCTGGTTCAACCTCTGCAACCTGCTGGTTCAACCTCTGCAACCTGCCCCACGAAAGCCGGATGTGCACCCAGTCCGCTCTAGAGAGTCCCCGGAGAGCCCAAAGCTTCAGGCCACCCCAAAATCTCGATTCCGGGTGGGGAAAGGGCCTAAATGACACCCCCGGGGATTGAGCCCACGAATTTTGCCAAGAGGGCTTTAGAGCCGGACACTTACCCATTAGGCCATGGCCAGATAGTTTTTGGCAAGGTTGCGCACCTTGCTAGTAGTTTTGGGAGAGGTCGCAGGCCCAATTCTTGCGGTGTCATTTTGGGCCCTTCCAGAATCGAAATGTTGAAATGACCAAAAGCGCCAAGAGAGCACAACCACACCCGCCCAAAACCGCGCAAGCCCACCAAACCTCTGGAACATGCAGGTTCAACCTCTGCAACCTGCAGGTTCAACCTCTGCAACCTGCTGGTTCAACCTCCTGCTGGTTCAACCTGTGCAACCTGCTGGTTCAACCTGTGCAACCTGCTGCTTCAACCTCTGCAACCTGCAGCTTCAACCTCTGCAACCTGCAGGTTCAACCTCTGCAACCTGCTGCTTCAACCTCTGCAACCTGCAGGTT
>CAJNDT010001359.1:0-62045 GCA_905221615.1 Symbiodinium sp. CCMP2592 | reverse complement strand
TATATATATATATATGCTCACACCCCCCCCCCCCACCCCCAAGACCTACCGCGAGGTGCTTCGGCTAGCAATGGGTAGTAGAACATGTAAGGATTTGAGGAAACCATTAGGATAAAATACACTCATACATAAAAAATGGAAACGTATATCGTGTATAATCAATAGCTGAATACACTGTAATGACCTACGACGGCGCGACATCGCCGTTGGCGGATTTGGGCAAGCTTCAATGCCTGCAATTGTTTAATAGGATACTGCCTAAATGTTCCGGATATTCATAACTCTGGTCATATAATGACCATAGGCATAACCCGAAGACAGGACCAAGACAGAGCAGTGTCTGCATCCTACGTAAGATCGTTAGATGCGCCGGGTAACTTTGTGTTTGTCATTGTCTGTTTTTAATTTTGTTCATGTACTCATAGGCATAACCCAAAGACGGGACCAAAACAGAACGATGTGTGCATCCTACCTAGGATCGTAATGAGGGTTACATGTGCACACATGTTTATTCTGTGTGAAGCTCTTAGGTTACTCATGCGCCACTGTGTATAATAGCTATTACTAGTGCGAATACTAATACTGATACTAAGATTTCTATTCCTACGAATAAGGATATTACTGTTCATAACATAATAGGCTTAATGGTTAATACTAGTATTAAAAATTGCACTACTAATTCGAATAGTAGTGCTGATGGCAATATTAACACTCCTGGGGATACTAATACGCATATTCTTATTAACTGTTCTCAATATGAATACTAATAGTACTAGTTGTTTGGAATACTAATACTTGTCCGAATATTCATACCAATACTCAGGCTACTGCGATTATACATAATAGGACATTAATATGGGTATTCGTATTAAGGTCAGCATTTCCTTCGAAAGTATTCATATGCGCATCATAATTCATCTTAATACTCGTACTGATATGAATTAGTATGATTAAAAATACTTTTACGAAGACGGGTACTTTCAGTAATACCGATACTAATATGAATACTAGTGTTCCTACGAATATTAAAAAACATACCCATATTGATAGTAATTTTATTTTTTTTGGTACCAATATACACGCAACACGCAAATGCTAATATTAATACTAATATGCACATAAGTGATACAGGTCCTCCGCAGATTAATGCGCATAGTCTTATTAATTATTCTTGAGTAGATATATTCACATTTTAAAAAAACCTTACCACTAACATGAATAGTGACAGTTATGACCCACGTGGATACTCCAGATAATACGAGTATGAATAGTATGTGTTATGAAACGCTGATACGTAGTGGTACCATATTTAATGCTCCTACGAAATACTAATAATCACGTTTTCAAACAAATACAAAAAAAACAGGACACATTCAATGTACAAAGACTCGGTATTGTCACATACCAATAAATTAATATACTCGTATATTACTATGCCAAGGTACCAAGACTAGGAGACTATGACACTGGTTAATACGAACATAGAATAAGGGCAGAGACTAAGAACGAGACTAATACGAATACTCAAAACTCACACAGACATTAACATGTGTACCATTAGTTACACACTATGTTAGACTTATATTCAGACTAATACTAACGCTGACATTGGAATTGACATTGACACTGACACCAACACTAACAGTAACACGAATCCACACGCTAGAACGCAGATACTAATACTAACACTAATGCCTAATGCACATCTGAAGACTACTGCGCGGAAACAACGAAACCATTTCCGATCAAGCATGCTGCGCGCTGTATTGGCTCTAAGGCTCCGAGAACCAAAAATCCAAAAAACCAAAAAACCAAAAATCCAAAACCTTTGTCAGGGGGGTCGAAACTTTTGGATTTGTTGGTTTTCCTAGGGTTTTTTTGGTTTTCCAACAGAAAACCAAAAAAATCCAAGGTTTTTTTGGTTTTCCAGCAGAAATCCAAAAAAAATCCAAGGTTTTTTTTGGTTTTCCAGCAGAAATCCAAAAAAACACAGGTGTTTTTTGGTTTTTCACGAGAGACACAGCAGAAAAACCAAAAAAACCTTGTGTTTTTTTGGTTTTCCACCGAAAATCCAAAAAAAGCCATGGTTTCGCCAAGGCAAAGCCCAAAAAACCAAAAAAGACCTAGGAAAACCAAAAAATCCAAAAGTTTCGGGCCCCTCAGAAAGGCTTTGGATTTTTGGTTTTTTGGTTTCCGCCGTCGTATCGTATGGTTTCTTTTAATGTTTCTTGCTTATGAATACAGGCATATGAATTTGAAAGCGGACATGAGTAGGCAAGACGTTGTAAAGAGACATGACTTCACATCAGCCATGATAGAGAAGGTATCATCCCCGAAAATTACGCAAAACACGAATCGTATGCCAAACGCGAATCCCTGCCAAGAGAAGGTTTTGACGGTATTTACAATGGAAAAGAGGCCGAGGTAGGTCATGGGGGGGGTGTGTCCATATATATATATATATATATATATATATTATGTACACATACATACATGCATACAGATTTTCATACCTTCATATATACACATGTGCACAACATGTATGTATGTATGTAATGTATGTATGTATGTATGTATGCATGTATGTATGTATGTATGCATGTATGTATGAGCGTAAGAAGATATGCATGTATGTAGGTAGGTAGGTAGCTACGTAGGTATAAGTACATATACATTCATACATACGCACATGTGTGCACATATCTGCATACATATTCATATACAGATATAAGCAGATCAACATCTGCATACCTATATTATATTATATATATATATATATATATATATGTATATGTATCGTGGATTGAGCATGATTTTTTGTACCCCGGATGTTCTTGATCAAGGATTAAGACCGCTGAACCGTAAAACAGGGCTTTCATGGCGAGGCTACTTGGACAGCATGGACCAGCTCTCCATTTCTGATGCTCAGCGAGGCGTGGGGCTGGGATGTGGGCATTGTCAGCACGAAGATAACCACTGGGTCCATAGAGCCCTACCTAGCAGGGCTTCGTCGTTGCCAAGTAGGAGCGAATAAAATAGAGTCCTACCTCGTTTGTGGGCGTTGATCCTGGCCATGCGGGAGGGAAATTCGAGTTTAGGAATTCAGATTTACCGGTCGGAATACTCAGGAGTAATTGTGCATGGGTGTCTCTTCGGTACACACGTAGTACAGTTGACACCACAAACTACCGTTGCACAGAGGGTCAGGCGTGGGAATTCTGAAGTCCGGAAGCTTGCATAATCTTGTCAGAAGCCTTGCGAGATCGCATGCTGGCCTGCATGCGCACCATCTACGGCCTGATCTTGGCCTTGTTCGATGAGGCTGGCATGTGCAGCCTCTTTGTTGGGTTGCAGGGATTTGAGGTTGGGGGAGGGCAGAGGGCACCCGAGCTGCTACAACAAGGCTTCGAGTCCATTCGTATCCATTCGTGCTGCGACCGACTGTTCTTGTAGAGATCTGCAGGCGTACAGCGTGGCCAAGATTGAAGGTGTTTCCTTCGCATCAACGAAGGCCTGGCCTATACTTCTCCCAGATTCCAGACATCCGGGTGGTTGGAAGCAGTATGGAGTCTTGCACGGTATGCATCCGTCGAATTGCGGTGTGCAGGCCGCGAGCGCTGGGGCAGGCCGACAGAAGTTCAGCCATTTTGAGCTGTGGTCAAGCCACTCAAGTCTTAAGGTTCGTCATCCCGGACCGTAAACCACAGACCTTAACTCTGCCCTGTGAGCGCAAGAGTCGAAACCTTAACCGTATCCTACAGAATTCTGGGGAGCCTTTTTTTCATGATCTGCAGAAGGTCCCCAAGCTAGTCGGCCAGGCTCCGCGCCCGCCAAGAAGAGGAAAGTTCCACCCCCGCCGCTGGCACCCGCAGACAAGGTGAGAATTTCGGTTGTTCTTAGGTTCTGGGCTTCCTGTGCATGTGCAGGTGGAAGCTCGCTGAAACAAGTGGTACAGCAAATCACACCATGATCTACAACAATCGCCCTCAAATTCGAGTGGAGCACCTTTTTTCAGCAACTCTCCCACTCCTTCCGAAGATTAGAGTGTCGTAAGTATGTTTCTCTGGAACTGCGGGACGCCTAGTTTTAGGGATCTCTCAAGACAGGATTTAGGGCTCCATGTGAGGGATGCCTGGTTTTGGATCTGGGATCCTTAGATTTTTTGGGGTATGGTGAAGGAGTCTGGCGGTCAGTATACTTCGGACACTGCACTCTCGATTCCATGATGTTGGGTAGCAGGTAGCAAGACAAGCCTTTTGCTTTGCCCTCACAAGTAGGACTCAAGCAAGGGGCTGTAACCCTTTCTTCAGCTTCCGACTCAAAGCATTCCATGTATGGTCTGGAGACAAGTCTTTCAAAGCTGACGAGGCCTTCACGTCTGCCGAACTTGCACGGTTCGACGGCAAGGGCCCGGGCAAGCCCATTCTCACCTCCGCCATAGCCTTGGCATCCCAGTCGGAAGGCCAGTATCTGGGTGTTCCTGAAGGGCTGCTTCTCGCTTTTGTTATTAACTATGGTACATAATAAATTCGATATAATGAAAACACGAAACCCCACGAGGCCAGCAACAACAGCAGTGTTCTGATGTTGGGTCACCGGGGCTTATAGTTGTGGAGTTCCGATTCCGGGCACATCATGACTCAAGCATGTGGCCAGAAGAAGCGCGATTTGGCAACCTCTCATAGGGCCCGAAAAAAGGACATATAATCCCCCTTAAGGAAGGCCAATAGGCGCAGCCTGGCGGTTTAGGGTTTGGGGTTTAATAGAGGGGCCTTGTTACTTAGATTAGGGTTTAGGGGTGAGGGGTTTCGGGTTTGGGGCGGACGCATTATACCGGTTTGGGGTTGGCACATGATACCATAGTAAGAACAAGGAACCCCCAAGATAGTCTTGGTAATTCTGTGTGCCCCTACATCAGTTGCTCTGGGCCTGAGTACCCATGTTGCCCGTTTTACGTTTCACCTCGTCAGCCCTCGAGGAGCCGGCTAGCCTTCTTCTTTCTTATTGCGTGCAACAAGACATCATTGCAACTTGCAAAGAAGTAGACGGTCATACCTATGGGCACGTAATATGGTGTACCAGGCATGCTAGTTTTGCATGGATGCTAGACCGATGCTAGAATGATGCTCCATGGAGCCCTATCAAGAAGCCAGAAAAGCCCCATCAAAGAAACATCATGAAGCCCCTTAGGACCTCGCCGCAGTATTGCCAAGTGTGAGCGTCAAACAACCCCCGAGTTCCCAAACCCCTTTAACCATTAGCCCCTCTAAACACCTTAAACCCTAAATCAATAACCCCTAAGCCTCTAAACACCCTAAGCCTTAAACCCTTAACTCCCAAGCCTCTAAACACCCTAAACCCCTTACCCCCTAAGCCTCTAAACTCCTAAGTCCCTAAACCCCTGTAAGTCCCCAGGTCCTCGGGCGCGTCTACGACGTCACCGGCGCGAAGGAATCGTTTGGGCCGGGAGGCACCTGAACTCGTCGGTCAACTCTTGAAGGGTTTCGGGGTTAGGGTTTAGCCTTTGGGTTTGAGGGTTTAGGGTTTAGCATTTGGTTTCGGGTTTAGGGTTTAGCCTTTGGGTTTGAGGGTTTAGGGGTTTTTGGTTTGAGGTTTTAGGGTTTCCTTGAGTTGGGGTTCCTTTGAACGTGTTCGTATTAGGTTGTCCATATGGGTGGCCGCAAGGGTTGTAGGATTTCGTACTTGCTTTACGTGTTTGGCCTGTCGGGTTCTATGCGTGCAATATTTGCGAAATGGAGGGAGGGAGGGATTCAGGATATACGGCCTCAGGCACGAACAAGAACAAATCTCTGCCCAAGCTTCAATCCCGAAACCCCGCAAAGCCCTATTTGGGAGTTTCCGAAAATAGGGGACCCTAATATAGTACCCTGAATAGTAGGATCCCTATTATAAAGACACCAAAATAAGGTACCCCCAATTTTCGGAACCTCCCTTTACATGCTGATGCAACTCAGGGCCTTACGAGATGTTTGCAGGCCCCGAGCTCAGCTGTGGAATCCGAAGATATCAAGGTTAGAGGTAGGGCGGTTTAGCTTTTATAGGGATCAAGAAGGTTATATCGGGGTTGAGTGATATGGGGTCTGGACATACGTGCAAGTATGGTCTTCGGTGGTTCTTGCAGGTTTAAGGATTATGCGGGGCTCGGAGTGTTGAAAATTATGAAGTCTCGGGCTCACTCATGTAATGGTATTCGCAAGACAGGCATGTTCAAGACACCCTATTTTGGGTGTCACTTTGGGTTTTAGGGTGACACCCTATCCCGTCAACTCCATCTCCCATGTGCACTTCAAGAGACACACCCCCATATCAGCCTGCAGATGTAAGAGACCTCAGACCCCCCGGCAACATGCCTTCGCCTGCCGATGCGATGGATGCAAGAAGTCTCTAAACCCTAAATCCTGAGGCCACGATGGCACCTACAATTTGGCGGTCATGACGCTCAAGAAGCACACGGTGGACAAGACCGACTATACCCTAGATGCCGAGGACGCCGTGTAGACCGACTTCCCCGAGGTTCAGGGTGAGTGACCAGGACTTGCCAGAAGGAGAAGACCCCTAATTCCTCCCTAAACCCGAAAAAAATTGGGTTCCCTCTACAAACTTAGCCGTACGGGGTACTGTTAGCAACCAGGCTACAGCTTTGGAGATCTCTGGAAACTGCAGCTTCCGATTTCCCCCAAGGAGCGCTACTTTGTTCTATTGACACCCTATCCGCCCTATCCGCCCTGTCTATCTGTCTATTTTTCTGCTTGTCTAGTCTATCCATCTAAAGGTTTTTATGTATCTCTATCCGGCTGAGTGTAGCTGCCAGAGCCCGCACTCGCACCAGGGAATTTGCCTCCGCTAAGACATTCTTGCTTGCCTAGACCGAGGGGGAGCGATGTGGCTCGTGTGAAGGATATTTGTGACTTGAATATGCCTTCGTGCAGCATGCAGGAAGCCGAACACTCGTAGCAGAATTACAAAGTAGTATGTTGGGATACCATGACCCATACATAATCCCCAAGCTGAACAATAGGGGAGTGGACAACGAAGTATAAGCCTGAATGCTGAGTTGTCGCTTCTTCCAGGCTCTTGCACTTGCAACGATCTCTCCTGTCACATGCTGAGAGGACAAAGAATGCCTTGCGGATTGGATTGCCTACTTCGACAACCGCACCAATCTCAGAAGGAATCTTGGCGTTTTCGAGTTTCTGCCTTCAGAGTGCTTCATGGAGCCGGAAACAACGAGCAACTCAGCAACTCCCCAGCTGTCCCCATGCTATCGCATTCCCTGCCAGCTCGGTTTGCGTACTTCAGTCAGCACAGAGACAGAGAGAGAGAGAGAGAGAGAGAGAGAACCAGACAGACAGAGAGAGCGGAGCGGAGCGAAGCTGTCGGCAGACACCGCAAGCAAGGTTACGGGCAGCCCCTGGGCGAGTTGCGTGACAGGCACGATGCTGCGGAGATATGGGCATTGGATAACATTGAGGCTGCCCCAAGCGCTACCAACTAAGCAAGCCACTCCGGTGACCTTACGTAATTAGGCCGGATCCTGGACATTCACGAGTTGTCGATTGGTTTCATTTGTTCTGCGTTACTTTTCTGCAGGCGCCATCCCATCAGCATCAAGGACTCGGCAGGTCGTAGCATGTCGTGCTTCACATTAAAGGCCTGTGCACCTATGTGGAACTATGTGGTATGTAGTACGTAACATGTTATATACGTTGGGCGTAAAGGGGTACCACATATCATATTCCGTGGGGTCGTGATCTTGTGAAGTGTCATGCGATTGAATTGCGAATAGCCGTTGGGTATGTGCTATTTCAACAGAAACGATAAACCAAAGGCCAAGACAATCTAGCAGAACGGTTGATAGGAAGGGCAAAAAGGTGTCCTCTTTGGGCGAATCTAAATTTAGGCAAGGTTGAAACAAGGTGTCATCGTTGGGATGTAGAGCGAAGGTACGGGGGGAAACGCATAAAATCTAGTAGTTACGCACTCAAGCGTCCGGTTAATAGCAGGTAAGCAGGGAACGCCCGGAAAGCGAAGATAACGGCTGGTGCGAAGAAGTTTCAAGATGTGGGTGGGGGTGTCCGAACGGATTTTGGGGTGCAGGTTGATTGATCATCCTGATGTAGGTGGCGGGTACTTGGGGCGGATTTTGGGGCACGGGTTGCTGGCAGGGCCCGGAAGAGTCGGTAAAGAAACGGTACAAGGAAAAGGTGGAAGCCGGGAGTGGCCGAGTAGAAAAGACACAAAAAGGCGACGAGGTAAAGGTCGGAGCACAGGGGACCGAGAAGAAAAGGCCAAAGACAGGCGGCACCCACCCACCCATAGAAGCATACCGCGAACTACTTCGGTGTGTTGCAGCAGAGTCAGTCAAAAGCGATTGTATCGTTGCCGTTTCCTCGCCCTTCAATCCGGATGCTTCGGATGCGAGTGTTCTTTCCAGGTACTTTCTGCCTCATGTGGGAGTTTCCGAAAATAGGGGTACCCTATCTAGGGGTCCTTATAATAAGGAACCTACTATTTGGCGTACGGAAACCTCCATGTATGATGCCTTGTCTTGTGCATTACCTTGCCATCACCTGTCTCAGGTACCTTCAACTTGCCTTTCTCTCGGCTGGCTGGCTTTTTCACCGTTACCAGGCTCTTTTGATTTACCTGTCTAGTCACGTGTTACCTTTCAGCCATCTGTCCATCTTTCTCGGCTACCCTTTATGTACCTATGTTTCAGCTTTTTGCTTTCCGGGTGTGTATAGAGTCTACCACCAACACGAGTGCCTGTTCATAACATTTGGACTCAGGTGTTGATCTACCCGGTGAGCCTTGACATGACCCCGTGTGCACTTCGGATTGGAAGCGACGGTCTTGCCGTGAAGCAACAGCAGTTGAGATACCCTAAACCCTAAAACCCTAAACCATGGCGTCCTTGCTAGGTAGGAGGGAAAAAATCCTAAACCATGGAGATCTCGATGTGTGAGGATCTGCCCCGAGCTACCAAGATCCCCTTCGAGTCTGCCGAAGAGGAGCCCGGTGGCCGAACAGCCCTGGACAGCTCCTGGTAGCTGGTAGCCGTTGTGTTCAGGATTTGCAATGCCGAAGCATGAGGTTTGAAACATACCGGGTGACCTCAAGAAGGTGCTTCTAAGAGTGTAAACCGTACTACACACAAGTGCCTGTAGGATTCAGGGCCAGAGAACTGCATCTCATGCCTTCTAGAGCCCTTATCGAACCCTCAACTTCCGAATCCTCTAGAACCTACAAGCCCGAGATGCAGGAGGACGACAGCGCAAAGCCACCTGCGAGCAAGCTGTGAGATGTGCAGAGGGCCCTGCAGAGGGCCATACGGCTGAAAACCAGGGCTTTGCCGTTTCATGTTTGACGTTCTTATGATTGTTACCCTCTTTATATACCAGTCGAGTTACTATTGTAATTGCTGCTGTTGCTGCAAGCATCAATATGGCCTTGATTACTACCATAATCTTTATTAGCCTCAGCCTTTTTGTTGATCCTGCAATGACGGAGGCCGATGTACAGACAAAGTTTTGACCATGCGGTGGCAGCCTTTCCTCAGTCCCATTTTCAGGCAGCCTGCCTCGATTTTCGCTGCTGCACCGACCCAAGGTTGGTTTTCTGGGAGCCTGCCTCGGGAAAGATTCCAGTTTCGGAGAGCCCGAAGCAAAACGACAGAGAGAGAGAGAGAGACAGAGAGAGAAATATTTGTATACATGGTGTATATATACGTATGTATATACATGTTTGTATATACACGTATCTATCTACATGTAAAAACTTTTGTGTATCTCGCAAGACCGTGTCCTTGGTCTGGGCAAGGATTCAAATGCCACCTGCCGTGCACAGAGAGGGGTTTGCAGCCACTTCATGTGAGGTTCCTTTCGCTCGAGATCATCCTCTCGCATCGACAGCCTCGAGCACAGCCTTTGCCTTCGCCTCCCTGTCCTTTGCGCCTTGCCCAGCATGGCCATGGTCCTGGACGCCCAGCTGCAGCAGGCAGGCCTCTTCAAGAAAGTGGCGGAGTCCATGAAGGACCTCTGCAAGGAGGTGAACTTTGACTGTTCCGAGAGGGGCATGCAAGTACAGAGCATGGACAGCTCTCACGTGGCGCTGGTGTCGCTGATGCTGCGTGAATCGGCCTTCGCTGAGTTCAAGTGTGATCGGCCCGTGTCGTTGGGCATGAACGTGGATTCGCTCACGAAGATCTTGAAGATGACAGGTCCCAGCGACACGCTGAAGATCCGGCACAGGGGCGACACGGATGTGGTGAACTTCCAGTGTGAGGGCTCCGACGACCGCATCTCGGAGTTTGACTTGAAGCTCTTTCAAATCGAGAACGAGCACATGGAAATCCCCGAGCAGCACTACAAGGTGGTTGCCAAGCTCCCGTCGAGTGAGTTCCAGAAGATCTGCCGCGACCTGAAGGAGTTTGGTGAGACTCTGCATTTGACCGGAGACAAGGATGGCTTGAAGTTCGTGGTGTCCGGCGACATCGGCAGCGGCAACGTCCTGCTGAAGCCGCGCGAGACCGAGAAGCCAGAGGAGAAGGTGTCTCTCACGGTGCACGAGCCCGTTACCGCTGCTTTCGCTTTGCGTTACTTGGTGAACTTCTCGAAGGCTTCGCCCCTGTGCGGTTCCGTCACCCTGGGCTTTGCTCCGGATGCGCCGCTGCTGGTGCAGTATGATCTCGAGACGGAAGAGAAGGGCCACATGAAGTTCTACCTCGCACCGAAGATCGATGAGTGAAGACTTCCCATGTCTCTGTACTGTATGTCCCTGGAAGGCCTCGATAGGCTGAGTGTTTCGCGTCCGTAGGACTCACACAGGCTCTGGGCTCGTAGGCTTTACGGTTTTCGGGGGTTTCTCTGAGGCTGAGTAGCAAGCCCTGGGCTTCACAGTCGGTGGTGGGCAGACGAACCCGCCACCCTTGTGCAGGGAGCGGCTTCATGCACTACTCAGCACTGTCATGAAAAAGGAGGCGATTGCACAATGATGCTTTCCGCTACCGAGATGGTTGCTCTCCATGAGCGTTCGAAACAAGCCTTGCGTTGAGGCCCCGGTGGACCTCCACATGGGTTAAACTGTTAAACGTGAGCATAACAAGCAGTTCGAATTTGAGAGGTTCTCACAGATCTTACTTTGAAGAACAGAGCATTTCAGACTGGCGCCGGAAACCCAAGCCCAAGCCATTACCACAAGACCGTTCTCTGGTCTGAAATGCCACCTGCCGTGCACAGAGAGGGGTTTGTCAGAGCAACTACCAAGCATTTAACCCTTGACATGCATGTTTGCAGTTGTTTTTGGACCACCCCACAGCCCTGATACAACAAAGTGGAATCAGCGCTTCTCTACGCAATCAAAACAGGCTGCCACGAAATTTGAGTTACACGGGCGGCACAAAAATGTATTCCGTGCCACATCATGCCCGAGAGAGTACCCAGGTATGCTTGTTTTGATCGTCATCGGCACCAAAATCACACAGAAAGACGAGCGATTGCCTTGTGAGCAGCTCACTACGTGCAAGCCCTTTCATGCCACACCAGCGGATTTCAACAATTGGACGTGTTTAAAGACATCCTTTTTGCTGGGACAATGCTGGTGGCCACCACCGGCGTAACCGATGATGCGAAGTAGGAACATGATGACCCTAGCTTGTTCGATTTTCGGGCTTAGGGTTTATCGCTTAGGGTATCGGGCTTAAGATTTAGGGGTCTCATGACAGCTCCGAGATTGTTCCAATTACAGGGCGCCTGTCAGCACAAAGCCTGGTACTGTTCATGTCGCTGCCTCGTGCGAAGTCCTGCCAGACTGCGCCTCAGTTTTGCTTCATGTTTTTTATATGCAGCTTGGCAAGCATTTAAATACGATCATCTGTTTTTGAAAATCGTTTTTTCCAGGTATTGTGGAAATTTCAATAATGGGGCGCTCGCTATTTCCGTTTTTGAAAATCGTGGGGGCGTAGTTAAATGCCGCGCCGGTGCTTTTCTCAGGTTTGACGAACCACAGGGAGAACGAGCTGTACTACTTTTAATTGAAGGCCCTGAAGGCTGCGTGCTGTCAGGAGTCCCAAGCATTTAAATCTGGGGAGCATTTTTGAAAAACGAAATTGGGTGGGTGGCGAAAAAGCAAGTTTGAGGCTGGTTCCGATTCGGAAGAAATTGCAACCAGTGGCACAAATAAAGGATCTAAGCTCCAAAACCATCAGATCACTGCCAGAACGCTTGAGCCCCGAGTCTCCTCAAAAATTGTTTGGCCCAAATTCTAAGGATGTTTAATTAATAGAATGCCATCAGACCTCAGCCCGACCCTAAATGATTTAAGTGCAAACCAATATCGCTTCATCAGCCTGCGATCTTCTTGAGCCCGTTGCAGAACCGCCAATTGCCAGGCTCAGGGCTGCTAGGGTGTGACGTTGTCGACTTCGGATTCATCCCTGTTGGAGTTCATGCGTGGCAGGTTGGGGCAACCTGAGGTTACAACTTCCAGAGGGTATGTTAAAGGGTACAACTATGGCCATCGTATGACTTACTTCCTATTCAGACCTAATCCGCCCTAGCAGGCAACCTTGTTGCAGAACATTGCGGCTTGTCTATTTAGTGTTGCGTGTATGAGTACACAGAAGCTTACATGTTAACACAAAGGTATCCCGTTCCAGCGAAACCGGTATTTAGACGGATGTTTGAAATCTACTTCTCCACGTTGTTGCTTATTGCTGTTCACAGATAATGTGCAAACAGGATTTTTTCGGCAAAACAAAAGTTAAGCGTCCGATTTTTAAATGCTCGCCAGTTCCTCCCAGTTTGCAGCCACTTCATGTGAGGTTCCTTTCGCTCGAGATCATCCTCTCGCATCGACAGCCTCGAGCACAGCCTTTGCCTTCGCCTCCCTGTCCTTTGCGCCTTGCCCAGCATGGCCATGGTCCTGGACGCCCAGCTGCAGCAGGCAGGCCTCTTCAAGAAAGTGGCGGAGTCCATGAAGGACCTCTGCAAGGAGGTGAACTTTGACTGTTCCGAGAGGGGCATGCAAGTACAGAGCATGGACAGCTCTCACGTGGCGCTGGTGTCGCTGATGCTGCGTGAATCGGCCTTCGCTGAGTTCAAGTGTGAGCGGCCCGTGTCGTTGGGCATGAACGTGGATTCGCTCACGAAGATCTTGAAGATGACAGGTCCGAGCGACACGCTGAAGATCCGGCACAGGGGCGACACGGATGTGGTGAACTTCCAGTGCGAGGGCTCCGACGACCGCATCTCGGAGTTTGACTTGAAGCTCTTTCAAATCGAGAACGAGCACATGGAAATCCCCGAGCAGCACTACAAGGTGGTTGCCAAGCTCCCGTCGAGTGAGTTCCAGAAGATCTGCCGCGACCTGAAGGAGTTTGGTGAGACTCTGCATTTGACCGGAGACAAGGATGGCTTGAAGTTCGTGGTGTCCGGCGACATCGGCAGCGGCAACGTCCTGCTGAAGCCGCGCGAGACCGAGAAGCCAGAGGAGAAGGTGTCTCTCACGGTGCACGAGCCCGTTACCGCTGCTTTCGCTTTGCGTTACTTGGTGAACTTCTCGAAGGCTTCGCCCCTGTGCGGTTCCGTCACCCTGGGCTTTGCTCCGGATGCGCCGCTGCTGGTGCAGTATGATCTCGAGACGGAAGAGAAGGGCCACATGAAGTTCTACCTCGCACCAAAGATCGATGAGTGAAGACTGCCCATGTCTCTGTACTGTATGTCCCTGGAAGGCCTCGATAGGCTGAGTGTTTCACGTCCGTAGGACCCGTAGGACTCACACAGGCTCTGGGCTCGTAGGCTTTACGGTTTTCGGGGGTTTCTCTGAGGCTGAGTAGCAAGCCCTGGGCTTCACAGTCGGTGGTGGGCAGACGAACCCGCCACCCTTGTGCAGGGAGCGGCTTCATGCACTACTCAGCACTGTCATGAAAAAGGAGGCGATTGCACAATGATTCTTTGCGCCTTTGTGCTACAGGCAGGAATACCCGAGATGGTTGCTCTCCATGAGCGTTCGAAACAAGCCTTGCGTTGAAGCCCCGGTGGACCTCCACATGGGTTAAACTGTTAAACGTGAGCATAACAAGCAGTTCGAATTTGAGAGGTTCTCACAGATCTTACTTTGAAGAACAGAGCATTTCAGACTGGCGCCGGAAACCCCAGCCCAAGCCATTACCACAAGACCGTTCTCTGGTCTGAAATGCCACCTGCCGTGCACAGAGAGGGGTTTGCGAGAGGGGTTTGCAGCCACTTCATGTGAGGTTCCTTTCGCTCGAGATCATCCTCTCGCATCGACAGCCTCGAGCACAGCCTTTGCCTTCGCCTCCCTGTCCTTTGCGCCTTGCCCAGCATGGCCATGGTCCTGGACGCCCAGCTGCAGCAGGCAGGCCTCTTCAAGAAAGTGGCGGAGTCCATGAAGGACCTCTGCAAGGAGGTGAACTTTGACTGTTCCGAGAGGGGCATGCAAGTACAGAGCATGGACAGCTCTCACGTGGCGCTGGTGTCGCTGATGCTGCGTGAATCGGCCTTCGCTGAGTTCAAGTGTGAGCGGCCCGTGTCGTTGGGCATGAACGTGGATTCGCTCACGAAGATCTTGAAGATGACAGGTCCGAGCGACACGCTGAAGATCCGGCACAGGGGCGACACGGATGTGGTGAACTTCCAGTGCGAGGGCTCCGACGACCGCATCTCGGAGTTTGACTTGAAGCTCTTTCAAATCGAGAACGAGCACATGGAAATCCCCGAGCAGCACTACAAGGTGGTTGCCAAGCTCCCGTCGAGTGAGTTCCAGAAGATCTGCCGCGACCTGAAGGAGTTTGGTGAGACTCTGCATTTGACCGGAGACAAGGATGGCTTGAAGTTCGTGGTGTCCGGCGACATCGGCAGCGGCAACGTCCTGCTGAAGCCGCGCGAGACCGAGAAGCCAGAGGAGAAGGTGTCTCTCACGGTGCACGAGCCCGTTACCGCTGCTTTCGCTTTGCGTTACTTGGTGAACTTCTCGAAGGCTTCGCCCCTGTGCGGTTCCGTCACCCTGGGCTTTGCTCCGGATGCGCCGCTGCTGGTGCAGTATGATCTCGAGACGGAAGAGAAGGGCCACATGAAGTTCTACCTCGCACCGAAGATCGATGAGTGAAGACTTCCCATGTCTCTGTACTGTATGTCCCTGGAAGGCCTCGATAGGCTGAGTGTTTCGCGTCCGTAGGACTCACACAGGCTCTGGGCTCGTAGGCTTTACGGTTTTGGGGGTTTCTCTGAGGCTGAGTAGCAAGCCCTGGGCTTCACAGTCGGTGGTGGGCAGACGAACCCGCCACCCTTGTGCAGGGAGCGGCTTCATGCACTACTCAGCACTGTCATGAAAAAGGAGGCGATTGCACAATGATGCTTTGCGCTACCGAGATGGTTGCTCTCCATGAGCGTTCGAAACAAGCCTTGCGTTGAAGCCCCGGTGGACCTCCACATGGGTTAAACTGTTAAACGTGAGCATAACAAGCAGTTCGAATTTGAGAGGTTCTCACAGATCTTACTTTGAAGAACAGAGCATTTCAGACTGGCGCCGGAAACCCCAGCCCAAGCCATTACCACAAGACCGTTCTCTGGTCTGAAATGCCACCTGCCGTGCACAGAGCGGGGTTTGCAGCCACTTCATGTGAGGTTCCTTTCGCTCGAGATCATCCTCTCGCATCGACAGCCTCGAGCACAGCCTTTGCCTTCGCCTCCCTGTCCTTTGCGCCTTGCCCAGCATGGCCATGGTCCTGGACGCCCAGCTGCAGCAGGCAGGCCTCTTCAAGAAAGTGGCGGAGTCCATGAAGGACCTCTGCAAGGAGGTGAACTTTGACTGTTCCGAGAGGGGCATGCAAGTACAGAGCATGGACAGCTCTCACGTGGCGCTGGTGTCGCTGATGCTGCGTGAATCGGCCTTCGCTGAGTTCAAGTGTGAGCGGCCCGTGTCGTTGGGCATGAACGTGGATTCGCTCACGAAGATCTTGAAGATGACAGGTCCCAGCGACACGCTGAAGATCCGGCACAGGGGCGACACGGATGTGGCGAACTTCCAGTGTGAGGGCTCGGACGACCGCATCTCGGAGTTTGACTTGAAGCTCTTTCAAATCGAGAACGAGCACATGGAAATCCCCGAACAGCACTACAAGGTGGTTGCCAAGCTCCCGTCGAGTGAGTTCCAGAAGATCTGCCGCGACCTGAAGGAGTTCGGTGAGACTCTGCATTTGACCGGAGACAAGGATGGCTTGAAGTTCGTGGTGTCCGGCGACATCGGCAGCGGCAACGTCCTGCTGAAGCCGCGCGAGACCGAGAAGCCAGAGGAGAAGGTGTCTCTCACGGTGCACGAGCCCGTTACCGCTGCTTTCGCTTTGCGTTACTTGGTGAACTTCTCGAAGGCTTCGCCCCTGTGCGGTTCCGTCACCCTGGGCTTTGCTCCGGATGCGCCGCTGCTGGTGCAGTATGATCTCGAGACGGAAGAGAAGGGCCACATGAAGTTCTACCTCGCACCGAAGATCGATGAGTGAAGACTTCCCATGTCTCTGTACTGTATGTCCCTGGAAGGCCTCGATAGGCTGAGTGTTTCACGTCCGTAGGACTCACACAGGCTCTGGGCTCGTAGGCTTTACGGTTTTGGGGGTTTCTCTGAGGCTGAGTAGCAAGCCCTGGGCTTCACAGTCGGTGGTGGGCAGACGAACCCGCCACCCTTGTGCAGGGAGCGGCTTCATGCACTACTCACGCCATGAAAAAGGCGGAACATATGCACAGACGGCTGCTGTTGGAAGTATCTCAGCACTGCGGGCAAGACCTGGTTGATTTGCAAGCTTTCAGAGCAAGTCTTCACCGATCCCAGAGCCCAACAGCAAAACATCCAGCACGTGTCCGAATGTGAGAGTTGATTGTGGCTCTTCCCTCCATGCACAGAGTTGGTCCACAATGAACCTTTAACCGTAAATCTTGGGAAGCCTGAAACGGTAGGGTTTAGGGTTTGATTTCCCCAATCCCGCCCAATCCCCAAAGCTTACACCTTATAAACCTTGAAAACGTAAGCCTAAGGTTTTAGAAGCCTTACAACTTTGAAACCCCTACACCCACAGATCTGTTCGCCCTATGATCATGCGATTGTGCAATCACACATTGATCCCTCCCGGGCTCATGAGCCTAAAGTAGCCGATGAACACCATCGGCCCATGGTAAGATCCAGACGTCCTGAACGCCACAAACAGCCCCCAAGTGCACATCGAGAAGTCTGCCTAAACAGGCCAACCTGTTCCAACCCGCGTCATCAGCAGTGTTGTGAGGCATACATGCTCATAGCAATGGAAGTGTTGTCCCGAACGCTGAGCCATCTCAACTTGTTTCGTCGGGAGCCCCACACGCTCAGCATAGCTTTGCCCACCCTCCGAGCTTTCCCAGAGCACATGATTCCCGAGTATCCGCCGGAAGAGCTTCACGTCTCTGAGGCCGGGCTGGAAATCTTCCACAAAACTGCGTTTAGGGTCTCGTTAAAACTGGCGCCGGGCTGACAAGACGATTACGAGAATAATGTTCTTGGGGGCTCCTTATTACAATTATTGTTCTGATATAATCGGCCCCTAAAGCCCTATTCTAACTGTTAAGGCCCCTATATTACCACAAGCCCTTCTCGTCCGACCCGAGACCTCGACTTTGCTTGTCCGCGCAGCAAGTTGGAAGCGGAGAGCTGTGGTGTTGTTCGGTGCTCTAAGGTCCGCCCACTAGACGCACTTCTGAAAGTATACGCTGAAGCCAGAACCAAAGTAACTGTTTATTCCCTGAGCAGCACCGCGAGCAGGCAGAGTCAGGCAGAGTCCGAACGGCAAGAGGAAAGCCATGTCAGATCAGGCTATGCCTGGCATAGTAGCAAAGCCTACTTGGTTATGCTGTTGGTGTGGGTGCATACCCGGTGAAACGAACTGCGCGACTGCGAGCTCTGACCTGGTCATTCCTCTTCGAATGCATTCATTCTACACCCTTCTTCAAAGCTGCTATGTGGGCTTGGCCCAGCTGCAAGACGTTTTCTGATGGGTGCGCATTCGACATTAAACCTGTGTTGCTGGTTCTTGTAAACCCTTCATCGCGAGTTTCGGCGACAGCGAAGCCAAGAATGGCCTAACCCGTACTCTATGCCTTCTCGAGCCATAAGACAACATCCCCTGGCTTGATCAACTGTCGAAACATTCCCGCAGGAGTCTTCCAAGCGTGACCGTCTGGCTCGATTGGAGGACCTCGGCCTTCGCTAACTGCTGGGTTCAGCGGAGTATCTAAGTAGGCAACCTCTAGCCGACTCTGAGGGACACGAATCTCTACTATACTCAGCCTTTTTGGGGGTCAGGGAGCGGCGAAACGAGGTGAAAGGATAAGCATACAACTTTCAGCTGTCGCATATTTGTTGAACCTTCTTGTTCAGTTTGGGCCGTAGCATTCTACGCAAAGCATCCCTACGAATCGATCTGTATTGGCCATGACAGCCTTGCGAAGGGAATCATCTGTAGAGCCGTTCAGTATGAGACTGCGACCTTGGGTTTCATAATCGGAATATCCTGCGACGCAGACAGCTTGCATGTGATAGGGTCGATTTTGACCTGGTTTCGTAGCGCGAACAGGCGTCGTGTTCTGTCTGTTGCGACAAAGGGCTTGTTTGTACTATGTACCACACTCAGAATCGCCTCCATTCCCACCGCTTGATTGCACTTAGCAGACTTAGCATTGATTGCTTGCCGACGAATCAGTCCAGGAGGAAGCCTGCCGACTCCGTGCCGACAATGCCCGATTGAAGCAGGCTTGCCGAACGATTAAAAATTTCAAGTTTTGGGCAACTGTGAGCTGGTCTGGGGACAGGAATACTGGGTTGGCGAGCCCGATTTGGGCAGAGAATCCTAGGGTGTACGTACAGCAAAGCCGCAGGCAAACAATTGAATCGTTTCAATCACATTAGACAGACAGGCTCCGACCCCAACTTGCCTCGCAACAAACAGTAGAACATAGACGGGAAGCAGTCAGTTAGCTCTACTTCCTTGCTTGACTCATGGATCCTTTGGCCAGGCTGCAGATGGAGTGCCAGCGCTGGGCCCCTCGGGCCCCGGTTGCTTAGGGCCTGGCTTCGACAAGCGACAGAGCCCTGTGGAGTTGGTTCGCCAGCGCCGTGCTGTGCAGCCGCCCGCGGAGATCTGGGATCTTGAAGTACCTGGGCTCTGGAGTACCATACTTCAATACGTTTTTGGGGACTTGTTACTTAAAGGGAACCAATGATGAAATACACGTCTATACACTAATTTCTCCCGATTACTTCAAAGCCCAGGTGCGGCTTTTGCCCTGTCAGTCGAAACCGCGGATGCCCAGAGACCCGCCGCTGGCTTCTGTAAGCCGCAGCCAAAGCCACGGCAACCTGAGCACAGCCGCTGGTCCTCGGAGGGCCGGGAATCCGCACTTCAGAGGAGGCCCAGCTTCGCCAAGTAAGAAGTAGGCTTGGATGTCAGCAGACTATAAGCAACATGGATGGCCAGGGTGCCAGCAGCCTACCCTCTGTTCCAGCCCCATGGACAAGGACACGGCAGAGCTGTTTTGGACTAGTTTGGAGCGTACCAGATGCCATCAGCTCAGGCAACAGGTCACAGCATGTTGTAGTTTCGCTGGCGCTCAAACAGTATGGCAGGTAAGGTTCTGGTTGATCCACGTTGGGCTTTGGGGTCTCTATCGTCAGGCATGTGCTCGTCTCGACACGGCAGTGCAGAGGACTACCCCTCAATGGCGCCGACGATGTCAACGGTGTCTTGCGACAAGGCCTGGGCTTGGAGCCCACTACTACAAGACGCACCACCGCCCTGCGGAATACCGACAGTACATCGGGTGAGGGGAGTTATGAGGTTTGGTTTCCATCGCTGAGTCATCTTCTGCCAGCAGATATTACCGTTTTTCGTTGATGCTGCGCAGAAGAATCCTTGATGTTGCCCGTCCATGAGGGTTTAGTTTAGTACAGTATGCAAGAACACGAGAAACCCTGAGGGGCTGCATCCTATCAGGGACACTTCTGAGAAAGTGCAAAAGGTAGCCCAGGATCATCCAGGATCGACAGTTTTGTTTCACTGCCAGGCAGCAGCACCAGCGGTGCTTCCTGGCCCGTTGCTTCTAGCTGCTGCCGAAGGCTTGCGGGGGGGGGGGGGCCTTTGGAATGCAGTGTCCGTGGTTTTTGGTGTTCTTTACCTTCGCAAGGTGACCCTGGACGAGTGCAAACCCTCCTGCGCCAGACCAACCAGGCGCAGGATTGAGATTTTGATTTCAGGGTTGGGAGCGGACGACATGCGTTGCGGGGGTGAGTACAGGGCGCTCTGTGTTAGTACGGTACTTAGGTGCTTCGTGAGCTCCTTCTTTCTCCTGATCTTTGTTTGACCCTTGTATTCTGAATCACAGGTTCCTTCAATTGCCCGTTTTCTGTCACAAACGACAGCCAAGGAGTAACCCAAACCCAGCCATTTGGGCTCAAGATGCCAGTGCGCTTTAGGACCTGCGTTTTAACAGCTAAGGCGGCTAAGGGTTGGTAAGAGATTCTTCGAGTATCTTCAGGTATGTGCGGCATGAGCCTTTTGAGTAGAGTCTTGACCGTGTGATTGCAACTGTCCAGAACTAGAGGGTCTGAAATCAGTCGATGCTCCGGTCCCGGTTTAGCCGGGTTTGGATCCTGTGCGCTGAGTAAGCTTTCCTGCTGCCCGACAATGCTGCGCATCACGCGGCTCTCAGGGAAGACATTGGCGAGCATTCCTGCTGCGGAGGTGGATGACGTGAAGGCGTTGAAGCAGCGGTTGCATCAGCTGCACGGCTTGCCGCCGCGCTTCCGACAGAGGCTCTTTCACGAAGGCAAGAGCTTGGATGATAGTATGATGATAGTGTCAGCTTGGACTCTGCCAGGGAATCGCAGGGTGCCTTTAAATTGAAGCGAAGACGGCTTCCACGCAAAACTTCGGATGACTCCATGAAGCCGGACGTGATGGATTTGCAGGTGTTGATATCGTCCTTTGTCGATGGCAGGCGCGACCGCTGTGCCATGCTGCCGGCAGCGGCCGTGTGGCCGAGGTTGAGGCTTTGTTACAGCAGCCCATGGATGCGGACGCTGTGCAGGATGCGCTTCGCCGCACACCGCTGATGTGGGCATCCTGTGGTGGCCAAGAGCAGGTCGTAGCGTTGCTCCTGGAGGCGGTGCTGACAAGGATTTCCGAGACCGCAGGCAAGACAGCTCTGGTGCAGGCAGCGCAGAACAGTCGCGGTCCAGTCATGCAGTTGCTCCTGGACGTGGTGCCTGGACAGATTTGTGTGACAATGGAGGTTTCACGGCGCTGATGACTGCAGCATTTCAGGGTAGCTATCAAGCGGTGCAGTTGCTTCTGGATGCCGCGTTGAGGTGGATGCCAGTGACAATGGAGGCAACACTGCACTTTTCCTGGCAGAAATGAAGGGCCACGAAGAAATCTGTCAGTTGCTACTGGACACCGGTGCTTCGACTTGACCTGAGGCGGCAGCTCCAGAGCCATAAAAAGGTTTCCCGAGGACCATCCTTATTATGGCTTGGGACCTGATTCTGCAATAGCAGGCAGCTGCAGGCAAGAACAAAAAAAAGAATGCATGCTCCATGCAAGCAAAGCTGGCGAGCCGGATGAGTGCGACAAGTATGCATGTTTGTGTTATCCTGCTGTACATGCGATGGTTTGCAATCATGAAGGTTTTTCATGCATCTCTATTTTCTATTTTTCGCTTTCTCCTTTTTGCATGATGCAGGGGGGCACGGCGTCAGATTCCAGACCGTGCCTAACAAAGCTACGGAATCTGACGGGAAGCAAGGGCTGATCACCCTTGTGTACCTGCAAAAAGCTGGGCCCCTGAGCCAGCAAGATTAGTGAAACAATTGGCTTTCGCCTTTTCCAGGCAGGTTTTAGGTTTGCTCATTGATTTCTTTTACCTGGCTTGCAACCTGTGCGATGTGCAGTCTTGCAGCAGCCATGTCGACGTACAGTTGTCACCCACAGAAGGCAGGCGGGTCAGTGGAAGCCTTTCCAGTTGTGTCAAGAATGGTCCAGAAGCGGTGCGATAGGTCGGAGTTCGTATCAGTGACCAAAGGGTAGATGCGCCTGCATGCTCTTTGGTTGCTTGGGAGGGTGAGGGGACGTTGTGGCTACAGCTAATGTTTTGCCTGAGCTAATGTGCACAGGGCCGCCAAAGTGCGATATCAGGGACTGGGATCCTCGCCAAGGTTTGTCCGAGTGTGAGTGCTGAAACCAATCAATCAATAGGGCCGCCTGCAAACTGAGCACCCGACCACGCATCGAGAGACCTTATTTGGCAAGTCTGAGTTCTGCCTTTTTTTGCGGTCTTGGGTTCCTTCTGAAACTACGCAGTACCAAAAAGTAGATTATTGGGGGCCCGAGTAGTTCATTCAACATGTTTCTTGGCCATTGTGCAGTGAGTACCCCGAAATTTTTATTGGATCCATCGTGGCCCCTTCTAGTGAAAAAGCCCTCACAGTACCCTTGTAGTCACCCTTGTAGAAACAAATCTGACCTTCCGTTTTCCCCAGGCTCCGAGAGACCTCGGCCTGGCGCTGATGGCGGCGGCAAGGTGCGGCGATGCCGAGGCTCGGGGGATTTTTCGCCAAGGTTTCGGGGTCAGGGGTTCGGGTTTCGAGCTTTAGGGTTGAGGGTTTGTATGTAGCCATACATTTCTTTATCCCGAGCTTCGCATCGCAACACCTTCTAACCCCAAGCTCTTCTGGAGCTCTTACAGTTACCCGTGTAGCAACCCAGTAGCAGCCCTAAAGGCTCATAGCTGCCCAAAGCCCTCAGACTTGCCATCCCCCAGGTTTGTGCCATGCTACTGGAGGGAGGAGCGGATCTCGATGGTCCAGAAGGTTCCGTGTTGAGAGCGCTGCCCTGTGAGTTGGCGATTTAGGGGTCATAGGTAGGGCTTCGGATGTGGGGCTTCGTGTCGCCTACTTTCAAGGATGTCTCAGTGTCCCATGCTTTCGAGACACAGCCGCGTAACCAACACCGGCTCACAGCGACAGTCTATGTCGTAATTTCTCGGTAAAGCCTTGAACCCTCGATCCCCAACAAACACCACAACTATGTTGTAGCTCGATTAGGTGCTGGCATCATCGCTCTTGCTTCGGCTTGCTTGCGCCCAGGTCCTGAATTTGGGGTTCAGGGTTGGGGCTTTTCGAGTGTTTACAGTATTAAATGTGCTCACACGGCTATGCTGCAAGCGAGGGAACCCGGAGAAGAAACGTAGGGGACATGGGTAAACCCTGACAGTCCGCACCCAACATCCCTGAACTCCCTTACACCCCAAACCCTACCAAACTGTATGAAACGCTCTGGCAAGTCTGCGAGACCCTGAATCCCATAATACAGAGGCCCTAATAACTACCCATACTATTTCGGGGGCTCCTTATTATAGTTATAGTATATAAGGGGCCCCGAAACCCTATTCTAATTAAAAATTTCCCTATGTTAGGTCTTTTACGAATTATCGTGTGTGTATGTATATATATATATATACATATATATATATATATATATATATATATATATTAAGGAACCCCCAAAACCCCATTCCAATTATTAAGGCCCTACAGTACCTAGGTATGGCCATGCCTCAGTGGTCCGCTGCCTTCTGCTGCATAGCGCTCATCCGGAGCTGACTGACGAACGGGGGCGGCTGCTGGGCGGCTCCGAGTAGTGCAAGCTTTTTGCTTTCAGAGAGGCTGCCAGGGCGTCAGTGGCTTCAGAAGTACTACTTCTTCGGGTTTATAGAGGCTCCCAGGATGCTTGGGCCTGATTAGCTTCAGCTGCAGGGGAGGTGCCTAGATGCCAAGAATGGAGAAGCAGCGAAGCTGAGGAATGCTTTTCACTTGGTGACGTGGCTGATACAGTTTCGGGTTTTGGGAGTACAGTTGGGTTTGGGTCGAGGGCTTTTGGGATTTTAGTATTGGTTCCACGTAAAACAACTACAACACGATGTTCTCGGAGAATATATATATATACAAACATATCCGAACCATCTATCAGAACGCAGTCAGAAGCCCCGGCCGTCCCATTCATTCCACATTTCTACTTTGATGATCAGTGTCCGTCTGCACCGCTGTCAGACGAATACATGGCAAAATAAGCTCCCTGTGGGGTGAAAGGGCGAGTACAGGCATGCTGCAGCAGTCCTGAGATTGTGCGCGACCTGCTGGACAGCAACCGGAACCTTGCCTTTCTGAAGGCACGGTTTGGCAGCAAGTTTGTTTTTGCTTCGGGCTGCAGTTTTGCTTCGGGCTGCAGGATTTGGTCGGAGCTGAGAGGCTGCACAGGGTTTCCGCATACCGGCTGGAGAGAGCGCCAAGTTAGCATCGGATGGCAAAGGCAGTGATCAGTGAAACTCTTTGTTGCGCTGGGCAATTACACCCACTTGTGTTTACAGTTTTGTCCACGACTCTAAGATGCCTTGGCGCGTTCATACAGCACATGTGACTCCAAAGCATGAAATCCATATGAGGGCCCATGCATCGCATGGTAGGAGCACTTGAAGTGGTGGCGGCTGGATTCCGTTGAGTATCAATAGTGTTATTATTCTACTATGTTGGTTGTTATTCATGTTTTTGCCTGGTCATTGTTATTTGTATTATTATTGTCATTAGATATTGCTACTGATGCTACTATTACCATTAGTTTGACTATTACTAGTACGATTAGTATTACTATTATTCGTTATCAGTACCAATTTTCATTACAGTCATTTTTTCTATGGTTATTGTTGTTGTTTGTTTTGGAGGGTTGGACCTGTGCCCATGCCTGCATCACCACGGTTGATCTGATCAGAAACTGACACCAATTTGGAGCCTGACGTACTTTCAGACTTATTTACAGTTTTGTCGTTGGAGCCATGGAAGTGCAGTGGTGACCTTATGTATATACATCACAACTAAGGCCCATCCCCGACTGACACCCTGCGCCTTGAAGAACTGTGAAGTCTTAGTTCGATCCCATGCCCCCATGCCAAAATCGTGCAGGACGATCAGGGCCGCAATCCTCTTTTCTACGCCATGGGTAACAGACAGGACTGGGCTTTGCAGTACCATACTTTAATACTTTTTCGGGGACCTGTTACTTAAAGGGAACCATTACGAACCAAAAGTCTATACTTTTTCTCCCTGGTTACTTCAAAGCCCAGATTCTAAGTATGAATGCCCATATATCATATAACCCGTTTTGGTCCCTCATAGACCCCTTTTAAGGAAACCTTTAAAGGAACCCTACAGGAAGACGGGAAGATGGAAGTTCTGAAACTCTTGCTGGAGGTGAGGTGCAGTGCCCGCGAGGCTGGGATCTGAGTGTAGGCTCGGATGTTTATTATAGGGCCCAAATAGTTACGAATACTATTTTGGGGTTTCCGCATTATGATCATAATCTAGTTATGGATGTTTATTATAGGGGCCTAGATAATTACCAATACTACTTTGGGGTTTCAATATTATGATCATGATATAGTTTAAGTATCGAGGCCCCTGTATTATTGGGCTTAGCTCCCGAGGTGGAAGGATTTGGGTTTGCGATGTAGTCTTGAGAGGGATCCGGACTCAACGACGGTGGCCTGAAGATTTCCGTGCCGCTCTTCGGAGCCTGGTTCAAGCGATGGTAACCCCATCATAACCCTTATGAACATCATTGCTAGTCCAATAGTCCCTAAACCTTAAACCCTAAACCCCCAACAAGGCTTCAGAAAACCTTTTCAGTCAGGTGGATGTCTTTGGTCGGTCGGCGCTGTACTACGCGGCTCGTTCAGGCCAATGGCAGTCTAGATTAGTGCATCTCTTTCGTGCGTGTGTGTGTGTGTGTGTGGGTATACATACAAAGTGTTTGTTTGCACATGGTTTAAACATAATATACGACATAATCTGACTGTAAATAGGAATGTGCATGTGAATATGAATAACACATTCATACCACCATGTGACACAGTTCAACAAACTGTTTTGAAGTAGGCGGCATGCGATTTTATGTTGCATTGTAACAGATCTAGTAATCCAAAATAGGTTGTGATATAAATCTAAATACCTCGAACGCGTTTCTGACTATGCCGGTGCAAAGGCTAAACTGCGGTTGCTGGGGGCCCCTCCTGGCCGTAAGATTGACAAAACAACCTGGGTTCTAGTTA
The DNA here is from genome assembly GCA_905221615.1 of Symbiodinium sp. CCMP2592. Classification (NCBI taxonomy): domain Eukaryota; class Dinophyceae; order Suessiales; family Symbiodiniaceae; genus Symbiodinium; species Symbiodinium sp. CCMP2592. The sequence goes on along the minus strand of CAJNDT010001359.1, from coordinate 35,832 downwards.
AAGGATTTAGTTTAAGTTTCCATAATCAAGAAACCATACTAGTTGCTATAGATCTAACTGCCAACTGGAACGTGTTCAACTCATGTTCGCATATCGGTATACTGGTATACTGTCCACATCTAGGACTACAGATGCACAAACAAAGTTTTTTTAAACAGCAGCATATGTATATATATATATATATATATACTCATCTTATAGAGAGGCAGATAGACATATGTCGAGAATGAGAGAGAGAAAAAAAAGCGCAAGAAAACAGACAGGACATAAATGCAGATGCAACGTACGCTCCTTATTACAGGTGTCTGAATATATGTTAAAATGCATTTCATGTGCATGTGCACTTGAATGAAACTTGCCTGCTGGCACGTCAGGTCACATGAAAGTGGTCGGGCTACTGAAGCAGGCTGTCGATGAGGAGTGTCCTCCTGAGTATGCACATGGCTTGCAGGCCAGGGCGGGCGGTTTAGTGATCGTGTTTACAGGCATCCTTGCAACAAGGATGCTGCTGCGTTTGGTGTTGCATGCACGGGTCGCACGTCGGAACTCTTGTATGTGTGATATGTTTCGATAAGTACACTGTTTGACGTACTTTACATACACGACGGTAAGCAACACAAGACAGTGTTTATGACATGCACTTACTCATGTATATCATACAATGACAACAATTCCTGCAATACATACATTACAATACACGCAGCACATACAAACCACTCTATCCTGCCGTGCCATGCCACACCATACCATGCTGACCAATCATGCGCGTCTGTCTTGAGTAAGATTTTGCGGGTTTGGGGATATGTGCAAGCCATTAATTCGCAGATCGCTAGTATCACCTCCAAGTAGACGCCAAACCCAGAACCCTGAACCTCAAAGCAAAGCCTTAAATCGATAACCCCGGTCCGAGTGCCGAAACCGCGGCGAAAAAGCCGAAACCTGGAGTTCGAATCAGGCGGCTTCCGACATCCTCAGGAAGAGAAGCAGCGCAGCCGTGCAGAGCTTAGCAAGCAAAGGGTTATTGAGCTTCCGGGGTTTAGTTAGGGGTTGAGGGTGCAGAAGCACGAAAGAGGCCTTCTTACAGGGGTTTTCGTGTTGGATATTTGGTTTGGGTTGGGGTTTAGGGAAGGATTCCCAGAGGACTTTGAGAGGTACTTCGGTCAAGATATACAATGCTTTTCGTTGTTGAGAAGGCCGAGGATCCTTGGTTGTTCTTTTGTTTTAGAGGCTTCGCAGGCAGGGGGCTCAAGATCTCGGATGGTTTCGGCGTGTAGGGATTTGGAGCTTAAGGGTTTCGGGGGAGTTGGGGCCCCGGTGACTCGGACGCCAAAACAGGATAGCTGAGGTTATCGAGCCAGAGAACAGTCGGGCTGATGGCTTACGCCCATGGATGCCCAGCCATTGCTTCTTACATAGGAATGTCTGCAAGAAGAGCCCCCCAAAGGAAGAGCACAAGCAACTTCGACGACTCCTAGAAGTTGATAGTAATACTTACTCCCATTGATAACAATAATAACAATACTTTTGCACTAGCCACGATAATAGTAGTCATAATGATAACAATCGTAATCATATTAACAATAGCAAGAAACAAGAATGATGATAGTGATAGCAATGTCAATAACACCAATAGCTGCAATAACAATCATACTTATAACTTTGGCAGAAACCATAAGACTACGAAGAAGCCCAAACCCTAAACTCTTGCGCGAGTGTGAGCGTCGAAAACCCTTAAACCCTGAGCAATGGCAATCTGGGAGTTTCCGAAATTAGGGGTACCTTATTTGGGGTCCTTATAATATAGATCCTACCATTTTTTTGGTACTATATTGGGGTCCCCTGTTTTCGGAAATTCATATGGCACCCTAAATAGTATGATCCTTATTATAAGGACCCCCAAATAAGGTACCCCTAATTTTCGGAAACTCCCATCTGTTCCGAGGCTCGGGAAGCCAAAGAAGCTCAGGAAGCCGCTGAACAGGTTCATGGGGAGCGAATAAAATGGGAAGCCACCCAGGTTGCTTGGGCTCTTGTTACGGGACATAGTGAACTTACTTGCCATCATAAGGCACCCTTAAAATTACCATAGACCCTTATTAGTTACCACAATAAGGAAACCTATATTGATTACTATAGTCATCCTTATTCTGGTAACTTAAATTGAACGCCTTCAAGAATCCAGGTTGCCAGGGCCGCCATAGCTGAGGAAGAGCGGAAGTCACGAGAAGTGGCTGAGGGAAAAATCAAGGCCTTTGAATCAGAATCCAAAGTCGCCGAAGTGAGGAGAGTCCAGGAAGTGGCGGAGGCCGGCAGGGCTGCTGCACGGGCTGAAGAGGCTCGACAAAAGCGCGAAGCGGCAAAGTTTGCAAGGGCCGAGGAAAGGGGAGCAGAGGCGAAGAAAGCTCAGAAAGCTGAAGAAGCCGCGAAAGCTGCTGCAAGGGCCCTTGAAGAGCGACAAAAATTCAAAGCTGCCTTGGCCGTACTGCCTGCTGTCAGGATGGCCGAGGACACCAAAGCCTGCGGACTCTTAATCTCGGCGGCGTCTGCTAGCATGACTGCTGAGGCAGAAGCTCGCGAGGCTGCTGTCCGCAGTCCTGCTGAGAGACTTGAAACCATAGCCGGAATCGCTGCAGACCTTGTCACACAGATTAACAACCTGCGGCTCGAAAACGCAGTGGCTCTGGCTGCACAGGACGATGAAATCAACCCCGAGGCAGACGATTTCGCCAAGCAAGATCCGGAGGAAATACAACCGCCTCTGCCTCCACCTTCATTGCCTCCAGACGAACCACTCTTGCCAGCACCTGCAGAGCCTCCAAAGGAGGACGTTGCGAAGCAAGACGAGGAACGGAAGGACGGCACGGAATGCGCCGTCCAACTTGTTGCCGATGCTGCAAAGGTTGAAGAAGAGTTGGCAAAGGAGGACGCCACCGAAGCGGAGAGCGGCATCAGGGAGGACGAGCCCGGCAAGCTTGAGGCTCCGAGGAAGGAGGAGGCCGCGGCAGAAGCAGCTGAGGCTGAGAAGGAGCCAAGCAAGCAGGAAGCCCCATCGGCTAAAGAAGATGCTTCCCAAACCTAGGCACAGAACGGCGACACCCTGGACTCAGTCGCCGATCCCCTTAGCATAAACAAACCCTTGAAACGTTTAGAAAGTACGAGAGTCCTAGAATCAAGCTACATCCCTGGTAAAGCCTTCAAAATCCTAGGATCCCGAATACAAGGACACCGCCCGCCCCCTTCAAAAGGAAAAGGACCCAGAAGGTTCAGCAACTCCTGGAAGGTCGGGCCATTGGCTGCCAAGCAGCCATGGCCTGCGGACCACAAACGCACGCTGCGCACAAAGAAAAAAGCGGTTCGATGTCGTAGCGGCTTGGGTCTTTGCGATTGTTCCGGGTGCTGCTGCAAGCCCTGCTTTCCCTCAAGGCGCAACCGTCTGCGCAAGACCCCGATGCCTCAGGCCCGGACCCCCAAACACAACTTCTTCGAAGTCCTTTCGCCTGCAAGGATGGAAAGAACTTCTTACAGCTGGGTTTCGCTTTAAGCCTCGCGAAATCTCGAGAAGTTGTCAGCTCATGACCTTTCCATTTCACCTAAAGGATGTGTTGCCTGCACCGCGGCCCATGTGGCTCCTTTTCGAGGCCAAGGCTGATAGCACACATGTTCGAAATTGAAAAGTTTACAGGGGTCTCCGATGACATATCAGCTCACCAGCTTTGTACTTGGAAACCATGCAACCAGCAAGTACTGCTCAGATGTACGTAGGCTCTTGCATGAATGCCGGTGGATCGAAGACAAATGGCAGGACTACGAAGATGATTGTGGCAGCAATACTCGTGTTCATCGTCATTAGGCATTAGTAAGGTATGGTTTAGAGATGGTCGCAAGAACATCACTTAGCGGTAGTTCTGCTAGTAGGAAACACTGACACTGACAACACTGAACCCTTTGTACAGTGAGTATAATGTATACTACCGCTAGCCAATAGAGTTGTGTCGAGGAACGCCAAGTCACATCACCTCTTGATTGGGCTGCCTGATCCACAGAAAGTCGCCCTTTAGAATCTTTAGAATACATTCTAAGCGAGAGCATCGGGCGTTTCACTCATCACACTCACACTATCGCGTTTGACACGTTCTTGAGCTGACACAACAGAAGTAGGCCCCTCTGTTTTTACATGGCTCAGACATAACCTGGCAATTAGCCCGGGCGACATTCTCATCAGCTGACAAGGCGGGTCGGGCCCGGACGGGTCCTGTTTACTGTTACTCAACGTTGGAGCCTTGATGTTTAAGCTGGTGATTCTTGTGATCCTGGTACCTCGTTAGAGTAAAGCACAAACATCGGCGCCCTGGTGTCACATCTATGCCACTCTGCATTGGATGGTCTGAAGCTTTCACTGTTGTCGTCTCAGATGTGCGGCTTGGTGATGATCAATGTAGGGTATCCGGATGATGGAAAGTATACATACCAAGGAGTGCTGCAGCTGTCACTTTCAAAAGCAGCTTTGACGAACGAGTGGTCCCATTTCTCGAACAGTTGAGCAAGGCCTCCCGGTCAGCGGCACAGAAGCTAATCTTCGACCCCTTGACACTTTTTAAAGAACAAAACAGAAACCCTGACCCCGCTCTCGTACGCGCCTGCGGCAAGCAAACAGCCCCGCTCTCAACCGACATCCTTGCACCAGTGTGCCGCGTCCGCTTCGGGTTTAGGGTTCGCGTTCCGCGCTTCATTCTGATTTAGTGTGACGGCTGAGCATCCTATGGCCTGCCGACAACCCACGGCAATGTTTATGCCAGACGCTGTTCGCTGTACTGGTGATCATGATGATGGCGGTGATGCTGATGATGCTGATGACGAGGACTTGGAGAAGGATGAGGATGATTGTTATCATAGTGGAGATGATGATGGCCATGGTGTTCATGTTAGTGGTGATGGTGGTGCTGCAGATGAAGAAGAGGGCAATGATCATGAATGATACGAGTTCAGTATGAAATGATCATGTTAGCGATGATGGTGGCGGTGCAGAAGAAGACGAAGAAGAAGATCATGATGATGATGAATGATACGAGTTTAAGTATGCGGAGGATGAGGACGATGATGGCGATGGCAACCCTGAGCCCAATAAAACCTACCTTCCTAAGCGCAAGCCCATCTGAACGCCAAACCCTGCATACCCTGAAAGAGCCGACCTTGAAAGAAGCTCCTAAAGTCTGAAGAGTCTTCGTTGTGTTACCGTCTTTGCAGCCTTCCTAGGGCTTCGTGGCCTGGCCGGCGAAGCCGCCAGTGCCGAGGACACCCTCCCCGGGGCTTATCGGGGTCTTGGGGTTTAGGCGAGTTTTGGATGCAAGACAAGGTGCAACCCCTCAAAGAAGGTGACTTTTGGATGCGCTAAGACGGTAGGATGTAGAGAAGAAGAGGCGTTTTGCGACTCTGGTTTTTTTTGAAGGTTTCGGGCCCAAGCATGGACGGCTTCAGCCCAGGCCTGCACCCAACAGGCCTGATGCAAAAGATGACTGAGGGCTATTTGGTGGTTTTCCAGGGCGTAGGGCTTCAGGTTGGTATGGGTTCAGAATTTAAGGTTCGGAAGGATTTCGAGAACAAGCTGAAGAGTGGAGGCTTGGTGTTGTCCGAGGCGGGTAGACGAGTTATGACGGAACCGCGATACGGGAAACCGCCAAACCCATAAACCCTAAGTGTCTCTGGAAACTCAGGAGTCCAAGCCGACTATCTTTTTTTCTGGCCTACCTGCTGAGACATGAGGCTCGCTCATGACCTTTCTCCTGGGGGTGCTAGTGTGGGGATCAAGCTTCCAGAGTTCCTTTGCTGGGTTGTAGAAGTTATGTAGCATGAGTTATGGAGTTCGTATGTCGCACGCAGATAGCAAGCTTCAAGGCTCTCCCCCAAAGATGTACCACATTGTGCCAGCCGGAATATGCTGTTATATAGTCATTTAGCTTCGGGCTTAGTGCCTATTTGGCTCGGGCGGGCCACCCTTTGTTTCCTCGGCGATTGCCGTTCGCAGGCTGGGGCCTGTCCGAGTCTCCGGTTACAGCTAATATATAGGGGCCTTTCAATTAGCTATACTATTTTAGGGGTTCCTTTGTCATAACTATGGTATAGTATCCCCCGCCCATATGAGCTAGCATGAGATGGGCCCACCCACTTTGGGCAAACACACTTCAAAGTTGAGTAGCTGAGAACGAGGCGCCCAATGGGCCAAGTTTTCTGAGCTCTTGTTCGGGAACCTCACGCCATACAAGTTACTGTAGCTTCTTATTATGGTAGCTTAAATGCCATAATGGGGATATCTGGTAACTAATCGGGGTTCCTAATGATGGCAATTCAAAGTTTAAGTTAAGTTTTGCACATGGCTTATACGGCCCAAATGACGGCTTTTGATGCATTGGTTTGGGGGGGTGAGGGTTTGGGGGTGTTGGGGCTGTAGGAGAGTGTAACACCCCTCACTGGGCTTCAATTTGGGCTGTGGGGGAATTCCCGAGAACCGGACTGCTGCTGACAGCTGGGTGCCCCTCCCCCCACCTCCTGAAGGGCCCTTCAGATCACCTGTTGAGCAGCTTAGTGCCAGAATCCTTGTTGTTACGCTATCTCTGGGCCGACGGCTTTGAAAACCCTCCGCAAACCCTAAACTCCCTAAACCCAGAACCCTAAACCCGATCCGAGGCTTGTCCGAGTGTGAGTGCTGAAACCCGATCCGAAAAGCCCAAGCCTGAATCGAGACCCCGCCAAGAAACACAAGCACCAAAACTCCGAAGCCCTACCGCAGGAATCCCGGTCGAAGCCCTCTAAACCCCAAGCGCATGTAAAGCCTAGTGCCGGAGTCATAGTGTCCCCGAAGCTCAAATCCGAGACGAAGTTTTAGAGGCCGAGCCGTCCGGCTCTTGCAGTGCACACCTCAGCGTCCGTGGAGGCCAGGAAAGCTTTGCAGAAGTTTGGGTTATGATTCTAGAGCTCTTGGGTTTAGGAGTTTTCGGGTTATCCTGGAGCCGCTATGATTATGGACTCATTATGATAGTCTTTCGGGTTTCGAATTTCGGTTGGGCTTTGGCAGTGGACCTTTGTCGAGGTTAGCGCGAAGCAAGCGATGCGAGACGGATGTAGCGGGGCTATCCTGCCTAGCACGGGGTACAGGGAGGCATCCAATGAAGGAGTCGCAGTGGCTGAGTCGGCGCATGGCCAGGTAGTGAGTGGAGGCTTTTGCCTTCGCCTGTCATGGCACGTACCTAACTTGCAGGCACCCGAAGTTTGTACAATTACCGGCAGACGGAAAGAAAACATGTGATAAATCATGAACTAAGGTAACTAAGGTGTACTCTTGGGCGAAGGCAGCCTGTGCGGTCTACAAACGCGGCCGTGCTTCCGCCAGGATGCTGCCGTACACCATCGGCTTGCTCAGCTGGAGGAGCCAGAGCTTGGAGCCCTTAATCTAGGGGCCTAAATACCTATTCTATTTTGGGGGGGTTCTTTATTTAAGTGTAGTATAATGGGCCTACTCTAATTATTAAGGCCCCTATCGTACCCTTAAGCGTTGCCTTCCTTGAGACCTGACCTTCAAAGGCATCTTGTTTTGTCGCTGGGCCGGCCACAGCCCACAGTTTGCAAAGCTCGGGCCCGCGAGGAAGAAGTGGCACAACTGCGAGCAGACAATGCTCGACTGAACGAGGCCATCCACTTCACTCGGCGATTGCATTTATATAGGAGCCGGGATAAAAACACCAATGCTATTTCGGTGGTTTCTTATTCTAATGTTTTGTGGGTGGCAAAAACATGATACAAAACATACCCCAAAAATCCTGTTCTAATTTTTAAGGCCAGCGACGTGAAACATCATGAAGCTAGATCAGCATGGTGAAGGGCGGTGCTGCTTCTGGGTCCCTTGACAGTTCTTTGGGGTCTGCAACTTTGAACCAACACCGCTCCCTCGAGCATCGGCGTTCTAGCTATGGCTGTAGTGACACCGGTCCGCTTCGGGCGGGTAGGCGTTGGCAGGGCAGCGTAGTTCCGTCTTGAGTCGAGATCCTGAAGGGCCGCACTGTCGCAGTATAAGATCAAAGGCTCGGGACTTTTCCGAGAGAACAAGAGCTCAAGACGGAAAACTGAGATTCCCTCGTCAGCTCTAGTGAAAACGCCACGACCAGGCCCTCCTGCAGCTGGGTACTGAAAACGAGATGCGCCAGAGCCCCCTGGGCCTCGCGAGACAGCGGGGAGCCGTGGCAACAGAGAAGAGGCGGCCAGCTTGGTTTCGTTTAACGCGCGAAGAGGGGGCATAGAAAAGTCGAACCCAAACCCTCCGGGACTTATCCCCAAGTCCTGAGATTGAGAAGGCCTTCAATCCTTAATCCCGAAGTGCCAGAGGCTCTGGAATACACTGAGGTTCCACAGCCCTGAACGCAACAAAAATTAGAGTTTTCAGGCCTTACACTTGCTTTCAGCAGGACGGAGCGATTCCACAGTCCTCCTCCACCCGACTGCTTGCGGAGTACCGAAAACTTCACCGATCTGGTGTCAGAGGCGCCGCGTAGGTCCTGGGCCACAAGACTTTGAAAGATCTTCGGGTCTAGGTCGGCTTGTTGCTGAGGCCCATGGACTTATGAACAGCAGCTGTCTGTTGTGCCCTCACCCCTATAAGCCCAAGCCTTCCGCTCTGCGGTATCCGGGAGGGCTGCAGTGTACAGTCGGTGCGCATCCATCGGAGTTCCGAGCATCGTTTATCAGTTTAGTTTATCAACTCCTGTACCCTGCATTGTAGGTTCGTCCCAGCCGGGGAGTAAGAAAAGCAGTTCCTAAACTCGAAACCCAACCCCCTAAACCCGAACCCTAAAGACAATCCCTAAACCCCTAAACCCTAATGCGCCGTCGTCGCTGTACCGGAATCCTCAACAGGTTTGTCCCAGTGGTGATTGTTGAGATATACATCGGATCCGCGAAAGAACCCCAAAAGCCAATCTGACGAAACCCGGGCGGGTGTTGCAAAACATCACTAAACCTTTAATTGGGAGTTTCCGAAAATGGGGGACCCTAATATGGTACTGTACCTTAAACAGTAGTAAGTATCCTTATTAGAAGGACCCCCAAATAAGGTACCCCAAATTTTCGGAAGCTCCCAATTAAACCCTAGGAACACATCGAATCCGCGAAAGGCCCATGATACTATTTTGGGGGGTTCCTTATAATAGCATCATGGGCCCCAAAGCCCCCCGCTCTAATTATGAAGGCCTCGATATCATATAACCCTTGTAGAGCCCCCTTTAAGGAAACCTTTGAAGGAACCCCGATTCTAATTCTGAAGGCCTCTATATCATATAACCCTTGTAGAGCCCCCTTTAAGGAAGCCGTTAAAGGAACCCTTATTCTAATTCTGAAGGCCCCTTCTATCATAGAACCCTTATCTAGACCCCTATAAGGAAGCCGTTAAAGGAACCCTTCTAATTCTGAAGGCCCTTTAAGATTACCAGGAGCCTCCGGAGTCTATTCGTGCACTTCGCCGACGGGAAACTCGTAAGTTTCTCAAAGACTTCAAAGACTCTGGGCTTTTAATATAGGGCTTCCGAAAACAGGGGGACCCGAATGTAGCACCCCAAATAGTAGGATCCTTATGTAAGGACCCTAAAATAAGGTACCCCGAATTTTCGAAAACTCCCATATAGTAAGTACCTAGACTATTTTGGGGGGGCTCCTTGTTTTGATTATGGTATAAAGGCCCCTGCATTGGGCGGTTTTCGGGTTTAGGTTTCTGGGGTTTCATGAGGGTCAATCCTCTTCACGGAATCTGGGCTTTCGGGGGGGGTTGGGTTTTGGGGTTGAGGGTGCGGGCTTTAGGGTGTAGGATTTTGGGTGGTTTAGGGAGCAGGGCCTTTCATTATCCTTCAGAGACACGGACCAAGGAATTCTTGGAGCAACAGCCCAGCTTGGCTGAGACAGGACTTTGGGGGGCGAGAGCTGCAGAGGGGTGCAATCCCTGTAAAGGGATGTAAAGGACCCCCAGCTGAGCGAGCAATGATCGTGCGACTAGTATAGAGGTCAATCAAACTCTAGTAATCGTATCCTTTTAACGTCCCCATGCAAATAGTTACCCAAGTCCACTTATGATTCACATCCCGTAGCCCTCGTCTAAGTTTTTAGGCCCCTATCCTCTGTCCCCAACGGTGCAGGACGCTTGCCGCACAGCCGTTGCCCGGACCCGGTCTCTGCAGAGCGCAGATTACGGCTGAGCACAGCTGCACAAGGCACCCACATGTAGGGGAAATGAGCGATGTTGTAATACAAAGGCTGCATACTTTTGCTCTAATATAGCATGATTCAATAATACCCTATGATGTTGAATATGATATAGTAATGTAGTTCGACAGTATTCATGTCTTCCGACACTTCCCGGCATAGCCTCGGAGTTTGTCGGATGCAAACACCGGACATGAAAAGTCCTCCGTTCCTCTTCTTGGGTCAGTCAGTTCTGTCGGAATAGAAGCAATCGTTGTGTCTCTCTCTCCATCTCTCCCTCTCCCTCTCTCTCTCTCTCTCTCTCTCTCTCTCTCTCTCTCTCTCTCTCTTTCCCTCTCTCGCTGCTTCCATATGTACATGGAGACACGCATACAGACAGAAAGACAGACAGTGACATACGTGGACGAAAAGGCTGAACCCTTCCCGGTTCATGCACGTGTTCGGGTGTCGACGTGCTCGTCGTGGCAAGTCGTCTACGCAGGGCTGTAAGCTTCTCTTTAGTGTCTGTGCGGTTGGAATCTTCCTCCACTTCGGAATCGGTGTTAGCTTCAAGGATTCGATTCAGGGTTATGGGTCACACGGCGAACTCCTCCAGGACAGCACGTGCCGCCGGTGGATGGAAATCAATGGTTCGCCGACAACCGGAGAGACCATGACTTTGCTCAGGCAAGGGCATATCCGTTGCGAACCAAGGTTAGCGGATGATGTTGCTGCCGGAGGGTTGTAGGGCTGGTGCCAGACTTGTGCCATCCCTTAGCTGAGAACCGCTGACGGCATCCCATGTCGGGCACCTCTCACATGAATGTAGCGGTGTATGGATATGCAACAAGTATGCATAGGCCTATACGTATGTAAGTGTGCAAGTAGGTATGTATGCATTAATGTATGTATGTGTGTATGCGTGTATTTATGCACGAACGATGCCTATGATAGTCACATCCGTATGTGGGTATGTACATGCACTATTGGCACTATTTGGTAATACTACACACCATGATTATGATTGTAAACAGCATCATAACAACAATCAGAACCATAACCAGGAAAAGATGACGAAGAAGACTACATCTAGTTCTATTACAACAATCAGAACCATAACCAGGAAAAGATGACGAAGAAGACTACATCTAGTTCTATGTTTCTCTGCGGCGATGGTACAACGTCCAACTAACTCTGAAACTCCAAACCCTTTGAAAACCCCTGCCATGCGGGCTCGTCCCTGCGAAGTAGGGGACAAAAACCCAAAGATCCTAAACCGCACCCTAAAACCCTAAACCCAAAAAACCAGCAGACCTCAAACCTGATGCCTGGCCTGGATTGTCCGAGTGTGAGCACCGAAACTCCTCAGCTGTCGAGCCCCAGCCAGGGGCCCGGCTGGGACTTTGCCTGGTCGGGCGGCAGTTCATCAAGCAACGCCAGGCCTGGAAACTCTGCCTTGGGATTCCCGAGTTTAGTTAGTAGGCTGAAGTCCCGCCCAAACTACGATTCTCATTACACCTATACATTCGGCGTGTTGTATTAGTATAGTTAGTAGATATAAGCTCCTTCCCAACATACGATTCTAGTTACGCCGCTTCGCGTTGTCGAGCATTGTGGGGTAGGCATGTGCAAGCCGAAGCTCCGCCCCCCTTGTAGAACTCAGAATGCTCGCTTGAACCCGACAGCTCCGCGAACTCAGAGCTTTTGCAGCCATGAGTTGACAGAAGTCATCTCTGTTGCCAGGAGCACCTTCGAGAGGTGCCGACATGTTGATGAGGTGCGGAGTCAGGCTTTGGACACTTACCGGGCACTACCTGGACTGTTCGGTCTTGGCTGTAGAAGCTGGAGTTTTGCTTCGTTGCTTCAGCTTCGTGTGGCAGACTGCGACTACAATCATCGAAAAGCATCTGCTGCCGGCAATCTGCGGCCAGGCCCCGGGCGGACTGCCAGCGACAGGGGCCACACACCTGGGCCGAGAAAGCGCGCAGCGCCAGAGCCCCGTTGGCTTGGTGCGTCAGCGGCGTGCCGAAGGGCCAGAGAGAAGGCTGGCTGACGTGAAGTCCTCTGCACTGCTACTCGTACGCTGGCACACATTCCTTTATCCGTGGTTGCAATGATCATAGCCCAAGCTGTAGGTACAGTAGCTGGGGAGGCGAAATCCTGGCGACAAATCTTGGAAGTTCAGTTCTTGAAGCCGAACACAAGGAAGGCTTGAATTGCAGGACCATCCCACAAACTCTTGGGGCAACACCAAATCCCCAAACCTCGAGAGCAACTCTCGATGTGTAAGTCGTGTCAAGCTGTTCTGGAGCGGGGTCGCTTGTCGAACTCCTGTTTTTTGGGGGCGGGGTCTGCTGCTCCAAGGCCCTAGCGTCTTGGAGCGCATCTCCCATGTGGGGAACAACCCAAGTGTCCCGTCCCATCACGTCCCACTCCCGTAATCTTTGTCATTGCCGACGTATTTCGGGCAAGTTGCGGGTTTTCAAATCAAATCCTTCATGCTCTCCTCAGTCTTCCCCAGCGGTCGTCCGTATACCGTGAATTTCCGCCTTCGGCGGTGAAGAGTGGGCTTGTGGTGATGAGAGCCCTCATGACATGTTGCGGTGCAGTTGTCCGCCTGCTGCCGTTGTACGCGTAACAGCTGTGACACTGGGACAACACATCCGCGGCTTTGCCCTAACCTGGTCTGCAGGTGGTATAGATCGCCGCTATCGAGATCCTTGAGCCCTGGCGAAGGGACGTCCCCAGCCACTTTGGCTCAGGGCCAGTCGCGGGCGACTTTCAACATAGGAGAGCTCTCTAGACGGCAGGGTCATTTGAACCCGGCGGGCGGAAGTGGGCCACGAGCTGGCGTTGACGATCTCTGGTACCAGGGCATTTGCACAAAGCCCGCTGCTCCCTCTGCACCTCCATCACCCAGCACGGGCTTCTGGGGTTCGGACGCAGGACACGGTGAGCTGCATCGGTGAGGATATTTGTGTGCAGACTATATAGTCTTGGTTTAGGCCTTTTATGTGCCGGCAAGACCCTAAGACCCTACTACCCTCAAGCGGAAATGAACAGGACCTTTCTGCAGCACCGATTGCAGCGGCAACAAACAAGACGTGACTTGCCGCCCAGTTACGGCTTTATGCCTCTTTAACTTCGAAGCGGGCCGGATCCAAGGAGAGTGCTCGTGCTTCAGGCTCAGACGCCCTTCTCGTTTTAATAGGGAGCACAGCCACGCCCCAAACTCTAGATCCCTAGTGGCTGGAGTGAGTGAGATCTCTGACTGCATCTCCAACCGAAAGTCAGCCAGTCCTTTATCCTGGAGACGAGCCATGATGCCTGCCTACGAACCAACCCTGTGAGAGTTGAAGAACTTTTGAAGCTCCCAGAAGCCACCATTACCAATGTGCATATTTTTTTAGATAATTGTTGGAATTATTGGTATTTTTATTGGTATCATTGTTAGTATTAATGGTCTTATTGCTATTATTATTGGCATCATCGATATTCGTATTATTGCAATGCCAGGCAGCCATGGCTGTGCAGGGACTTTTGCTGGCCGCCATCGCACAAGGCGCCCCCAATCGCTTGCGGTTGATGATATAAATCCTGCATTACCCATAATAAGGAATATACCATAGTTCCCATAGTTTAGGGTCCTTAAGGTAGTGCAGGATTTATATCATCAATCGCTTGCAAGGAGTGCAGTGACATAAGGCATCCTTCGTTTCCTAGCGCTGGAGCTTTAGGCCTAAAACATAAGGGAGTTTCCGAAAACTAGGGGTACCTTATTTTGGGTTCCTTATAGTAAGGATCCTACTATTTAGGCAACTATATTAGGGTCCCCTATTTTCGGAAACTCCCATATGATTGTCCATTCCAAAAAAAGTTCTTTGAAACCCAGTGGACTTCAAGCTTTGCTCTTTCCATCGGCTACGCTGCACCCGGCACTTTTCTGAAGACAGGGATGCAGTCCCCCTTCATGAAGAGGTGACAGCGTGCAGGTGGAAAACATCCTTGGGGGCTCCTCAGATGCCTCTTTGCAATGCAGATGACTTTTCCGGGCTTTTGCTTGCGTTACTGTGAGGTCCCACAGGGGGTTTGCTGGGAACTAGGATCCCTCCTGCTAAATATTGCTCAAGCTGCTGCCCTTTACAGGGAGCCTCTTGGGCCCTAGTCCCCTACTCGCTGGCCCACGAGCCCCAAAACCCTGCACCTAAACTTCAAACCAACCAGAAGCTCGAAAGAACCCAATCCATCAACACAGCATTCTCAAGAGCCGTTTACCTAGATACTACATCCTTAGCAAAACTCTACAGCCGCCCCCACCCCCCAGAAGAAACAAAAATCAAAGGAAAGGCGAACCCAGAGCCCTTAGGATGACATCCCGGAGCTGCTGGAGCTGCGTGATGAGCGTGGCCGCACCCCTCTCCACTGTGCCGCAAGGTACGGCCACGCGGAGGCCGGTAGTAGGGTTTGGGTCTAGGATGATATTGACGGGCCACAGGGCCAACTGCAAGGCCTCCCCCCAGTCTTGCGATCAGCAGGACAGCTGTTTAGGGCCAGCTCGCAAATCGGACAATACTTGCACTTGGTGTGTCTTTTCTGTTGTGTGCGTGTGTGTGTGTGTGTGTTGTGTGTGTGTGTGTTGTAGAGCGATTGTTAAGGCTGTTACACGCGACTTACATAGGTTCTATTCTTCTGTCGTTCTCAGGCTCGGGTGCCGATTCATGGAGGTCTACATGGTTTGGTTCTGGGCTTGACGGTTTTGGTGTTTGCGTGCGTATGGTTTCGGGTGGACATGTGCAGCACCGCAAAACTGTGCAGAGTTAAGATTGCCATGGTTGCCTCATGTGCTCGTGTCCAAACCAAGAGACAGAGATGCGTACTTACCTGCATGCGTGCGGCATACCTACATGCAAGCATAGTAGTCATAGTAGATAACCAAAGTTGCGAGAGTATGAATGGCAGCCACACGCAGGTAAGATTATGCAAGCGTTCTGTCGTCGAAGGTTTGCTCTGTGCTGCTGCAGAGACGAGCTGACATCCATGCCCCAGCTGGCTGCTCGGCTAGCATAGGCTGCATAGTTACTAGGCGAAGTTGAGATACGGTCCAGGGTTTGGGTTTTGATTCAGTTTTGGGTTTAGCCCACTCACCTCCATGGCAGGAGCTGGCATTGCAGCTCTTGCTTTGGCTTGCTTGTGGCGCCATGGCGCAGTAGTGCGCCTTCTTCTGAAGAGCCGAGCTCGCCCGGAGCAGATAGATGACGGGGGACAGTCACTTGGACTTTCTTTTGAAAAACTGTTCATTCCTATGGGTCCTGCTCGGAAGTCCCACTGCATATAGTCTTGTCACGCACCTTGGCTTGTTTACATGTGCAGAGATGCATCTTAACTCAGGAGTGCTTTCCACTTCGCATCCTGGCCGCGACAGGGATTCGACCGACGCCCTCTTATTTCTCGCGTCGCAGAGCCCTCCCTTGCCGGAAACTCTGGAGGAAGACGTAGCACAGTCTGCGTGCAACAGTGTAGCTGGATGTCCCTGCAAAACTACGGCGTACCCAGCGGTTCCGTTTCTTCACGGCTTCGCATCAATCTCGTTAGTGGACAGAGAGCCCTTGTCAAAAAGCAGGCGCGTAGCTGCTGTTGTCGTTGTTGCTGTCATCGTGGATTCGTAGATGTGTTTGAGGTGGTCAAAGTAGTTGGTAGTCGTACGTAGTAGTAGAGGTAGCGGAAGTGGCAGCGGCAGTGAGTTAGTAGTAGTCGTCGGTCGTAGTAGTAGTAGTAGTAGTAGTAGTAGTAGTAGTAGTAGTGGTAGTAGTAGCAGAAGTAGTAGTTTTAGTAGTTTTAGCAGTAGTAGTAGTAGTAGTAGTAGTAGTAGTAGTAGTAGTAGTAGTAGTAGTAGCCGTCGTCGTAGCAGTAGCAGTAGTAGTAGTAGTAGTAGTAGTCGTCGTAGTAGTAGTAGTAGTAGTAGCATCTAGTAGCGGCAGCAGTAGCAGGAGCAGTAGCCGCAGTGGCAGTGGCAGTAGCTGCTCTAGTCGTCGTCGTAGTAGTAGTAGTAGTAGTTGTAGTTGTTGTTGTTGTTGTTGTTGTTGTTGTTGTTGTTGTTGTTGTTGTTGTTGTTGTTGTTGTTGTTGTTGTTGTTGTTGTTGTTGTTGTTGTTGTTGTTGTTGTTCTTTTCATTGTAGCAGTAGTAGAAGTAGTAGTCGTAGTAGCAGCAGCAGCAGAAGTCGTAGTATTAGCAGTGCTGGTGATGGTAGTGGTGGCAGCAATGGCATCAGCTGTGTTTTTTTTTTTTTATGCAGTTGCTGACGATGGGTGTCATCAATGTGATCGCTGCTGGTGCTTCTAGGATATTTCACGCAAGCTTCCCTCTAATATTGATGGAAAAAAGTAGTTGCATTGGGCCATCAACCCGAATATCCCGGTGAAACTTCTCTAAGAGTGAATATCCCAGGCATGCTGCAACAGCCCGGAGATTGTTCACGACTTCTTGCAGCAGAACCCAAGCCTAGCCTTCCTCAAGGACGATTTCTCAAGCAAGCTCGAAATGCATCTGGGGTGTTGAAAACTTCAGACGCTAGGCTAGCTTGGGGTGTGTCAGGATTTGTTGTTATTTCACTTCTACTGGACGTGTGGGGTTTGTGGTGATTAGAGAGACAGCTGTTGTTGGATGGAGTGCAGGGGTTCCAGTACAGAAAGACGAAGCGCAAGCTTGCAGCATGACTTCAAGTAGCATGACCGCCAACAGTGCCGCTGAATTTCTGTAGAACACGGAGAGTTCGTTTTTGCTGGCAAAACGGCTTTTGCCAGGACGCGCAGAGCCGCAATCCGCTTTGCTATGCGGTGGGCAACAACAGTTCCGAAGCGAAGATGGAAATTCTGAGCATGCTGCTAGAGGCGAAATGCCGCGCCAGTGAGGCGTGGAATCTTGGATGCCGTTGCCGTGTCTGGTGAAGGAAGTTATAGCATGTGGTGGTATGCATGGAAGTACGAGAGAGCAGAGAGCCATTCATACAAGCAGGTTGATGTTTTCGGTCGATCTGCGCTGCACTATGCCGCTCAATCAGGCAGGCTTTCCCGTGCATCAGGTGCTCCCGCATAATTCTTGCCTGGTACCTTTGCAGGTGATGTGGCCACAGTGGAGGAACTAAAGCGGGCCATCGACCAGGAGGTTCCACCTTGTCCTCTACGAGATCTTCAGGCCGCTGCTGTTTTCGGTCAGCGGCCTCGGGGTTCCAAAGGCACACGATGCTTTAAGAGCCTACGCTGGGTTTAGCAGTTTGTGCCGAGGTCGCTCATAGTCATGTACGATTTGTGTGTGTCTGTTGTCAGGAGCTAAAGCTACGGTCTGTTAGAGAACATAGACAAGCAGTGCAAGGGGGCAAAGGCATACATCACAGCACACTTAGCACCCGAGACTGTATCCTGTGCCGGACATGCACCAGAGCAGTCAAGCAAGAATGAGGTGCTTTAGACTAAAGCATCACATGAACTGTCGAGGTTGCAGCGCATTGCGTGGACGCTGCCCTGGTTGAGGAAGACCAAAGCCAGGAAGTTACAGAGGCTGTCGCAGCTGCACAGTCCACGTTCAGTGACAATTACGAGAAGACTCGGGAAATTGCAGAGGCAGCTCCAACAGCCGGAGCTGCGCACGAGGGGCGGAAAGGCGAAACCAACGACACAGAGGCAGCTGCCAGTGCTGAGGAAGACCGACAGAAAGCCGCAGATGCGACAGAGGCAGCTGCTGCAGAGGAAGAGCGACAGAAGAGTGAATCCACAGATGTGACAAAGGCAGCTGCCACTGCTCAGGAGGTGCGACGAGAGCGACAGAAAAGTGAAGCCGCAGATGCGACAGAGGCAGCTGCTGCTAGTGCTGAGGAAGAGCGACAGGACAGTGAATCGGCAGATGCAGAGGCTGCTGCTGCTGCTGAGGATAAGCGCCGGCAGAGTGAAGTCGCGGAAGCGGTCGAGGCAGCTGCTAGTGCTGAGGAAGACCGACAGAAGACTGAATCCGCAGATGGGACAGAGGCAGCTGCTACTGCTGAGGAAGAGCGACAGGAGAGTGAAGCCGCAGATGTGACGGAGACGGCTGCTGCCATGGCTGAGGAAGAGCGAAAGCAGAATTTGTTCGCGGAAGCAGTGGAGACAGCTGCGAGTGCTGAGCAAGATCGACAGAAGAGTGAAGCCGCAGATGCGACAGAGGCAGCTGAGGACGAGCGCCGGCAGAGTGAAGCCGCTGAAGCAGTCGAGGCAGCTGCTAGTGCTGAGCAAGAGCGACAAAACAGTAAATCCGCGGCTGCCACACAGGCAACTGCTGAGGCAGAGCGACAGCAGAGTGAAGTCGTGGGCACTCTGCAGACAGCTGCCAATGTTGAGGAAGAGCGAAAGGAGAGTGAAACCGCAGATGCGACAGAGGCAGTTGCTGCCACTGCTGAGGAAGAGCGACAGCAGAATCAAGCCGCAGAAGCAGTGGAGACAGCTGCTAGTGCTGACCAAGATAGACAGAAGAGTGAAGCCGCAGATGCGACAGGGGCAGCTGCCATTGCTGAAGAAGAGCGAGAAGAGAATGAAGCCGCGGAAGCCGTGGAGACAGCTGCCAGTGCTGAGCAAGAGCGACAGGACAGTGAATTCGCAGATGCAGAGGCTGCTGCTGCTGAGGATGAGCGCCGGCAGAGTGAAGTCGCGGAAGCGGTCGAGGCAGCTGCTAGTTCTGAGGAAGAGCGACAGAAGACTGAATCCGCAGATGGGACAGAGGCAGCTGCCAATGCTGAGGTGGAGCGACGGCAGAATGAAGTCGCACAAGCGGTCGAAGCAGCTGCTAGTGATGAGGAAGAGCGACAGGAGAGTGAAGCCGCAGATGTGACGGACACGGCTGCTGTCATGGCTGAGGAAGAGCGAAAGCAGAATTTGTTCGCGGAAGCAGTGGAGACAGCTGCGAGTGCCGAGCAAGATCGACAGAACAGTGAAGCCGCAGATGCGACAGAGGCAGCTGTCATTGCTGAGGATGAGCGCCGGCAGAGTGAAGCCGCGGAAGC
Organism: Symbiodinium sp. CCMP2592; assembly: GCA_905221615.1. Lineage (NCBI taxonomy): Eukaryota > Dinophyceae > Suessiales > Symbiodiniaceae > Symbiodinium > Symbiodinium sp. CCMP2592. Next base: position 16,591 of record CAJNDT010001359.1, on the reverse strand, counting down.
AGTCGAGGCAGCTGCTAGTGCTAGTGCTGAGAAAGAGCGACAAAACAATACATCCACAGCTGCGACACAGGCAACTGCTGAGGCGGTGCGGCAGCAGAGTGAAGTCGTGGGCACTCTGCAGACAGCTGCCAGTGTCGAGGAAGAGCGAAAGAAGAGTGAAACCGCAGATGCGACAGAGGCAGCTGCCACTGCTCAGGCAGCTGCCAGGACTGAGCGGCAAGAGGCGGAGGGGCAACCGAAGAACGGTGGCACAGAGGAGCTGTTGCGAGAAGCCACGGAAGGAGTGCCGGAATTCCTGTCGCTCGACAGCCTTTGCGAAGCCCACAAGCACGAAGGTGCAGAAGTGCAGGCCGCTTCCGGGGCTGATGAGGCAGAACAGGAACGACAAATGTGGGAGGACAGAGCTCGAGCAGCTGCCACAGTGATGGGCAGGTATGGAGAGAAACGACAGACAGCTCTTTCGCCGGCTGGCAGCTGGGAGGCTTCGGGAGCAAACCTCACAACAGCAACGTTGAGTCGTTTAGTCTTGTCGTTGAACTATGTCGTGGGTTCCGCTATCATGGGATGCAAGCCAGTTCAGGCTTCAGACATGTACAGCAGCTTGTTGGGGCACGGAGCTGTTCACATGCACGGCCTTGGCGCAGAAAGCTCCTGGCAGGAGAGCCTCTTCTTGATGCTCCGAGAAGAAGCGGCGATCACTGACAGCCGTGACTCTGGAAGCATCACGTACCGAGGAAACATCCGAGAGGGAGCCAAGAATTGTTGGATTTCTTTTCCCGGAAAGTATGCTTCCGCTTGGAAAGCTTTGACGGAGGAGAACCAGGGAGACTCAGTGGCTTGTGTGTTCCTCTGTACGAAAGAAGACGGCCTTTGCCTTGGTCGTTGGGGTCCCATTCCTAGTGTCCACTTGAGAGCCCATTTACTTTTTCGTAACCGGCGAAACCCGAAACACTTTTGGAAAGCCGCGCAGTGAGCATGCAACGTGGGTTGAGCCCTTGCAGCTTTCCTTCCAAGGCCTGGGTGTGCATCTGAAGGATCCTCAAGAGCACGAGTGGGACAAAAGCAGTGGACCTCGATATGAGATCGACGAGGAGTCCGGCAAGATCAAGTTCAGACCCGATGTTGTGAAGGACCCGAAAAAGCCAGGAGAGAGGTGCTACTGCCACCGAATCTATGGAAGAAGGGGCTTCAAGCAGTTTGGGTACTACCGGGAGCTGCGAAGGCCGTTCACCCCAGAGAGGGTGCAGGAGGAGACTGCCACAGCCGAAGCGATGAATGCCGAATGGATCAAGGAAGATGCTCTTCCGGAAGTGAAGGCGGCGGCGAGGGAACGAGCCAGGGCCACGTGGGAGACACACGGCGGTATCGCAGCTTGGGGCTGCGCGTGGTTTGAAGTGTGGTTCGACAGAGTCACGGAAGCGGTCTCCAAACATCAACGTCTCAAAGCAGTCTTCTTCCCAGGGCAGGAGGGTCAGGGAGTTGTACCCATGGATGAGCTTCCGGAGGCAGACCTTTGGGATGGGATTGGCTGCGGAGGTTCCCAGAAATCTGAGATTGCCACAGTGAACCACATGAGGGAGACTGAAGGCCCACGCTGGGACTACGACGAAGTCAGCGTTGCAAAGTTCTTACACAGTGAATTCGCAGACGGCTGTGTGGTTGAGGGCTGGTGTGAGGAGGAACGGGTGTGGAAGAGAGGCATCCTGGAGCATCAAGAGATCGAGATGCGGAAAGTACCACGAGAGGAAGACGGGGTGACGCGCATGGTGGAGGTTGCAGATGTTGTCTTCGATATACACTGCGAAGGCGAGAGTGGGAAGCTTAGAACCAAGGACATCCGCCACGTGGGCCGGCTAATGGAGGACATGATGCAAGAGTTCGGTCCGGAGCTAAGGAATTGATGCAAGTGCCAGCAACTCGTAACTCGTGCGTATCTCATGCTGTCGACCTGCTGAAACCAGACTGGACACAGAATCTTGTCACTATCTGGCCCTCAAGGTACCCCACGAGGAGCCCTGATTTTGCCTGAGTGTAACTTTGTAGACCACCCTGAAAATTTCAATGCAAAACCCTAAAAACCTGCGAACTTTCAGACGAGCTAAGCGGGCTTTCCGCCGAAGCTTTCTGGGTTTACACAACCTGGGCAGTACACGAGATACTGGCATTTGGGAGTTACCCGACACTCTATACGCTGGCTTTGTAAGGGTTCCTAGCAAGCTGCTACAAGGCGGGTCGGCTTCCGATACCTCAAAGTGCTTGGGGGTTCGAACCTTTGAGCGTGACTCTTTTTGTTGCGGCTCGGGTTCAGGGGTGAGGCTTTTCGGGACCTAGGGTTAGGGATCAGGGTTTATTTGAGAGTCCTAAGGAACGGCCGGGGGAGGGGTCTACGGCCTGGGATGTGTTGGCCTTGGAGCCTGGAAGCATGCTGCATTTACCATTGACATGCAACATGCAGCATCCAGAAGGTTGTCAGGGTCATGGTCCGGCGTTGATTTGATAATTGACTATAATGGCTAGCGGCTACGGCGCCGAGTGTAAAAGTCGAAGTTCAAGTTAGCCACAGCTTCGTATGCCTCAAAATAGAGCAGCCACATACGGCCTTTGCAATTGCATGGGTGATCCTCACGATTATCCAGGGCTTCCACGGACGAGCAGTCACTCAATCACTGCCGGATAGTCCATATCAGTTGGAAGCAGTGCTGTGGAGTTGACTCAGGTTTACAGAACGTGACGCAGTCTGCTCTGGAGTGCTTGAAGGATATGAATATCAAGCTGCTGGGGTGCAGTTTCGATCACTCGGCATTGCGCTTGGACCTTGGCATTCAAGACATCCGCTCTCTTCAAGCCCTGCGTGATCGAGTCTTAGACGGCTCCTTCGAAAGGGAGCTGACGCAGAAGCTGGCTCCTGATCAGAGTCTCAGGGTGCACGTAGACAAGAGCCGGTTCTTTACGCTTTACGAAGATAGCTTGCAAGGGCTCGAGGGTCTCACAGCTCATCAGATGGAGAAGCTGGAGGAGATGGACGGTGAGAGAGACGTCCATCTATCCGCCCCGGCCGGGGCCGGGAAAACCTTTGTTGCGATGCAAAGAGTTCTGGAGGGACTAGGGGGGCCCGCCTCCGATGCACGTGTCCTCTATGTGGCGCCTTCGAAGGCTCTTCTTTTGTTCTTTTTGCGATGGCTGGCCATGCGCCTAACACCCCAGACAGATGCAGATGGGCCCTCCAACTTCGAGAATTTTGAAAATGCTTTGCAGAGGCTTTTCCTGCTTCACCATCCATACAATCGCTTCATCTTACCAGAGCTCCAGCAAGGTCGAATCATTCTGCGCTCCAGGCCACCAGAGGCAGAAGACCCGATGTTCCATCTGGCCGTCTACGACGAAAGTCACAAGATCTTCGGTGAGGACGCTGTGGACAGGACGTTGCTGGATCGTGTGAATGCCTTGAGGCGGCTCTTTCTATCTGATGAAGCGCAGTCGTCGGCCGTGCTGCATTCCTTTCCCGCCGCGAAGCACGTGAAGTTGTCTGAGGTTGTTCGCAGTACCGAGAGGATCGTACTGGCCGCTGCGATGTTCCGATACAGCTCCGATGAAGCCGAAAATGTCACCTCTCATGGCAAGTCGTTGGGGCCACCCCTGAAAACTTTTCTTTTCAAGCTGGATGATGAAGACAACAGGTTTACGCAATATGCGAAGCAAGTTGTGGCGGCCCTGTGGCATGCAGTCCGAATGTTTCCGAACATGAGCCTTCATGGCCGTGTTGCAATCCTGGTCCGGGATCAACACTTCCGGCGTCAGCTTTATTTGCACTTGCAGCAGGCTCTGAACGAAGACCTCCGTCATCGTCGCTTGCAGATACTGTCTTTCGCAGAGTCGTTGCTCCAGCTTCCTGAGCGTCTCCTGAAGAGCTCATCGCAGCAGCACCGGGAGTGCATCGTATTGGATTCTTTGGAAAATGCCGATGGCATAGAGCAACTCATCGTGATATGCGTTGGCCTGGATGAGCCCTTGAAGAAAGACGGGGATCAGAACTTCTGCTCGCAGCTTTACCGGGCACTTACGAGAGCACAGCTGCTGGCGATGGTTGTAAACGAGCACGTCCAAGGTGGGGCGCTAAACCGAAAACCTAAACCCTAAGCCGTTAAACCCTTAGTTACCCCAGTTGTGAGCGCTGGAACCCGTAATTAAGCCTGAAACCCTGAACCCTTAAACCCTTAAGCCTGTGTGAGCGCCGAAACCCTGAAGCCCTGAACCGTTGTACCCTTATGTAAGCCTGGACGAAGGGCAGACATACAAAGGAGCTCAAAAAAAAATTGGTACCCTTAACCCTCAAACCTTAAACCCTCCAAGACCCTGCAATGCGGGCTTCGTCCTTGCCAAGTAGGAGGGGAAAATACACCCTCCAAGGTGGTTTGCTGGAGTTTCTTGGAGCCGTCCGTTTCTCCGACCGCAAGGCGGCAAGGCCCCCGAACTGCCAGGAGGTTGTCCGAAGAGCGGTTTCTTTGTCATAGTTGGATAGGGTTTAGGGGTTTAGGGTTTAGGTTGTGTTTTATTGGGTGCTTAAACCCAATAAGGAGTAGAAGTTTAGATGTGTAATACTACAACAACCATGCGCTCTAGGTTTATGAGCAGAGCGGTTCGGAGACGGGCAAGGCCGAAGACGACGCAGCCGAAGCCCCTGCCACGAAGATGCCCGCTGATGGCGGCTATGTGGAGACATTACCCTCAGGCCAGAGACCCAAAAAGGAAATAAGCATCAGCACTGTATAGGGATATCCCTAAGGGGGTTTGTATGGGATATCCCTATCCTTAGCAGGCCCCGACACAACAACTTCGAGGACGGACGCAGCTGCACAGCCCCAGCCCCGCCGTGATTCTGCCACAGAATGCACAGCTGCGGATCCTGCACGGTTTTTGCAGGCACGGGCTTCCGAGGCTCCGCAGATGACTGATATCTGGGATACTCGTGATAATGCAATTCCACATGCGACCGCCCTGCAGTTCAATCCGATGACGCAGGCCGGCAGAGGCTGAAGGTTCACTGCGATCCTCACGCAGATGAGACTGTGAAGGGTTGAAACATGTTGCAGTCTCAAGCCGCAGTCAAGCGCAAGGAACCGGGCAAAGTTTCATAAAATAGCAAGGGCAGGAGCACACTCCACCGCCGTTATTTGTTGGGCTGGCATAGCCAAATTCCTTGCTGGCTGCGGCGCGGTAACTGTCACTAGATGTTGTTGTTTTGGATCGATGGTGCAGCAATGCTTCCTGAGGTGTGCGAGAGGTTGTTCCTGACAGTGAACCTGGCAACGGCAGACCCAGTCTTTCACGGCGATAACGAGACGTCTTTTCATGGCCTCATCCGGCCTCAGGCCGATGCGTGCTGGATCAGTATACCTGACCATCTCGAGGCTGCATGGAAACCCGTTTGCAGAGCTGCACCACGACCAATCCGTGGCAGATGTCTTGTTCTGTACTCGGGAGGGCGGTCCATGCCTCAGAACCGGACTCGTGCTCTTGTCGGCCCAAATAGATGTACACGAAGCTAGGCAACTCATGGTCTTGCATTACTCGCTTCTTGCTGCCTGTTCTGGAACAAGTTCTCAAACTGCGACTGTAATTGTTGTGTGATGCATGTCCAGTCGTTTGAACTCGGCACAGCGGTTCAGTCAGAGGGTGAACATCATCGCGTTGTACAGCTGTTGCCTTACCTCTAGCATGCCAGAACACGTGATCAGACATATAGGAGTTTCCGAAAATTAGGGGTACCTTATTTCGGGGTTCTTGAACTAAGGATCCTACTATTTAGACTACTATATTGGGGTCCCCTGTTTTCGGAAATCACCATATGATTCGGATCGAGTTGCTAAGGCCTGGGCCAGCACGTCTCGGACCCAGAGAACCCAGGCAAGTGCTACTGCGCTCGGATATACGGAGAGCGCGACTACCAAAGGTTTGGATACCTTTGGACAGTGGATGACTTACAAGAGACCAGGAAAGGCAGAGCTGCGGAAATGGCCGCGACGCAAGCTGTGATTGTACGTTCAGATGCCATGGAAGAGGAAAGAGAACGTGCGCAGCGGATGGCCGTGTTGCAATGGATGCGATGTGGCAAGACGGCTTCATGGGGCTGTGCTTGGTTCGAGAGATGGTTGTCAAATGTGCGCAAAGCTGTCTCGAAGAAGCAGCGCCTTCTGGTGGCTTTTCTTCCTGGACAAGTGGGACAGGGGAAAGTGCCCATGCGCGACCTTCCAACAGCCGATCTTTGGGATGGAATTGGCTTGACTGCGAAGCAGAAGGTGCAAGTTGCAATTGCAGAGGAGATGGGCTGGGAGTATGAAGGAATTGATGTCGGTGATCTCCTGCGGACTGCGTTTCCTGAAGGATGCCTCGCAGACGCGATGGATGAGTCTGGTTGGTGGCGACTGTGCAAACTGGGACAGATGACTTTTGAAGACAAATCGTTTTCTTGGGCTGCACGTTCCCTGGCATCAGGGGAGGAGTTCAAGGTCATACGTGTTCAGCATGTAGGACGCGAAGTTCTTTCTCTCATGGAAACTGTTGGCCGGGGCCTGAGGATTTCTATGGCTGAGTTCCCAGTGAAGCATAAGTCGTGGAGGCAGTAGTGACAAAAGTACAAGCACGTTTGTTCTTGAACCCTCCAATGCAAACTGCAGCTGAACATTGACATGAGGAGATTTCAGCAAGGAAAGAGTGAACTGGAAAAGGAGGCAAGATCTAGCTCAATGAGGCTCCAGGACCAGTGCAGATCGCACGGTAAGAGTGCACGTCGTCGGCAGCATGCTGCGCACTATCGAGTCTTTGTCCATCCGCCTTAGTTAAGGGCATGAAAAACGTCCAATTCAGCTGGCTGAGCTTGCAGCGGTCTCGACTCAACAGAGGTCGCAGGCGTCGCTGCTAGATGTTCAACGCCTGCTAAATATCACCCGTGCATGCAACAAATGTGGTCCGGGCATAGTGTCAGCAGAAGGCCAATGTAAACCTTCGCCATAGATCTAGCGGGATGGGCCAAGGTCCTGACTACGTGTTTGATTTCCTATGTCGTGGACTCGTGGACACGGAGGTGCTGCAATGCGAGAAGGCAGTAGCCCCGAGGGGTGGGCATGCCCTTTGCCTAACCATCCAGTGCTCCAACTCCCACGCTCTCCAAAAGCTCGGGCAGAAAGTCACTTAGCAGCTGAGTGGATACACTTTACACTTTTTGGGATAATATTTACCCACTATAAAACTGCAAGTGTACACTTTTTGGGGGCTGATGAACTCAGCCGCTAAGGTTCTGGATGGTGAGCTGGAGCGAGTCTGGAACACGAGGCTCCGAGCCAAAGGCTGGCTCTGGCCTGTTCAATTAGACAGAACCCGCTTCGCAGAGCTCTCCTCGGAGGATCAGGCCGTGGCCTCAGTAGAAACGGGTAGCTTAAGGGGTGGGTCCAGCTTTCTGTGGTTGGGCATCTGAGCATCCGGATCCGCTTGAATAGTTGGTTTCTGAGTTAGTGGACATAGAAGTTCGTTCTTCAACGAGCCTATTGTCCTTTCCTGCAGCCGACTCGAGCACCCAGAAGATCCCTCAAAACCTTGAGCCCTTTAACCCTAAACCCGTCAATCCTCCGATAAAAATGGAACGATACAGAGAAGACTAGCAGGGCCCCTGCGCAAGGATGACACGAACAAATCGATAAGTGTACCAGAGTGCGAGTGTCAAAACCCATCATCGGTAGGAGGGAAAACCCACCAAAACAGTCAGAGGATCCCTTCCCGGGCGTGAGCTGGCAGTGGTTGCATCGGACCGGCCTTTTGGGCAGCAGTGCAACAAGCCTTTGTGAGCCAGGCAGAGATGGCTTAATGTAGGGGCCTTAAAAATTACATGGGGAATTTAGAGTCTCCTTGTCATAAGTATACAGTAGAGTATATAATACACCCGAAATCCCACATTAGCGACGACCGCGCCGAGGCTTCCCTGGTCCCGACTGTCTTTGGACTGAGGTTGGAGAGACTACCCCCGCGACGTGATGACCAAGATCGAGCAAGCTTATCGTGCCGGGGAGACCACAGTCCAGTTTGAAAATGGAAAAAGGCTCGGGCCTGTCGCTGCCCGCGTTGTCGTTCGTTGTTGCTAGTGCTAGTGGACTTTTTCTTATCATTCTTAATAATATTAGTACTGATGTCATTGTCATTGTTGTTATTGCCTGTCATTGCTCTTACAGTTAGCACACCTATTTCCGTGGTGCGTTTTCTTTTCTTCTAGGTACTGATATTAGCCTGGTTATTGTTATATGTTTTCCTGTTGTTCTTATGATTGTTATTCTTTGTGTTATTACCAGTGTCATTGTTATTGCGATTGCTTATTGTAACAAGATACTCCTTGTTATTATTACATATGATTGATACTATTCATATTACTATCAGTATTCACTTTGTCATTTACTATAATTAGTAGGTCAATCAGGATTAGAATTATGATTGTTATTAGTACCTTTATTGTTATTGTTGTCATGACTGACTTCCCTTCTGGTTGGGTACGGCCCCCACTCAGCAATTGTTGAATAATGTTCACAATATAGATATATTAGGTCCTTAATATTTGCCTTATTATAGACTCTTACTGCATGGGGGCCGTACCTAACTCGCAGGTCAGGATCCGACGCCTTGGAGATTTCATTTGAGGCCCGGCACTTTTCGAGTTAGGTCCCAGCCTGACAGCTCGGGCCGAACAGGGTTTAGGACTTTAGGGCTTTCAGGTTTAGGGCTTCAGGGCTTTAAGTTTTAGGACTTCAGGGCTTTAAGGTTTAGGGCTTTGGGTTTCGGATCCGAGAGAGGTCCCCCAGTGATCCCGGGCACAAGGGCGCAAGGGCACAAGGGCACAAGGGCACGGCAAGGGCACGGCAAGGGCACGGCAAGGGCACGGCAAGGGCACCACAAGGGCACGGCAAGGGCACAAGGGCACAAGGGCACAAGGGCACAAGGGCACAAGGGCACAAGGGCACAAGGGCACAAGGGCACAGGGGCACAAGGGCACAAGGGCACAAGGGCACAAGGGCACAAGGGCATGAGGGCATACGGGCACAAGGGCACAAGAGCGCGAATGCACATAGACATATATACAAATATACAAGTATACATATACACATGTATACATTTCTACATATGTACACATATACATATAACACGTATAAAACATACATATGTATGTACATATACAAAAGTACAGATGTACATATATACATCTATACATATATACACATATACGTATATAAACATGCACATAATTACTTATGTACATATACACATTTTGATATATATATATATATACATACATACATACATGCATGCGTGCATACATACATACACATATACATATGTACACGTACACATATATACACAAAACACGTGTACACATATACATATATACATTTATACATATATACATATATACACATCTAAATATATGCATCTACACAAGAATACATAATTACCCATACACATATACACATATACATGTACACATGTATACATATAAACATGAATAGAGTTGTGATTTTAAAATCAGGGGCGCCCCATCAGTCCGAGGCCCCATCCTCGGAGTTCAAGGGTGATAAGACTTCTGGTTTTAAAGACAGGACCGCCCTATCAGTCCGAGGCTCCGTCCTCGGAGTTCAATGGTGATAAGAGTTCTGATTCTGAAATCAGGGGCTCCACATTAGTCCAAGGCTCCATCCTCGGAGTTCAAGGGTGGTCAGAGTTCTGTTTTTTCAAAATCAAGGGCACCCCGTCAGTCCAAGGCTCCATCCTCGGAGTTCAAAGGGTGGTGAGAGTTTTGATTTTAAAATCAGGGGCGCCCCATCAGTCCGAGGCTCCATCCTCGGAGTTCAAAGGTGGTAAGAGTTCTCATTTTAAAATCAGGGGCGCCCCATCAGTCCAAGGCTCCATCCTCGGAGTTCAAGGGCGGTAAGAGTTCTGATTTTAAAATCAGGGCCGCCCCATCAGTCCCAGGCTCCATCCTCGGAGTTCAATGGTGATTAGAGTTCTGATTTTCAATCCAGGGGGTCCCATCAGTCCCAGGCTCCATCCTCGGAGTTCAAGGGTGATAAGAGTTCTCATTTTCAATCCAGGGGGTCCCATCAGTCCCAGGCTCCTTCCTCGGAGGTCAATGGTGATAAGAGTTCTGATTTTAAAATCAGGGGTGTTCAAGGGTGATAAGACTTCTGGTTTTAAAGACAGGACCGCCCTATCAGTCCGAGGCTCCATCCTCGGAGTTCAAGGGTGGTAAGAGTTCTGATTTTAAACTCAGGGGCGCCCCATCAGTTCGAGGCTCCATCCTCGGAGTTCAAGGGTGGTAAGAGTTCTCATTTTTCATCCAGGGGCGCCCCATCAGTCCCAGGCTCCATCCTCGGAGTTCAATGGTGATAAGAGTTCTGATATTGAAATCAGGGGCGCCCCATCAGTCCGAGGCTCCATCCTCGGAGTTCAAGGGTGACAAGACTTCTGGTTTTAAAGTCAGGACCGCCCCATCAGTCCGAGGCTCCATCCCCGGAGTTCAAGGGTGGTGAGAGTTCTGATTTTAAAATCAGGGGCACCCCATCAGTCCAAGGCTCCATCCCCGGAGTTCAAAGGCGATAAGACTTCTGATATTGAAATCAGGGACGCCCCATCATGCCAGGGCTTCATCCTCGGAGTTCAAGGGTGATTAGAGTTTTTATTTTCAAGCCAGGGGCGCTCCATCAGTCCCAGGCTCCATCCTCGGAGTTCAAGGGTGATAAGAGTTCTCATTTTCAACCCAGGGGGTCCCATCAGTCCCAGGCTCCATCCTCGGAGGTCAATGGTGATAAGAGTTCTGATTTTAAAATCAGGGGTGTTCAAGGGTGATAAGACTTCTGGTTCTAAAGGCAGGACCGCCCTATCAGTCCGAGGCTCCATCCTCGGAGTTCAAGGGTGGTAAGAGTTCTGTTTTTTCAAAATCAAGGGCGCCCCGTCAGTCCAAGGCTCCATCCTCGGAGTTCAAGGGGTGGTGAGAGTTTTGATTTTAAAATCAGGGGCGCCGTATCAGTCCAAGGCTCCATCCTCGGAGTTCAAGGGTGGCAAGAGTTCTGATTTTAAAATCAGGGGCGCCCCATCAGTCCAAGGCTCCACAAGCTGCGCAGTTGGCGCAAGCGGCGCAGCCGGCGTCGGCGCACCGGCGCATCCATGTGGTGGGTCGGCGCACCGGCGCACCGGTACATCGGCGCATCCGTGTTCCAGCGGCGCAACGGCGCACTGGCTGGCGCATCGGCGCAACCGAGTTGCATGCGGTGCACCGACGCGCCGCGCAACTGTGAGGTGCTGCACCCATTGCCCCCACGCTCCATATATACATATATATATATACATGTACACATATACATGTACATACATGTACACATGTAAACATTTAAATATATAAACATACATACAAACATACTTATATACACATACATATAAAGGTAAATATATGCATGTACACATATAAACATAAATACACATGCTCTAAGCATCCTGGCATCATCAGCAAAAGAACAGGAACGAAAGCGAGGCGTTCGAAACTTCATACCAGCTTGACAAGCCCGATGCCAGTGCACAAGGACACCAGGGCACAAGGGCACAAGGACACCAGGGCACAAGGGCACAAGGGCACAAGGGCACAAGGGCACAAGGGCACAAGGGCACAAGGGCACAAGGGCACAAGGGCACAAGGGCGCAAGGGCACAAGGGCACAAGGGCACAAGGGCCCGGGAACAGGAGAGGACCGAAGCCGAGAGATCCGCCGAACAGGAGATGGCTCAGCACGATCCCCTCACCGGCAACACCCGGAAAGTGAAGAGGGCAGGTCCGTTTGAAGACCTCGGATACTCGATGGAGAATCATATTTGGTAACGGTTCGTAGCAGTCTCCGCAGGTGTTCCTTGTCTATTTGGGTTTGTGCTAGTTCCGTGTTGTTACTGTTGTGCCATTGGTGCTGGTAAATGGGCGGTTAGAGATAAAGCAGGGTTCTGCCACGGAGGCTTGTACCTCTTCTTGCTTCACACATGTGACCTTGAATGTGCTGGAGGTTTTGAACATCCTGGCCCCAGGAGACATACTACTGGCAGCACCCAAGCGCTCTCTATCCTCTGGAGCCTTGATTGCTTCGAAAAGCCTGGAGCCCCGAAGCCGAAACCCGAGGAGACTACGAGTATGAGATCGTGGTGGACAGGACCTCCGGCGCGAGGTACCGGACCTGACCTTCTTCCGGGTTCGGGTGCCTTCCGAGACGGTTTTGCAAGCAGCCATGCCTACGAGTAGCACAGGTGTGGCGACGGTCGACTTCGGTCGGTCTGAAGCTTTTAAGTACTGCGTTCGGGGTATTGGGCCATGATCTGCCGAGATTCCGATTCCAATCTAGAGCTGCCCTTGGTTTCCTGTTGGCCTTGACGGCCGCAAGACTTAAGCGGGTGGGTTGGGCGTCCCTTGAGCCAGTTGTGTGCACTTGCAATTTACGGATCTGCTGCGCGGTCCGAGGCATTGCCATGTTCCCAGCCTACTTACTAAAACCTTTGTGATCTCTCATCAAATGTCTGCTGGTCCCTACACAAAATCTTCGGCGCCAGGGGTCGGAGGCATTCTTCAGGATTCGCTTTGAGGAGGGTCGAGTTTGACACAACTTATGGGAGACGAGCGTGGCAGAAGGTTTCGGCGAGGTACGGTAGCGGTCGTGGGGTGTTGCGACATGACAAGGTTCAAGAGTGAAGAATGCAAGCCCGAATTCTGCTTACTTGTGCAACTGATTTGAGGGGCCTCGGCTTCCTGGAGAAGGCAGAAGGCGCCTCAGCATTTGTTGCCGCAGGTTGGGCGTGACTGCGGATTACGAGGATGGGCAAACGATGCGGATTGACAGCGAGGGCCTCGAAAAGCCGGTTGCAAAAACCGAAACCGAAGCGAGTGGAATTGGGTAGGGTTTGGGGCGGGGGGAGGGCATGGGAGGTATTCATCGAAATTGTTATGCGTAGTTGGTCGACTATTTGCGTTGGCACCTCTGGGAATCCTTCTATCTTGTTTTGGTTTTACTAGCCTTGTTGGCAAACTGAAGCACCTTTTCAGTTCTTTTGTCTTGCTTCGGTCAACTATCTAAGTTAGGGAACTAAGGCGCTTGTGGTAAATCTTCTGTCTTGTTTCGATCTGACTCATCCTGGTGGACCGAAGCAAGACAGAACAAATGCCACAGGTAGTTCGCCAACGTAGATACCAGTCCCAAGCAGTCCCAAGCAATACCGGAACAGTAGCAGACATTTTTGTTCGTCAACATAGAAAGCAGACCGAAACAAGACAGAAGTACCCCAAGTACCTTCGTTTGCAAACATAGGTTGACCGAAACAAGACAGAACAGTTTGTTGTTAGCTGCACGACCATTCTCGGTAGCATGCTTGCTGACTAGTATAGTGGACACTTCATGACGGTGTAGTGGCAGCCGTCGTTCGCACATCGGAATGCGAGGAGTAGTCGTAATCGTAGTCGTAGTAGACGTTGTGTAGCTGTAGTAGTAGCGGTAGAAGTCTAGAAGTCAAAATAGTAGTAGTAGTAGTAGTAGTAGTAGTAGCAGTAGTAGTAGTAGTAGTAGTAGTAGTAGTAGTAGTAGTAGTGGTGTGGTAGTAGTAGTAGTAGTAGTGGTGGTAGTGGTAGTGGTAGTGGTAGTGGTAGTGGTAGTGGTAGTGGTAGTGGTAGTGGTAGTGGTAGTGGTAGTGGTAGTGGTAGTGGTAGTCGTCGTAGAAAGTAGCGGTAGTCGTCGTAGTCGTAGTCGTAGTAGTCGTAGTACACGTTGTAATGGTGGTGGTAGTAGTGGTGGTAGTAGTAGTAGTAGTAGTAGTGGCAGTGGCAGTGCTAAAGCAGCAGCGGTAGCGAGGTAGCAGTAGCGGTGACGAGGTAGCGAGGGTAGCAAGGTAACGAGGTAACGAGGTAGTGGCAGTAGCACTGGCAGTAGCAGTAGTGGCAGCAGTAGCAGCAGCAGCAGCAGCAGTGGCAGTGGCAGTAGTAGCAGTAGCGGTAGCGGTATCAGTAGCAGGAGCAGTAGTAGTAGTAGTAGTAGTAGTAGTAGTAGTAGTAGTAGTAGTAGTAGTAGTAGTAGTAGTAGTAGTAGTAGTAGTAGTAGTAGTACTAGTAGTAGTAGTAGTAGTAGTAGTAGCAGTAGTAGTTGTTGTAGTAGTAGTTGCAGTAGTGGTAGTAGTAAAGTGCAGTGGTAGCAGCAGTGGTAGTAGCTTCGAACCGAGCTCGAACAGTTGCGGCCTTGGTGCTATCCATGGGAGTCGATGACGGTACCGAGGTATCGAGGAGGGTCTGGTGAAGGCATCCCTTCGCTGCGCAGCTTTCATTGTTGGTCATATTATGGTATAATAGTTATAGTTCATTGAAGTATACTACTATAATATAGTATAATATTAAAGTATAATATAGTATATTATAGTATATTTCATGGATACTGCACACTGGAATCGAAGCAAAACCGGTTCCCATCATCCCTGAAAGGAGTTAGGCTGCCATGTCACCACGTATGTATGATGTGGGTGGTAACGGGCTAGACTTGGCCGGGATCATCCCCGGCCCCGAAGCTTTGTCGCGAAAGCAGGACTGGAATGAGTATGCATTTGCCGGCACGAAGGCCACGGACGGGGCTTGAAACCCTGAAGTCGTGAGTTGAAGTGTCGATCGGTCCTTTTCTGTGGTCGTCACCCGCAACACCAAGCACTGAACAGACAAGTAAGTGGACGGTGCATCTTAGGAGGTTTTCGTGGACAGATCCACAAAAAAAAGCAACCCTGACGTGCAGGTTCGGGTCAAGGACCGCATAATCGAGGCTGGGCCCGGCGCTTGGTGCTTTGCTCTTCTGGGGCTGACAGCGACATCGCGCAGGACTGTGGAACGTCTCATATCTCAAGCTTAAACTGAAACTCAGAACCACTGCCGGAACAATTAGCCCGAGCGGCTACACTTAGGGAAGCGATGCCACGGTTCGATCCACATCTGCCCGAGTTCATTCAGTGAGATGGGGCTCAGCCCGAAGAAGCTTCGGGTGAAATGCAGGGTGAACATCGATTCCAAGACAGGAGGACGGCTCAAATCCCTCTTAGGGTTGAGGGGTTTTAGGGTTTAGGGTCCTCGAAAGCGATAGACCCGAGTCTCGTGTTCAAGAGGTTTAGGGTTAAGGGGTTCGTGAGTTACATGGTCTTCTCAAGGATCGGCATTCCGTGTTTGGCAACCCCCGTTCCGGAACCCTGTGGTCAGGTCAATGGCATACATGGCGACGTCATCCCGATGGCACGAGAGTGCAAGGAAAACAAGGCATGTGTGCCCGAAAAGTTTGACTGTCCCAGTCTCGCAAGATCTCAAAGGCCTCGAAGCCTTAAACCCTCATTCTTGCGGAGTGCTGTCGCTGTAGCAAGTTGCAACATCATGCTCCTGCTTCTGAAAGGTGCTTAGACTGAAGTTCCTCCGGGGCATCTAGCACCTTTGCCACTGCCTCAGAAAATGCCGTCTCAATTCGTGATCCTAAACGTTTGCGCTAGTAATTACGTCACGGTCTGTTCGGAAATGGGGAAAACCATTGCGTAGCGGCTGGGGTCGGAGGGCCGAAATGATTTCTCTTATTCCTGGAAGTCGAAGCAAAGATACTTGGAAATTGTGCAGGTTCCTTGAAGGGGGCTGAGAAGCTGAGCTTTCTTTCCGACTTTCACGTAGGTTTCTTCAGTCACTGAAAAATCTCTTGCGTTTTGTGCTGTTGGATACTGGAGCGCTTTCTTTCTCCAGTTCGCTGGGAAGGCCCGAGTTTGGAGGAAGCTCAAAGCAGTGCGATTTCTGAGGACATCCTCGCAGACCGGAAAGTGAATTCTGCCTTCCCAGCCTTCGCCGGCTTGAAGCGTAGCTGCTCCCAGTGGACGACGTGCCGTTGTGTGGTGAATGCCTGGAGCTTCCAGAACTGTTGAAATCGGTTCTGGGTGTACGGCTCATGGTTGTCGGAGTGTTGAATGTTATTCGGCGCCACTAAAACCTGAGCCGTCTGGAACCTAAGAATCTTTAGGATTGCCAAGGGAGCTCAAGCCTTCCTGTGGCGTCAATTGTAAATGAGTTCGCCAGGAAAGTGTAGCTGGCTGCAAAGCAGCCCAACTACTCCGCCAGGCATATCGAAAATAACGTCGGTCCGTATACCAACAAGCATAGTATTGATGAACATTCATTCCTCCATGCCATGAATTCAATAATTAGAATCTGAAGCTCTCATAGTTGATTTTCGCGTCGGAAAATTCGAGATCATAACGGGGTCGAGAATAATATAAATATTTTAGGAATTTAAAAGAATCTATTATTATAAATTAGTTACATTTATTTTCCTAGACATATTTCAGATATCCGGATATTTAAACTAGTCCATTAATATTACTTTCTATAGATTCATCATAGATATTATCATTTTTCTAATTACGAAGGATATATTTCGCTTATTCTAATATATTTCTTTAAACAATCTATTGAATATCATAAATAAATATAGATATATAAATATAAATTAAAATTAAGATATAGAAAATATCTTATATAT